>JAALGZ010000042.1:0-324667 GCA_015227615.1 Labyrinthula sp. Ha | reverse complement strand
TTAAGAAAAATGACCTGGCTAAAGAGCCTGAAGTGAAGAGTCACAAATTTTTCCAGTTAGCAGCTGTGAATAGTTCTGACAGAGGCATCACTTTAGTCATGAACAGTTCGACTTGTTTTTCGTGTTTTAATTCTTAGTTGTGAAAAAAAGAAGCTTTCCGAAAAAAACAGGGTAACAGCCTAAAAGCAACAAGAGATACTCGTGAGTAAGTCCTGCCCCGTAGGATCAAGGAACTCACATCCCTAGTAAAAAACATACTTTAGGAGTGCAAGTCTCCTGGGATCTTCTTTGTACCCCTTTGAAAGGTTCAGACGGCCGGATCAAGTTTTGAATTTGAGCTTGATGGCTCGTGTACCTAAACTTCGGAAGCTTGGGCTAAATGGTGATATTCACGACTTGATAGCACAGCTTGAAGCACACTTTGAAACTTTAGGATACCGGAGTCACGTTAGTGAAGGGAGTCAAATTGAGGTTCCTGAAGGAGGTGCGAAAAACGCTGCGGATTTAGTTAAACCTAGATGCAAAAGATACTTACTTTCTACTCTAGAGGTGGACCTCGTGGTAGCGGTAAGACATTTTGGTAGCGCGTATGAAGTTTTTCGTGGCATTAAGACAATGTTTGTTGGATCAGTTGCGAATCAAAAGCGTAAGTTGAGACAAGAAATCCCCCATGTGACTTCTGAGAAGGACTATTTCCGCTTTATGACGCGTTATCAAGCGCTTGTTGCGCAGTTGGATTCTATGAACGGTGTGATAAGCTGGCAGGATCTTTCTCTTAATTTCTTAGAAAGATTGCCAAGGAGCTTATCGGTGATCACACATCCTCTTAAGAGGACTGCGGAGTCTTCACCAGAAGCAAGGTTAATTTGGGAAAATACTTTTGATGCAGTTTTGGATTACCTTATGGATTGTGGTCTTTATCACCCTGGTGGAAAAAATTACTCTGTTGAGAAGGAAACCGCAATGAACACCCGCGAAAATACTACCTAGAAGAAGAAAAAGAAGAAGTCTTCGGTCAAGTGTTTTGGTTGTGGGAAAAAAGGACATTTTCGTTCTGAATGTCCGGAAAGAAGCGCAAAGAAGGGAAAAGGACCTCATCAGAAAGACAAAAAGAAACAGAGAGAAGAAGCTTGGATGTGTGCAGCAAAGCTGAATTGGAATCGCATTAGTTTCATTCTGGATTCTGGTGCTACACAACACGTGTGTGGTTAGCGTGACCTTTTCTCTAATAAGATCAAGATTCCCGAGAAGCAGATATCTACAGCAAGCGGTGAAATAGTACCGATAAGGCTGGTGACGTTAAACTTACGTTAGAAAAAGGAAAACGAATATCTCTTTCAGGAGTACTTCATTGGTCTGAAGCACCTTTGTTACTTTCTGTTGCTGCTCTGACAGAAAAAGGTGTGGACGTTGTGTTTTCGAAAGATCTTGCAAAGATTATTTTGAAAGGTGCAGTTGTTTATGTAGCAAGAAGACGCGCAGATGGATTGTTCAGAGTGCATTTTTTGCCAAAAGAAAAAGTAATGGTTTCTCTTGAAGTTTGGCATAACCGTTTGAATCATTGTAGCAAAGATCGTCTTGTGCGAACTGTTTTGAAGTTTATCAAGAAGAACGAGCCACTCAGCTCGAGAACAACCTGTGTTGGATACATGAAGGGGAAGTTACATCGTGTGAGAATTCCCAAAAGTAGCAAGATTCCTACAGAGAGGAAATTGCTGGAACTCTTAGTTGCAGATACAGTGGGTCCTTATGATACATCAATTGACCGTAAGACTGGGGCATTAGTAGTTACTGATGCTAGATGACAATTTCAATGAAGTTTTCTGTTTGCAAGGAAAAGTGAAGTACCAGACTTGATGGTTTCACATGTTAGTTATCTCGAAAAAGTTTCCCAGGTCAGGTTCAAAATCTGAGGACAGATAATAGAACAGAGTTTTGCAATAAAAATCTTAATGGATTCTTAAAGAAGAAAGGCATCAAACACCAAGTTACAATTCCCTATGAACACGAGCAAACTGATCGTGCAGAAAACTCTAATCGAATTTTGGTGGAAAACATGAGAAGTGTCATTAAACAAGCTGGTGTTAGCAAAGGTTTTTGGTCAATCGCAATGAAATGTTCGACTCATGCGTACAACTTTACGAAGTTGTCGAAGGAAGACATTTCTCCGTGCGAACTTTTGTTCGGTGTTCAACCACCCGTTGAAAAACTTAGAATTTTTGAAGTCGTTGGGTTTGCTCATATCCATCGAGAAAACAGACGCAAGTTAGATGACACTGCAACAAGGGTAATGTTCCTTGGTTATGGTGAGAACTTTGATGACTATATCGTTAGAGATGTTAACAGCGGTAGAATTTTTGCTACAAGAAGTTTTTTCTGTGATGAAGAAAAATTTTTGAATTCCAAAAGTACGTTGCTTGGTGCAACGGGGGAGAATGAAGAAGATGTCAATGATCTTTTTGCTCCAAAAACTACTTTTGATGGAAAAGAAACCTTTGATGATGAATTAAGTGAGGTTAGCGCAGATCCGTATTCACAAAGGCCACAGGCTCCCGCTGTTACTAGTTCTGAACAAAATACGACGGTACTTCATGACACATCAGCTGAAAATGAATATGATGATGTTGTGTCAGAGCCTCTTTCAGAGGATGATGAAGTAGTTGAAATTAATGAAGAACCAATCTCGAGTAGACTTCGATCAAGTGTTAAAGTTCCAGAACGATTCAAAGACAGTTTGAGTTCGCTTAGACCAGGAACTCAGTCAGAAACTTCTCGGGCATTGTTGACAATTCCTGTAGTAATTGATCAAGCTAAGCTCTAAGGTAACATGAAAAAAGGCTACAAGTCCTACAAAGACGCCTTGGCATCTAACACTGAATGGGAAAAATCTTACTTAGATGAAATGACTAAACTAGAAGAGCAAGGAGAGCTAAAAATTGTACCTAGAAGAAGGGAAATGAAATGTATTCCCTTCAGAGAGGTTCTTACTGAAAAGATAGACAACATTTCTGGTGCTGTGAAACGTAAGGTTAGATTAGCAGCAAGAGGGGATCTTCAATTCGATCGGCCAGAAAATTGTTACAGCCCAGCGGCTGGTGCTTTAGAACTTCGTCTTTTTGTTTGTTTGGCAAAAGGTTTCAGTTGGTACGTGAAGCAAGGTGATTGTCCTAGTGCATACTTGAACGGTAGAATGGACGAACCATTTTATTTATTGCTTCCAAATGGTCATCCGAAAAAAACTAAGTCTAATGACCTTGTTTGTGAATGTTGACCTAGTTTGTATGGCTTAGCTGTTGCTGGCAAGGTTTGGTATTGGAAATTTGATGAAGTTATTAAAGAGTTTGATTTCAAACCATCAGCCAGATGTCCTTCATTATTCTCATGTGAGAAGGATGGTGTAAAATTATGGTTAGTGCTTTACGTTGATGATTTCTTGATTGGATCGAAGAATTTACATTTGATGACCCCTTTTGAGGATTTCTTGTTGGAAAAATTTAAAGTGAGATGTACTCGTGCGGTTAAAAAAATTATTGGACTTCAACTAGATCGTGGAAGTTTAAGCGTTGCGATACATCAGAATGAGAAAATTCATGACATGGGTACGAGATACAGGACCACAAAATTTCCAAGCAAGCCAATGATTGAAAATCTTAGGTGGGATGGAAATTCTGTAGCTTTAGATAACATCAAACCGCTTCAGAAGTTGTTTGGTGAGCTAAATTATCTTATTACAATGTCAAGACCTGACATTAGTTACTCTGTTAACAGAATTGCTAGAAGAATTTATGATGGCACTAAAGAGGTGTACAGAAGAGCAAAGTCAATTCTTGTCAACCATTGTGATACAAGTAACTTCGTTTTAATCATGAAGCGTTTCTCAGGTGTTTCGAAGTTGGAACTTTATTGTTATGATGGTGTTGCTGATGATAAACTTGAGAAAATCAGTGATAGAGGCTTTTTAATCTTTCTGAGTGGCGGGTTAGTTCATTAAAAATCTAAAAAAATCAAGATAGTTTATACATCAACGACGCAAAGTGAGTGTCTGTCATTGTATAGTAGCGTAATGGATGTTCTATTTGTTGCAAGGTTACTTTATTATTTCTTGGGAATAATTGCGTGGCCGATTCAACTTTACGTTGACAATCAAGCTGTTCTTAATGTTGTTGAACGTGCAACTCCAAGTGATATGAATAAGCACATGGCAGCGAAGTATTACACGCTTCAAGAATGGGTTAATGAAGGATTATGGGAGCTTGATTATGTGGCTTGGAATCAAGTTTATCAGGTATTATGACGAAGGTAAGTGGGGACTTATTCCTATGAAGAATCAACTTCTCCATCCACGGCGGAACGTTAGAAATTAACACATGAGTTAATTTTATAATTCACCTTATTTTTTGTGCATATTTTGGGTATCTTCTAAGGTGATCCAGTTGGGTACTTCAGTTAGTTCTTGTGGAAAACTCCGGCTAGATGTCGTTATTGTTTCTTAGTTTGTGTTTCCTCCTACCCGATCGCTATTTCGCCATATAGTTTGGGCAGAACTTCTTTCTTGCTATAATGTGAAATCCCTGTTTCTATAGAAATTTCGAGCTGGTACAGGTACTAGAATAACTTCTACAGGTATCTGTGATTGCGATTGGGGTTCTTGAAACTGGTTATTCTGTTTGATAGGTTCCTAGCTGTGAATACAACTGGCACAGGCATCATTTTAACCATGAACAGTTCAATTTGATTCCCGTGATTTAATTATTAATTGTGGGAAGGAACTTTCCGAAAAACATCCATAAAGGTAAAAAGAAAGCCAAATGATCAATAGAAAGAGAGTATATTTCAAAAAATTAGTTGTGAACCACCGGGTTATGTAAAGAATATAAAATTATAACATTTTATTAATTCTAAAATAAGAAAAGATTAAGAAGTAACAGAAAGAGTTCTTACAATAATTGTTCTTTTCGTGTTTAATACTTCAATTATTTTCAGATTACACGTTGAAGATTGTCAACCAAGTTCTATCCAAGTTGCACTATAAGGCGTTATACATATCTTGTTTCGGTCATTTCTTGTTGGCTAGGATGTTGACAAGATATCATGTGGTTAAAGGGGTTTTCAGTGAACTCGATCGTAAATAGCTACACCACCTAATTAATATCTATGTTATATACACTCTACGTTCCATTTGTATAAAATTACGAGAGGCATGATTTTCTTGTAGCATTCATCCATCTAGCCACCCCACTCATGCAACAGTTACTCTTAGTGAAGTACTCGTAGTGGCAGTTTTTACCAGCGGGTATAGAGCTAGCGAAGTTAAAGTGACGAATGATACATATGCCTGGAGAATTTGAGTGAAAAAAAAAAGGTTTGGCTCCTGTATAATACTTTGGAAGCAAAGTGAAGAACTCTACCTCAACAAAGGTTAATGTTGACTAGTTGCTAATATTGAAGAGGTTTATTTTAAGTTTGTCTTTATATTTTAGTGGTTTTGTTAAAAGCTTAAGAAAATACAGTTCGGTGAAACTCCTATTCCCTATTTCTAGTATTCTAAATACAAGACAATATGCTCATACTTCCCCACTCTTCATAGCTCCTATGGTGTAAATGTATTTTTTATTGACTTGACTTGTAACTTTTTTGTATCTTTTCTTGATTTTACTTGTAACTTTTCTTGTATTTTTTCTTGAGTTGACTTGTAACTTTACTTGTAACTTGTATTTTCTATTTCTTAATTTACTTTAGTGTGTCCATTAACTTTTGAACTATGTTCTTGAAGATAACTTTATTGACCGGTTTCGTAAATATATCCGCTAAATTTTTTCCTGCTTCAGTGTATTTTATTTTCCAACTATTTCTTTTCAGTTCAAAGCGTGTAACAAAATATTTTATGTCGATATGACGACTTCTTCCGCTAATTGTTTGTCCTTCTAGTAACTTTACTGCACCTTGGTTGTCTGAAAATACTGTAACTTCAGGTGTTTTCGTCCTCAAAAACTTCAGAATATTTGTGCACCACTTCAAATTTGACACACCTCTTGCGACTCCTATGGTTTCTGCCTCTGTACTCGACTGAGCTACGAGATCTTGTTTCTTTGTTTTCCAAATAATCGGAGTTCCGTTCAAGAGAATAATATGGCCGTCAATAGACGCCATATTAGCTGGCTCGTTTTTCCAACTAGCGTCACAATAAACCTCTATTTTCGTTTTGTTAATGTCTCTTTTAAATGATAGCGCCAGTTGTTTTGAGTGTAAAATATATTTAAGTATTCGTTTTGCTTGTCTTAAATGTTCTATTCCTGGTGCTTTCGAGAAGACCGAAAGTCGATTGACTGCCCATGCGATATCGGGACGACATGTTCTCGCTGCAAATAGTAGTGTTCCTATTATCGACTGAAAGTATTTTGGATCAATCTTTGATTCTGTGGGCTCATAATATAACCCTGATTAATGTGGGATCCCAACGAATTTTGAATTCTCGACTTCGTATGTGATCGCTTTTGTTTCAATATAATTTTTTATATGTAGATAATAACATCTCGATGTTTTCTTAATCTCGAAACCTATGAACTTCTCGGAATTATCAGTATGTTTGATCTCGAAAATCTGTTTAAATTTGTTGAATAGTGCATTACCATTCTTCGGATTTTGACAAGCAAAAAGAATATCATCGACGTATATAATAAGAAACACTTCATCGCCATCCTGATCAAGCCGGTACATGGTGGTCTCAATAAGGCATTTGATGAAGCCTAGCTCCCTGAGACGTAAATCCAGAAGCTCATACCAACATCTTGCTGACTCTTTTAGACCATATAACGCCTTCTCGCTTTGCCAATAAAAATTATCCCGATCCTTGAAGTATTTTTGAGGGAGGATATAGTATCTTTTTGTTTCTAATTTAGCGTTTAGGTACGCTGTAGATACATCTAGTTGAAAGATATGCAAGCTACTTTGTGCCACTTTTGAGAAAAACATCCTGACGCACTCAAAGTTGGTTACTGGACTATACGTCGGTTGAAGTGCCCTGCTAAATTTTCCGTTCGCAGTTATACCCACCTTATAAATATGCTTTTTTTGAACGTTGTCATATTTCTTAGAGTAAAGTTCAACGAGGTTCAAGACTTCAGCTTCCTGTGGTTTTTGTTGTATTGGAATTTTTGAAAAGCCGCCTATTGTTTCCAGTTTTACCAGCTCTTTATCATAAGCTTGATACCAGTGTTTACTGTCTTCGTATCTTTTTATCTGTGAGTAACTTTTAGGTACCTTTCCCTTTTTCTTTTCAAAAGAAAAATACTTTGCGTTGGATCCAGCAGTAAAGACTAAGCTTGTTCTACGAATGCTGTTAGCTGGGTTTTTTTTGCAACATATCTTTTTACAGGTTTATTTTTCTGTTGCTCCTTCTAACCCAGTCCTCTGGAACTTCTGTACTGCCTTCCTTTCTGAGGTTGTCAAATTGCACCTGTGGGTCCTGTGTATTTTCACTTTCAGTTTTATATTAATTGTATAGGTTATTCGTCAACGGACTAACATCCCTTGCTAATATTTCTTTTCCTGAAGCGTCATCCAATATTATATGCCCCGCTGAAGTGTTTTTTACCCCAACATATATTCCTTTCTTGGATTTTGCTGCAAACTTATTTTCAGGCTTTTTAATTCTATATACTACCTTTTGACCAAACATAAAAAGATTGTTTAATTGTGCTTTTCTTTTAAATAAGACGAAAACTGGAGGTGTCTTGGTTGCAGAGGTATAAATATTGTTGCTGATTAACGCTGCGTATTTAGTCACATAGGTCCAGTATTTCTTTTCTAGTTTCGACTCGTAAATGAGCGTTCTAGAAAGTTGTAGTATTCTACATTTGGCTCTTTCAGCAGTGCCGTTAGCCTCTGGTAGATATACAGGACTAAACCTGAAACTAATACCCTCTTAGTCAAAGTATGTTTTGAAAATAGAATTTTTGAATTCAGTTCCTTGATCCATATAAACTTCTTTTATTTTGTATTCGCTGAGCCTTTGTACTTTCTTGATAAATGTTATCAAGTTTTCTGGAATAGGATCCTTTTACTAAAAATTCTTTACATATCTGTATTTAGAAAAGCTGTCAATAACGACAATGAAATATTGTTCTCCAGCTTTACCTCCTACTGTTGAAGATACTGTGTCACAATACAGTCTCTCTAGAGGTTTTCTGACCTTGAATATTTTTTGTTTATGAACAGGTGTTCTTTGTTGTTTCGTTTTTGAACAAACTTCACAACTTACTACATCAGGTATTTTTATTTTTATATTATGAAACTTTAAAGTGTTTTTCAATATATTTACTGGAGGGTGAGCAAAAAGTTTGTGGTAATATTCTACTTCAGAAATTGTAAATATCTTTTCGTTGTCAATGAATTCTGCTTCTGTTTTGAATACTCTATTCGCTTCTTTCTTTGCAGTTAAAACTATTTCATTATCCTGATTTACGAAAATAATATTCTTATCTTTAGTTTTTATTTTGGGATCTTTCTCTAACAATTTTCCTAAAGTTATTAAACAAGTATCAGTATCAAGAACTATTGCATCTTTCCAAACGAGAACCTTATTCATATCCGTTTTTATTTTGAACGAGGCTCTTTTAGTTATTGGCAACGTTCCA
Organism: Labyrinthula sp. Ha; assembly: GCA_015227615.1. Lineage (NCBI taxonomy): Eukaryota > Bigyra > Labyrinthulida > Labyrinthulaceae > Labyrinthula > Labyrinthula sp. Ha. The sequence continues at coordinate 316,031 of JAALGZ010000042.1, read as the reverse complement.
CCTACTACGTTTACGTGTCCATCTTGAACATCTTTTATTTCAAACGCTTTACTAATATATCTTTTAGGTAAAACGTGGCTACTTGCTCCTGAATCTACGATGAATGGTATTTTATTTTTATCTTTTTCTATTGTATTTAGGACATGTTCTACCAAAACAGCTGCAGTTTCATCATACACAGTTTCCGTATCTTCTTCTGAATTGTAAGATTTTTGTGTTCTTATTTCAAAGCTTTCAGACTGCTGGGCTTCTTTTCCTTGCTGAGTTAAGTTTCTCGTCTTTGCTTCGTTGTTTTTTTCTTCCCACCTTTTCTGGGACACGTCGGTGTAAAATGTTTGTCCGATTTAGAAAGCATATAATATGTTTTTGCTGTGCATTTTTTAGTTTCGTGGTTTGTTCTCCCACATCTTCCACACTTCTTTTTAGGTTTCGATGACTGCGAGTAATGGTTATTAGAAGATTTTTTATTGCTATCCATTTTTTGTGCGATGAATCTCAGTTCTTCCAAAATGGTATGATATTTTTTTTAATTAGTATGTAGCCTAAGCTGTTGCTGTAATGAGTCTACTAAAGGATGTTTTTGAATCCTCATGATCTACGCAATTTTGTTCTCGTCGTTCAGGGTTCCCGCTATCTCTTGATAGCGTGCCTGGTTAACGTCGAAGTTATTGATCCGTTCTAGAGCTGTATTCCTGGGTGAGTTGAAGAGTAAGTTTCTGAATCTGTCTCTTTCTGAGACGTCATGAGCAGAATACATATCCTTTGTTCTCTCCCACAGAGTATTAGGATCTTCAACGTCACCTACGGATTCTATTACTTTTTCTGATAGATGTTGGTAAATAATTCTAGTTGCAATTGTGTCTATTTTGGCCTGGCATCTTTTTGACTTTTCGGTGTAAAGTTCATCACCGGGTTCGTCTTTAGATATTCTGAGCCAAACACCCTCTTCGTGAAGAAAGCTTTTAATTTTTATAACCCATTTTTTATACTGTTGCGGGTTGTTAAGTTTGAAAGTATTATCACCCATTCTTTTTATTTTTAGGGAAGTGATATAAAATTCTTTTGCTAACTGTTAACCTGTTGACTATTTGCTAATATTGAGGAGGTATATTTTAAGTTTGTCTTTATATTTTTAGTGGTTTTGTTAAAAGCTTAAGAAAATACAGTTCGTTGAAACTCCTATTCCCCATTTCCAGTATTCTAAGTACAAGACGATACTTCTCAATCAATTTTTCATGTTTTTAGATCAAATAAAATTCTAAGATATCTTATATGCCATTTTTCAAGATACTATAGCTTTTTTATTTTCTTTTGTGTGAAAACACTAGGGTTAAACTACGTATTTCTATATTTGATGAATATTTGTTAATTTCGGATCATATTTTTTGTTTCTCTTTTATCTTGCTTAATTTTTATATAAAATACTACTGTAACTTATAAGATATATTTAAAAACTTTTTGTAACCGTTTTTTTTTTAATTTTTTGTGTTTGAGAGCCGGAAGATACTTTTCTACCCTGCTCTTTTCACGTGACCCTGTATTTTAGGTGAATTTTTCAATAATTGCAAAGACCATTTTTCAATGAATTTTTCGAGTTAAGAAAAACAAAATATAGTTTTAAAAAGCTCTTTTAAATATAATTTTAGCCTTATAAGATAATATAATATTTCAAAAGAAGAAATATATATAGAACGCAATATACCACCAAAATATAGCTCCTTCATTATATATCGATCTGAAAACAATGAAGAAAAAAGTTACACCACTTCTGTAAATTGTCAGCGTTAGCTATTATATTCAAATTATTCCTAGTGGTAAACAATAGTGTTTATGATTTTGTTATTACGGGGTACTGAAATTTTTATCAACAATTTTTTCACAAATGCAGTATCATGGCCATATAATCAACGATGCCTTTTCAACTCTTCTATAAAGCTCAAAACTTATTCAAAACTTAACCTAGTACTTACTCACATGAAAATTTAGAGGATTAAAACACTATTAAGTATAAAAAAAACACGATTACTGAAAATAACGCATATAGTATTTGTTAGTTTTTGTCACAAAATCTTCATTAAATACAATATTATCACCCACAATGCGTTTTACTTCAAAAAACCTTTCCAACTATTTAATTTGTCAAGTTATTTGATAAGGATGAGTACTTTAAACCCTAAAAAAGAATAATTTTAAGAGTTTTTTTCACTAAGTTTACAGATCTCTAAGAAACATACATTCAAACGTAACATCACGAAGAATAACTCTTTAGATGATCTCATTCTTCTCAGACCCTAAGGATTCACAATATCTAACCTCTCAATCTATTTCTCAGGACTTTTCTTCTCTAGTTAACTCTAATTGAGCAAAACTTCACTCAAAAAAAGTCAAATGTTGAAAATCTGCACATCTGAAAATACGAAATCACTCAGTCTTGCTATAATACCCTAAATTCTTATACTAGGGAGCCTCCAAAAACTAAAAAAGCATGATTTGTAACCTTTAATTCTGTTTTTTAGGGTATTTTTAATACATTTTAAAAAAAAAGTCGATATTGGGCTATAATGCTGTTTTTATAAACTTCAATCCGTGTAATACCTCGAGAAATACTCGTCTAGATCCCAAACAGACCTCACCAGTCGAAACAACGGGGGAATTTAGGCATAGAAGTATTTTTTTTTGAGAATTGAACTATTCTGTATAGACTTCTTAACATTGTATCCTATTTCTAAGATCTCAGAAGCTCTGAAAAAGAATGCCCTTAAGTGTCAAATATTCCTGAATGGGTGATACAAAGTAACAAAACATCCTGAGAGAGGGTTTTCACCTATAAATATGAACTATTTAGGGTATCTCCAAGTTTTGTTCGAAGAAACTCCAGAAACTTCCTTATTGCTCTCAACAATAGTTATTCCGGTTAATTTAACCTTACTCCAAACTCAGCCTTAAAATAGCCAAAACTGAGATTCTATTAGGTCAAATATAAAAAACTTTGACTCTAACCTTATCTATGACCAATTTGCAGTAACTTAGAGAAGAAAAAAATAAACTTTGAAGTTTTTATTGATTTTAATTATACAAATCTCTGTCATATAATTGCAAATTCATATATAAAAATCCATGCTTTTTTAACTTTTATATATGATAAAATACTTAAGAACACATATAAATTGGCATGAGAAAAACCAGTATAAATTAAGGAAGATCTGCATTTTTAGTTTTGAAAAAAGTCATATTGTGGTCGTTTTTCTGACGTATTTATGGAAAAAAGTGGCATTTTTGTTTTTATAAGTTAAATAACTTGCCCCTGTTTTCATAAAACGTGGTTGATATCATCTAAAAGAGGAAGCACATTAATTTTAATGGTCAACTTTATATGCTCCAACTGGTTTTGGCCAATTTGAAAAATCTCCTACTTTTTGGTATCTTGATATTTTTCTCATACTACAATAAATGTAATATTGCATTACCCTGGACACAATAAAACCAAAAACCAAGAAATGATCTCCATATTTAAGAAGCATTTCCTATTAGTTCTTCCAGACTATAAGAAGCCATGAAAACCTTAACACTTTCCTATTTGATATATTTATTTTCGGAATAAGCTCTACACTGCTTTCCAATGTCTTCTAGTAGAACGATGAAATTTCGAAAAGCCTCTGTTTGAATGACGGAAAGAAAAAAAAGTTTCAAAGTTTTCTTGCATATTCTTTTATATATTATTTACAATTTAGGTGCTTATTCTTTGAGCTTACATTGTTTAAGGTTTCTCTATTACGAATACTGATACTTTACGAAAGAACTGGAGAATGGTTGTGGGTAAGAGCAACTTGGTTTTACTATTTGAATTCTTTGCAAATGGTGGTCTTGGAGTTGGGGAAAAGTAGGTAAAGTAGATGAAAATGCTTTAAATTAAGGTTAAGTATAGTTTTAATAGGCTAACGAAGGAGTTAAACGATAGAAATGAGCCAGATTATTTTGATACTGCCAAGATTTACAAGCTGGTTTATCGGAGGTTTGTAAGATCAGAAAACTAGGTTATATTATTGGTAAAATGCATGGTCAATTTATGTATGATTACCTTTGTTTGGATAAATCTAGAAGAGGTGTGGCTAATTAAACCAGACGAGAGAAAAGAAGTTGAAAAACTTAACTATTGCTTTGCAAATTGTGGGGTTCTTGATACTGATTAAGTTTCTCTTGAAGATTCTATATTTAGTTAAAGGTTAAAAACATGTATTTTTAATTAAAACTTCCCTATAAAAAGTTTTCAAATGGTTGCTTAATCTAAGCTCAACACTTCTGTAAGCACTTCATTTCAAACTCTCCTGCACATGCCAGGCATTAACTAACTAAAATGCAAGGGAAGCAAGACAAAATGCCTTCCTTTTCCATTTCTGCAAGTTTCCCCTCCTTTTTGGCGCTTCTAGACGTCTTTGTTTTTAAAGACTAGAGGTTTGGTTCCCAAAATTTAATTTCTCTTGGGATACTCAAAACTAGAAATACGTGAATTCTCGGTCTTTAAATTCTCTCTTGAGTCCCATCTTCCTTCTCTTCAGAGCACTGAAAATGTTCTCGGCTATTTCTAGTTTCTCGAAACATCTCGAAAAGTGATCTTGGTTCACAATTCCCATCCCTTAAGCGTAGAACGGAGCAAATCATGTTTGACGACAGTAATGCCACACGGTGATTTGAAGTAAAATTCTATACTTCGCCAGAAATAAGGCGTAGCTAAGCTCACAACTGGGTTGTTCAGTTGGCGATAAAAGTAATTAAAGCCTTTTATAAAATAAAGCTCAAACTTAAGTAAATTACAACAGAGGTCATGCAAAGGATAAATAAAAACTCTAAGTAAAGAAAAAATACATACTTCCAACTGCCTTTCGAACTTTTACGCAGAAATTCAATGTTAAGGCATCACTCTCAAACTTTGGGGCAAAATCCAAACGACAAAGTTTTCTCAAAAATATGAAATCAAATGGCTTCTAATTACTGCCTAAAAGGAACAAGTTTCCGCTAAAGTTTTACATTCTTCTTCAAAAAAAGTGTGTTAATTGTATTTGTCTTCAACGACATCTGTAACGGTAGGACCTGAAGCTGAGTAGTTGTAGGTGGCCTACTGTAGAGCAATTTGTAATGACAATTTAAGGCTGATCAGTAACAAGAGGAAATCGATTGGTCGATGAAAGCTATTACGGCAATGGCGGATTGAGGCACTGTAGAGAACAATAAATTAATCAATAAATGTAAGAATTAAACAATAACAATCTATTTTAAGAAAAATGACCTGGCTAAAGAGCCTGAAGTGAAGAGTCACAAATTTTTCCAGTTAGCAGCTGTGAATAGTTCTGACAGAGGCATCACTTTAGTCATGAACAGTTCGACTTGTTTTTCGTGTTTTAATTCTTAGTTGTGAAAAAAAGAAGCTTTCCGAAAAAAACAGGGTAACAGCCTAAAAGCAACAAGAGATACTCGTGAGTAAGTCCTGCCCCGTAGGATCAAGGAACTCACATCCCTAGTAAAAAACATACTTTAGGAGTGCAAGTCTCCTGGGATCTTCTTTGTACCCCTTTGAAAGGTTCAGACGGCCGGATCAAGTTTTGAATTTGAGCTTGATGGCTCGTGTACCTAAACTTCGGAAGCTTGGGCTAAATGGTGATATTCACGACTTGATAGCACAGCTTGAAGCACACTTTGAAACTTTAGGATACCGGAGTCACGTTAGTGAAGGGAGTCAAATTGAGGTTCCTGAAGGAGGTGCGAAAAACGCTGCGGATTTAGTTAAACCTAGATGCAGAAGATACTTACTTTCTACTCTAGAGGTGGACCTCGTGGTAGCGGTAAGACATTTTGGTAGCGCGTATGAAGTTTTTCGTGGCATTAAGAAAATGTTCGTCGGATCAGTTGCGAATCAAAAGCGTAAGTTGAGACAACAAATTGCCCATGTGACTTTTGAGAAGGACTATTTCCGCTCTATGACGCGTTATCAAGCGCTGGTTGCGCAGTTGGATTCTATGAACGGTATGATAAACTGGCAGGATCTTTCTCTTAATTTCTTAGTAAGATTGCCTAGGAGTTTATCGGCGATCACACATCCTCTTAAGAGGACTGCGGAGTCTTCACCAGAAGTAAGGTTAATTTGGGAAAATACTTTTGATGCAGTTTTGGATTACCTTATGGATTGTGGTCTTTATCACCCTGGTGGAAAAAATTACTCTGTTGAGAAGGAAACCGCAATGAACACCCGCGAAAATACTACCAAGAAGAAGAAAAAGAAGAAGTCTTCGGTCAAGTGTTTTGGTTGTGGGAAAAAAGGACATTTTCGTTCTGAATGTCCGGAAAGAAGCGCAAAGAAGGGAAAAGGACCTCATCAGAAAGACAAAAAGAAACAGAGAGAAGAAGCTTGGATGTGTGCAGCAAAGCTGAATTGGAATCGCATTAGTTTCATTCTGGATTCTGGTGCTACACAACACGTGTGTGGTTAGCGTGACCTTTTCTCTAATAAGATCAAGATTCCCGAGAAGCAGATATCTACAGCAAGCGGTGAAATAGTACCGATAAGGCTGGTGACGTTAAACTTACGTTAGAAAATGGAAAACGAATATCTCTTTCAGGAGTACTTCATTGGTCTGAAGCACCTTTGTTACTTTCTGTTGCTGCTCTGACAGAAAAAGGTGTGGACGTTGTGTTTTCGAAAGATCTTGCAAAGATTATTTTGAAAGGTGCAGTTGTTTATGTAGCAAGAAGACGCGCAGATGGATTGTTCAGAGTGCATTTTTTGCCAAAAGAAAAAGTAATGGTTTCTCTTGAAGTTTGGCATAACCGTTTGAATCATTGTAGCAAAGATCGTCTTGTGCGAACTGTTTTGAAGTTTATCAAGAAGAACGAGCCACTCAGCTCGAGAACAACCTGTGTTGGATACATGAAGGGGAAGTTACATCGTGTGAGAATTCCCAAAAGTAGCAAGATTCCTACAGAGAGGAAATTGCTGGAACTCTTAGTTGCAGATACAGTGGGTCCTTATGATACATCAATTGACCGTAAGACTGGGGCATTAGTAGTTACTGATGCTAGATGACAATTTCAATGAAGTTTTCTGTTTGCAAGGAAAAGTGAAGTACCAGACTTGATGGTTTCACATGTTAGTTATCTCGAAAAAGTTTCCCAGGTCAGGTTCAAAATCTGAGGACAGATAATAGAACAGAGTTTTGCAATAAAAATCTTAATGGATTCTTAAAGAAGAAAGGCATCAAACACCAAGTTACAATTCCCTATGAACACGAGCAAACTGATCGTGCAGAAAACTCTAATCGAATTTTGGTGGAAAACATGAGAAGTGTCATTAAACAAGCTGGTGTTAGCAAAGGTTTTTGGTCAATCGCAATGAAATGTTCGACTCATGCGTACAACTTTACGAAGTTGTCGAAGGAAGACATTTCTCCGTGCGAACTTTTGTTCGGTGTTCAACCACCCGTTGAAAAACTTAGAATTTTTGAAGTCGTTGGGTTTGCTCATATCCATCGAGAAAACAGACGCAAGTTAGATGACACTGCAACAAGGGTAATGTTCCTTGGTTATGGTGAGAACTTTGATGACTATATCGTTAGAGATGTTAACAGCGGTAGAATTTTTGCTACAAGAAGTTTTTTCTGTGATGAAGAAAAATTTTTGAATTCCAAAAGTACGTTGCTTGGTGCAACGGGGGAGAATGAAGAAGATGTCAATGATCTTTTTGCTCCAAAAACTACTTTTGATGGAAAAGAAACCTTTGATGATGAATTAAGTGAGGTTAGCGCAGATCCGTATTCACAAAGGCCACAGGCTCCCGCTGTTACTAGTTCTGAACAAAATACGACGGTACTTCATGACACATCAGCTGAAAATGAATATGATGATGTTGTGTCAGAGCCTCTTTCAGAGGATGATGAAGTAGTTGAAATTAATGAAGAACCAATCTCGAGTAGACTTCGATCAAGTGTTAAAGTTCCAGAACGATTCAAAGACAGTTTGAGTTCGCTTAGACCAGGAACTCAGTCAGAAACTTCTCGGGCATTGTTGACAATTCCTGTAGTAATTGCTCAAGCTAAGCTCTAAGGTAACATGAAAAAAGGCTACAAGTCCTACAAAGACGCCTTGGCATCTAACACTGAATGGGAAAAATCTTACTTAGCTGAAATGACTAAACTAGAAGAGCAAGGAGAGCTAAAAATTGTACCTAGAAGAAGGGAAATGAAATGTATTCCCTTCAGAGAGGTTCTTACTGAAAAGATAGACAACATTTCTGGTGCTGTGAAACGTAAGGTTAGATTAGCAGCAAGAGGGGATCTTCAATTCGATCGGCCAGAAAATTGTTACAGCCCAGCGGCTGGTGCTTTAGAACTTCTTCTTTTTGTTTGTTTGGCAAAAGGTTTCAGTTGGTACGTGAAGCAAGGTGATTGTCCTAGTGCATACTTGAACGGTAGAATGGACGAACCATTTTATTTATTGCTTCCAAATGGTCATCCGAAAAAAACTAAGTCTAATGACCTTGTTTGTGAATGTTGACCTAGTTTGTATGGCTTAGCTGTTGCTGGCAAGGTTTGGTATTGGAAATTTGATGAAGTTATTAAAGAGTTTGATTTCAAACCATCATCCAGATGTCCTTCAATATTTTCATGTGAGAAGGCTGGTACAAAATTGTGGTTAGTACTCTACGTTGATGATTTCTTGATAGGATCGAAGGATTTACGCTTGATGACATTTTATGAGGATTTCTTGTTACAAAAATTTAAAGTGAAAGGTACCAGTGAGGTTAAAAAATTTGTTGGACTTCAACTAGATCGTGGAAGTTTAAGCGTTGCGATACATCAGCATGAAGGAATTCATGACATGGGTACGAGGTACAGGATCACAAAATTTCCAAGCAAGCCAATGATTGAAAATCTTAAATGGGATAAAAATTCTGTAGCTTTAGATAACATCAAACCGCTTCAGAAGTTGTTTGGTGAGCTAAATTACCTTAGTACAATGTCAAGACCTGACATTAGTTACTCAGTTAACAGAATTGCTAGAAGGCTTCATGATGGCACTAAAGAGGTGTACAGAAGAGCAAAGTCAATTCTTGCCTACCTTTGTGGTACAAGTGATTTGGGTTTGATCATGAAGCGTTTCTCAGGAGCTTCGAAGTTGGAGCTTTATTGTGATGCTAGTTTTGCTGATGATAAACTTGAGAAATTTAGAAGTACTGGAGGTTATTTAATCTTTCTGAATGGCGGACTGATTCATTGGAAATCTAAGAAAATCAAGATGGTTTGTACTTGAACGGCACAAAGTGAGTATCTGTCGTTGTACACTGGTGCAAGGGAAGTCTTGTTTGTTGCAAGATTGCTTGATGATTTCTTTGGAATGAATGTTTGGCCGATTAAAGTTTACGTTGACAATCAAGCTGTTCTTAATGTTGTTGAACGAGCAGCTCCAAGTGATATGAATAAGCACATGGCAACGAAGTATTACGCGCTTCAAGAATGGGTTAATGAAGTATTATTGGAGCTTGATTATGTGGCTTCGAAGTTGAACTTATCGGATATTGTGACCAAGGTAATTGGGGACTTCGTTCCTATGAGAAATCAACTTCTTTATCCACGGGGGACTGTTGGAAATTAATACATGTGTTAATTTGCGGATTCACGGTATTTCGTTTTGTGCATATTTTGGGCACAGTCTCAGCTGGTTCAGCTTGGCACTTTGGTTAATTCTTGTGGAGAACTTCGGCTAGAAGTTGTTGTTGTATTATTTGTGTTTCGTCCTGCCCGGTCGCCACCTCAGCATGCAGTTTCGGTAGAACTTCTTTCTTGCTTTAGTGTGCAATTTATGTTGCTCTAGAAACTAAGAGTTGATACAGGTAGTAGAATAACCTCTGCAGTTACCCGTGATTACAGTTAAGGTTTGTGAAACTAGTTACTCTGTCTGATAGCTTCCCAGCTGTGAATACATCTGACAGAGGCATCACTTCAGCTGTTAATAGTTCGACTTGTTTTTCGTGTTTTAATTCTTAATTGTGAAAAAAGGAGGTTTGTGAAAAATTGATTGTTGGAGCATTTGGAAATATCAAGTGCTTGGTTCTTTTCACTTAATGAGCGGTAACTGTAAATCTTGGAAAAGTAACAAATTTGTATCCACTAATTGGGAAAAAGTTAACTGTACGTCCAGCTTACTGCTCCCAACAGCATCAAAATGAAGATAGACATATGAAACAATCCCGATTGACCATTCAGCACGTAGGTGAACTAAAGGAATTTGGGGAGCATTAGTGTAACCTGAAGTGCAACGTGTTACTACACCTTTCCTTAGGAAGTGAATACTCAACTTCTAAGCACTCAAATTTCTTTTATTGCGCTCCGTTGCAACTTCTGTTCGATTGAAAGTTTTCTCTGGGCTTTTCCAAACCTGTCAAGCTTATTCATGATTGGAAGTGTTAAAAAAGATGATCAAAATGCATGGTTAAGATCTCTTCTTGTTTCGACCATTAAGAAAACAATTGCATTATTTGACAGTGTCATTACTTTGAACAACGCCCTTGTCACATCAGGATTGAGAAACGGTTAACTCAAGAGAGTCATGCCGGTACCCAGTTTGTAAGATTAAACCATTGCGCAGCTCGGTTGAAGCAGATTGAAATGAGCTGGACATTAATCAAGCCTGAAACTAAACGGAAAGTTTCTTAGAACTTCCACATCGTGACAGCTGGAGATGGAGTTATCAGTCTTGTGTAGCATCGATGAAAGTTAGTAGAACCGTGGACAAGACAAAATTTTGATTATGTTGAAACCAAGAGAGGAAAAGAGGAGACAAGAAACGAAAGAAGTATCTTTGATGCAAATAACACACGTGGACAGAAACAGGACCGGAGAAACCGTTTGGAGAAACTGTTCGGGGAAACTGTTCGGAGAAACTGCTCGGAGAAACTGCTCGGTAAAACTTCTCGGACGGAATTAGAATTAATTAAAAAGGACAAGAAATAACTCTCAACTCGCCTGTTCGTGGAACAGGTTAAGAGCCTAAGCAAAAAAAAAAAAAAAAAAAGAGGAAAAAACTGAGCATGGCGAGTGGAAATGAGAGTAGATTACCGAAGTTTAAGAAATTGGCAGCAGGAGGCGACATCTACGAATGGATGTCGCAGCTACAGTTTCATTTTGAAGCCCTGAGTTTGTGGGACCATTTAAGTAGTGGGGCGGAAATTGTCCTCTCGGAAGGTGACACGGAAGAAACTCGAGCAAAGAAAAGAGCAATCTGCAAACGTGACATGATTTTAAGCTTGGAATCGGAGTTGTCTGTAGCCGTAAGACATCTGGAATCGGCAGATCAAATGTTTCAGCTTGTGAGAAAAATGTTTGTTGGTTCGATTTTGAGTCAAAAGACGAGAATTCGTGCGGACTTGACAAAATTGACATTTCAACATGATTACTTCACCTTCATGACGACGTACCAAGCATTGGTGGCACAACTGCGTAGCTTGGATGGGGTTTTCAGTGACAAAGCTTTGTCAATGCAATTTTTGGAAAAACTACCACGATCACTAGCTCCCATCACGCATGGGTTGAAAGAGCATGTGGAAAATGCTGAAAATGATGAACAGGATGTCTGGATTTATTCCTACGATGGTGTTCTCAACTACTTGATCGACACAGGGTTGCTTGACGCAAGTCGAAAGCAGCTCAAGAAAGAAAGGCAGGAACAAAAGGTGTTGTTGTCAAGGAAAACAAAAAAGAAGCCAGTGGACAAGTCAAAGCTCAGGTGCCACAAGTGTAAGAAACTGGGTCATTTCAGACGTGAGTGTTCTTTGAACAACACACCAGACAAAGAAGCATCAGGGGAGAAGCGAAAACAACAATCATGGATGTGTGCTAAAGTGAGTGATGTTTCTGGGAGTTTCTTCCTAGATTCTGGATCGACTAACCATGTGTGTGGAAGTCTAGCATGGTTCACGAAGATTGAGAAGGTAGAACCGGAACAAGTGTTGACTACGAATGGTTTTGTGTCTTAAGATCAAGTGGGAACTGTGGAATTGGAACTAGAAAATGAACTACAAGTTAGACTGAACGATGTTGCTTTCTGGCCAGCTGCTCAGAATTTGCTGTCTGTTTCTGCTTTGGTGAGGAAAGGGCTCAGTGTCATGTTCTCTGAAACGTCTGCAGAAATTCGACAAGGAACCTCGATCTTGTACAAGGCAACGTTGGATGGGGACTTGTTTCCTGTGAAAGTGAAAACAACTCGTGTTCCAAAGGTTTCCATGTTGTCGGCTCATGTGTGGCACTGTCGCCTCAATCACTGTGGACAGAGTCGCCTAGAAAATACGCTGAAAGGTGTGGAAGAGTTGACTGGTTCGGTGGAAAAATCTGTTTGTACCGGATGCATGGTAGGAAAGATGCACCGAACCCCGGTGAGTAAGAAGAAGTCACCAGCAAAGCGTCAACTTCTAGAACTTTTAGTAGCTGACTGTGTGGGACCTTACAAATTGTCAGTGGATCGGGAAAGAGGTGCATTGGTTGTTGGAGACGCCAGGAGTGGGTTCCTTTGGTTTTTACCTTTCACTCAAAAGTCTGAAGTCCCAGATCTACTTTCTGGTCTTTTGCTGAAATTGGGCAGGATGTTCCCAGGACAGCTACGACTGATTCGTACGGATAATGGTACCGAGTTTTGTAACAAGAGGTTTGACGATTTTCGCGACAAGAATGGACTTACCCATGAAACGTCTGTACCTTACGTGCACGAGTTAAATGGTCGCGAGGAAAGCAACAACCGGATTGTATTGGAAAACTTGCGCAGTCTTTTGTTTCAAGCGGAGATGGGTTTGGGATTGTTAAGAAGTATGAAAAGTCGAGTGGTGTTTAAAAGTCAAGTCATAAGAAAGCTCTGAAAAGGTGCAAACAAGAAGTGGAACGCTTGGTAATTCTCAAGAAAAACAACGTTTGGTAACTCTCAAGAAGTAGAGCGTTTGGAAATTCTCAGGAAGATGAAGAACAGTTTGTATCTCTAAGAGGTGAATAAAAGCAAAACAAAAAGGAAACAAAAAGGAAAAGCAAAAGAAAAAGAGGATATTTATTTTTCGTTTGGAAGTAGAATAATACTTATTTTTAAGTATTTAACCGTTGAGTACAAGTTCCTAACAGGTATTCTGGACTTTTGCCGGAAAGGCGGCAGTGTCTGCGCACAACTTGACGCATGGTACCAAATTGACCAGTCCTTGTGAAGTGCTGTTCCAGCAAAAGCCAGATCTGAAGCGTCTTCGTGTTTTTGGTGTGCGAGCCTACGCCCATGTTGCACGAGAAGCCAGACGGAAGTTAGACAAGACAGGAGTACCCGTTCGCTTCCTAGGGTACGCAGAAGACTCAGTTGGGTACATTGTGCAACGAGAAGACAATGGCAGAATCTTCAACACAGCAACCTTCTTTTGTGATGAAACGTCATTTCTAGCAAAGCAGCCAAAGATTGATCAGTGTTTGTTTGACCAGTTGAGTGACGAAGTGACAGACGGTTTTGAGTTTGATCCAGTTGATGTCACAAACACGGGGGTGGTAACACCAGTCAAAGTTGAAGGGGGCGAGAAAGAAGTTGCGTGGGAGGTCACGGAAAACACTGGGTCAGAGGTAGACTTGCAAAGAGGAGCGGAAGAACAAAGTGGAACCGAGGGTGTTGGGCTGAACACGACGGAAGAAGAGAGAAGCCGGAGTGACATTTCGACAGACAACATTCTTCCGACAAAACTTCGGTCGGGAGCTTTGGTGTTCAAAGCACTGGCAAAATGTCTGTTCAATTACAAGGTGGCACTGGGGGCTCGTGAACAGCGAGGGTTTCGAAATTACCAGGAAGCGGTGAAAAGCAATGGAGACTGGAAAGAGGCCTACTTGCGTGAGATCAAGAAGCTAGAGAACATTGGAGAACTACAGGTGGTGTCTCGACCAAGCGATGTTCAAGTCTCCCCTTTGTGGAAGTTTTGACTGAAAAAGTGGACAACATTTCCGGAGAAAGAAAATTAAAGGTCCGGTTAGCAGCGAGGGGAGATCTTTAACAAGACATGCCAGAGGAGGTCTTTAGCCCTGCAGCTGGAACCATGGAGATGAGATTGTTCTTGAGCATCATGAAGTCAAAGGGTTACTTTGTTCGTCAAGGGGATTGCCCTAGCGCTTACTTGAACGGGCGCCTAGAGAATCCTGTTTTTCTTGAGCTACCCTCTGGACATCCTGCAAGGGAAGAGGACAACAAGGATCTTGTGTACAAATGCCTTGCGAGCTTGTACGGTCTAGCAGTAGCAGGAAGAGTGTGGTACATTCATTTTAAGAACAGCATCAAAAAGATCGGGCTGGAACCATTGATGAGATCGCCGACGTTGTTCGTTCGAAAGGGAAGAAGTCGATTAGAAGATGTTTACCTACTTCTCTACGTTGATGGTTTCCTGTTTGGCAGTAAAAGCTGGAGTGCTTTGGAGAAGTGTGAGAAATTTGTACTGGCCACGTTCAAGGTGAAGCGTACGAATTCGGTCAACAAGTTTGTGGGATTGGAGTTAACACACAATGACCAAGAGTTGGAACTGCACCAGGACGGGATGTTGACTGAGTTGGGAATCAAATACCAAGTTAGCAGATTGTTTGACATGCCGATGATTTCAAACTTGAAGTGGAGAGAAGATTCCATCAGACTGTCCTAGGTGAGAAAACTACAACAGATCTTCGGTGAACTCAACTACATCGCAGGATTGTCTAGACCAGATGTCGCTTTTGCAGTCAACAAGATTGCTCGAAAACTTCATGACGGGACGAAGGAAGTCCTGAGAACTAGGAAACGGATTGTAGCTTACCTGATGAAGACGAAGCATTTGTGTTTGAAGTACAGGAAATGGGAACAACATGAGTGGGAAGTGGTTGCCTACATGGACTTTGCTTTTGCTGATGATCCTAAAAAGTTCAAAAGTACAGGGGGTTTCTTACTTTTTTTTAATGGCAATTTGGTCCATTGGCGATCAAAAAAACTCGCGTGGGTGGCAACGTCATCCAGCGAAGCTGAGTTCTTTGCAGCTTACGATTGTGCTCGAGAGCTCAAAAGCGTAGGCCACATTCTTGAAGACTTGTTTTGCAAATCTCTTTGGCCTGTGGTGATGTTGTCGGACAACAAGGCCGTGGTAAACATTGTCAATGGTACGGCACCAACAAAACTGACAAGACACCAAGGGAGTAAATTCTTTGCCTTACAACAATGGGTGCAGCAGGGAATTCTCAGAGTGGATTACGTTCCAGGGCCAGAAAACTGGGCTGATGGCATGACGAAGATCTCTCCAGCTTTTGCAGCGTTCCAAAGAAATGTTCTGGAGAGACGGGGGGGTGTTGAAACCAAGAGAGGAAAAGAGGAGACAAGAAACGAAAGAAATATCTTCGAAGCAAATGACACGCGTGGACAGAAACTGTTCGGGGAATCTGCTCGGTAAAACTTCTCGGACGGAATTAGACATAATTTTAAAGGATAAAAAAATAACTCTCAACTCGCCTGTTCATGGAACAGATTATTTCACTCCAAAACCCTGTAAGTATTTTTCAAGAAAAATGAAACAACACTTTCCATGAGTTCTTCCACTTGTGGGTCTTATTCACACTGGGGAGGATAGTAAATCAGACCAGAAGATTAAAAAAAATGTGCGTACTCAATACTAAGACGCCATAGGTTGAAATTAAAATAATCGTCCTTAAGTCTTAAAAATGTTAAAAGTAGAAAGATAGAAGAAATTTAGGTTATACACATGTGACATGCATTCCATAGCTCAGTCCTCATGTTTCTATACGGCGTAACCTCCAACTTCTCCCCAAAGTATCAGAAATTTGTCATGAGATTCTCACACATTTCAGATTTCAATACATGAAAAACTTTGCATTTTGAGCTGAAATGGCAAATTGTAGTTCTGAATGTCCTAGTTTTGCCACTTTGCAGATTTGGTTGCCAATGTGGCGTACCATGGTAGGTTTTCTTGAACATGTGCGCCTATTGCACACAAAATGGTACAGTTACATGAAAAAAAAATGTGGTTTAATTCTTCATGGCGAACGTGTTTAAGCTGTTTGTTTCAAATGCTAACATCGATATTTAAACAACAGAAGTAGATGACGAGTCTAGGGGTGTATAGTACTTACAATGCGAAAATGTTTCATATAGTAAACCTAAGCCCTACGAGTTATGGGTTTCTAGACGGTCTAGGCATTTACTAGACAAAATTTAATGAACACTTTCTTGATTTCAGAATTTCTGATGATTCATTTGGTAATTAGCATAGAGATATCCAGACACGTTTCTCTTAATGTACATATTTAGAAATTATAAAACTGCCAGAATTCAGATGTTCCAATGCACTGTAGGAGTTCCATACACTATATAATTAAAAGTTCATCTTGAATTTTCTTCAAAGTAATAGCACATGGAACTACTTCTCTAGTGCCCGAATTTGTAGATTAGCTCCTAGTACTTACGGTTAGCAATAAAGATTTAACAATAGTGTACTTTTATATATGTTTGAGATATGTATACGAGAAGAACAGGTTGAGAATATTAAAATTACTTTTACTTGACGCACTGAGAAACACCATTCAAGAATAATTTGATCTCGAATTGAGTTTCAGAATCGATGCTTTGTTCATTAAATAATTTGATTTTTATCTTTTTCTCATCTTTTTTACAATAAAACAGTTTCTTTGAGAAAGTAGATCTTATAAATAAAGGAGGGGTCTTTTGTTAGGAAGTTAAAAATATTTTTTCACGGGTTAAATTAGTTTAAAATTTTTATTAAACCGTAACTCTATTGATGTTATTCTTTGCGTTACCTGGTTTTCTCCAAATATAACAGGAAAATTCAGAATTCTCACTTTTGTTTCTGACGTGAATTGGTTGTCAATTAAAGTTCAAGTGAGTTGACAATTCATTTTAAACTGATGAATTAGTTAATACTCTTAAATCATCTTCAAAGTTCCGAGTCTTTGCTTTTTCTTCTGTTTAATTTTTTTTTCAAGTGGCCCGAGCATTGTATCACTCCATAAAACTTCAGCCCAGAGCTAACAATTCTGCTCGATTCTCCTCTCCTTGATTTATACTGGGTTGCTACTTTGGCCTTAATACCGCCCTTCAGATTTCAACGGGACTATCATGGAAGCTTTTATCGTTGGAATTTCGGCAAAAACGTTATTAGAAGAAGCATAACACCTAAATTTTAATGCTAGGCCTTTACTGCTAGAAAACATTTCTCTGAATGTGCTTCCAAACGCCCTAAATATTCGTGTTGGGGTACCACATCGGGCAAAGGCAAAGAAGTATTTGCACTGAGCTCCATTAAATCCCCCTGGACTAAATAAGGAGAGATTATCCACATTAAAATGCATAATAATTTCCTCTTCGCATTGAGAATGAAATGGCCCTAAATATTACTTTCTCCAGCTATAGAATGATTTTTAACCTTTAGGCTTACACTTCATCACCCTTCTAGACTCATGTTTTTTGGTTTCATTGAAGTTTGTCTCTGGGCTTTGTACGTTGCCAGACCATTATCTTTTAGGATGTCGGTAATCTCAAAACCAGTAATCTCACTTCGTATAACACTGCACCTTTAATAATTATTCTCATTATTAGCTTGACTAGTAGTGGAGTAATCAGAAGTAGTATCTGGTACCGTAAACTGTCAAATCGTGACTTTATAAGAAATAACTAGCTTAATCAACCTGAGACCCAATCGCGCGGGTCAAGGAAATTATTTTTAATATGATTTCTGCAGAATATTTGACTTCTTAAATGCCTTTAGTAATGTTTGCATGTACTCATAAGAAGTTCCTTGCTTTGCAATTTACAAACATATCACGTTCAGCAAACGTGCTTTTAGTTTCTGAAAAAACATTTGGGTTTGAAAAAATATAGACAAACTAGGGCGTCAGAGTAGTTCTAGCTCCCTGGGACACTGGATTTATAAAAACTACTCTTTACACACCATCCTCTGGAAACAGTACAAATACATTTCAAGATAAAGCTCTGTTTAAGGTAAATATTCGATGAACAAAACCTGCATTTTCGCATTTTCCCTAATATAAAATTAAAATCAGCACTATGAACCTACATAGATTGCGAGATAGTCAGAAAGCTTGTTCTTAACATTTGGATGATCTCTATCTACGAGAGCATGGGTACGGTTGTTTATGAAGAGAAAAATAATTATTAGCTTTCTTTGATTATATATCTAAAGACTGATATAGTTCTTACAAAGCTGCAACCAAGTTAGCTATCTGAAAGTAATTGTTGCAACCACGGATGCAAATATATATGGGGATTAAAAATCGGTACATAGATTACAACCTCCATACCGAGTAACAATACATAGAGCACATACTCTTAACACATTAGAATCCTGTCGATGAGGAAATATGGCTAAAGGAAAGGAAAACAAGCTTACACTGAAAACAAGAGAGATTACCACATATGGAAAATTAATGTCAACGCTATATTAAGGGAGTAGAATCCGTTGGACCTCAAAAAAAATCACCAGATCTAAGAACCAGCACCACAGAAAGTAAAGAAGGGACAGAAAGTATATTACTAGAGCTAAAAACTAAAGTATTAAATAGTATAAGCAATGAGATGTTGAACAAAATTCTTCGAAAACTAATATTTATTGATACCTCCAAAACTGTTTTAGATCAGCTACAATAGCTTTTCGCGATCGATACACGTTACAAATAAGACACCTTAACCGAGTCATAGGCAATACAGTTGAACCAAAAACCTAGTACATAGGCAAAATAAGTCTGAGCAAGCAATAGCTCGATAAGAAACACTAAAGGGGAAACCCAACGAAGGAAAAAAATAGGTAAATTGGTCAGAAAAGGAGGGGATTCAAAAGCAAGAAAAAAAGTAGTAACTAATATGAAACTAGATTCAAATGACTTAGCATTCGAAGCAAACTATCCATTTCTTTTCAGATTATTGAAGTATTGGATGATGATTGCGCAACATGCAATTATGATGAAACCAAACTATATGTACAGAAGCAGACAAATAAAGAAAACGTGTTGACAGCTTATGGAGAAACGGGACATATTTATAGAAAACATACCAATACTCAATGCAGCGAGTGCACTATAGAAGGCCACAAGACTAAGGGTGTTGGAATGGAAAAAAAGAATGAGCGCTACAGCAACAAGAAAGACTAGGAAAGTACATCAACACTTCTTATAAGGATGAAGTATTCTCAGATAACGTTTGAGAAAACCTTGGAGGCGAATGAGATCAGTCAAGATGCAGGCCTGCCATACTGTTATAAATGGTCATAACTGTTAGGTCAACTAAAATGAGTAACAGAGAAAATAACATACATTTTGGTTCTGGAGCAAGTAATTATAATACATTAGTTAATAGCTTCAAATAACAAAGGAATGCTTAGGAAATGAAGAGATAGTTCATAGAACTACTAGATAGGAACACAGAAATTTACGTAGAATGGGAATGAAAATTGTACATAGAATTCGAAAAAAGTTTTAAGAATAAAAAAACTTTAGATAATTAAGTTACAGAAGGTTGTTTTCTTATTCTTGCTTGGAACTTTCTTAAGATACCAATAAACTTTCACAGAAAAAATTAAGCTAACTTTATTAAAGAGAAAGATAATGTAACAAAGCTCTATTAATTAAGAGTAACTTGTTTGAAGAAAGTGAATAAAACAAAAATATAACTCAATATCTATTGATCGAAAAATACTTGTCTATTATGAACATTTTGATTTTTAAATTACTGATACTTATGAAGAAAGAACAAGGGATTACAGTTTTTCCTATGGCAAAGAAGACATACAATAAAGTTCTGACATATGTTTGAAAGAGAAACATACCAAAAGTTCAGAAAAAAAAGATAGCAAAGTAGAAAAACTCTAGGGCGGATATAAAATAATAATCAATCACCTGTTAAGCTAGGATATATTGTCCAGAGAGAACTACTCTTGATTATTTGTTCATTTTGTATAAACAAATGGAAAGGGTTTCTAAGTCCAAGAAAGAAGTGTTCAGGGTAATAGTAGGAATAGTGAATGGAATGAATAAAACAATAAAAAATACTGCAACAAAGCAATATAACTGGATAAACAAAGTTAATTAATTAATATCAAAGTAGAAAGGTTTTGTGAAGAAATGATGTAATTGGTTCTTTTTCTGGAATAAATTCACTCAGTTAACATAATAGCAGAAAGGACGAAATAGCACCACTCTTCAAACTACGCATGCACTTACTTTCTAGGACAACATCGCTTCAAAATATTTTCTCTGCACTATAAACGAGCTATCCAACTTGCAAACATTATTTTCAATTCTCCTCTTTATGACTGCAATATATATTTTTATTAGATAAACACGCAGCAATCCGGAAACATTTAATTTTTGGACAAATCATTTTCTGGAAAAAACATGATCAAAGTTGGAGCCAAAAAGCGCCGAATACTTTAGCTTGAACACTTTTGCAATGCTTCTGAACTTTGTATTCTAGATGAAAAGTAAAACCAAATATATAGCTAAAAATATACAAATTAAAACTACTAAAACTATTCTCTACAAGAATAAAACAAAGACAGAATAAGTTATAATGCAGCAACTAAAGAAGCCAAAGAAATGATTGATCCGCAACATCGTGCAAATTTAAAATATTAAACTGAAAAGAAATATCTAAACCCTTGTATGCCAAGATCAATTAGCAAAGAAAAAAGAGAGTTCTTGTATCCTGTAGCAGCATATTCAAGAACAATGAAATTTGCATATCTGCAAAATTCACTGCTCAGGGTATGTTATGTTCTTGCAATTGGAAAGTCGGTTCCCAACAGAAATAATGAACACTTTGATGAGTAACGGGTTCTAGTTATTTGTGTTACAATATTAATGCTTGGCAACAATGAGTTCATAGAATAGTATAATATAGGACAACGCAACAGTCATAATATTACACCATCATTTTTTTGGGTGAGCCCATCTTTGCAAAACTTTTTAGAGGAAAAATGTCATTGATTTCTAAAGTCTTAGTATCTAACGCAGCTTGCCTTAAGCAACATGAATTGGGCTGATGTCCTGCAGTAGTTCAGTGTAAATTGAACAGCAATAAGAAGAATGGTAAATGAAAGTTACCTCTACGCGTGATGATGAGTTCCAAAGTTACTGTAGATGCTCTGACTCTCCATGTTTCTTTGAATTATACTAGTCATGAAGGAGGTGGTAAAGTTTTAATTTTTGGGTACCTCAAGAAAAGTTGATTACATAAAAGCTTCTTCCACAATAAATAAGTTTGGTTCTAGTACTTATGGTCTCGACATAGACAGAAGAGAAGCTAAAGCATCTGCACCAAATATGTATAGGCGCTTCCATGGAGAAAAAACTGAAAAAGGTGTTCTGAATGGCTAACCTTCTCCTGTTACTCCATTTATAGTTTCTCCACGAAAAGAGTATTCTCGTTTCATACTTCGACATACTATGGGGACTATGTTCACCTTAGTGGGATAAGTACTTGAGTAATATAGGTTCATAACTTTTTTTTATCGCTTGTCCTAACTCGTTATTTGTTTAATAAGATAAAAAGCTATCTTTTGTATTTTTTTCTATTTTTCAGAATCTTTACACATTTAAACGAACTTTATCTTACTGTTCATACAAGTATATATATTTATATATATAGCGTAATAATCCAGGGACAGAACACGCCAATCAAAAAATACTATTGTAATACCATAACAATCCCAATAATAGATTTTTGAATAAGCTTAAATATATCTAGCAAGAATATATTACTTACCGGTAAAATACAATAGACTTGTGTTGTTACTGAATCAATTAATCGACTGTATGGCGGGAACCAAAAGAAGATAGACAAACGCAAAACCTATTATATTATAATACTATTCCCAAAATAGCTTGGGGAAAGAAAATAATGAAAAAAGAAAGTTCCTCAGTTACTAAAAGTACTTGTACATTTTTCATTTAAAGTTATTTATTCAGCTATCTTCTTGTTGGTTCTTCTTCTCATGACAATCTCCTTGAACTCGAATTTTCGTTCTTTCCTTTTTTCAAATCATGAAATCAAAGGAACGGCATCGCACACTGGAAATTCATCTTTAAATAGCTTACACCCAACGCCAAGAACTCATCCCAAAACCTGTAAAGACGCGTTGAATGTTCAACTCCTATTTCCTCACGTACATTTCTTACTTACATTAACTTCTAGGTACGCAAAGCAGGTGGTAGAACGCTTGGATCAACTTTTGATGAAAATCATCCTCTTCATGCTAAATATAAATATATTTCGTCACTTCAAAGGTCAAGAAAGCATAGATACACTGTATTTAATGGACATAGAAACTTGTGGAAAATATTGGCCGTTAAGAATTGTCTGGATTTAAAAAGGAAGATCCCAACAAAGAAGGAAGTTTTTAATGCAATAGAGAAGTGTAAAGGTTATAAAGATGCAGTATGCAGACAGTGGATTTTTAGTTTAAGAGACCCTATAATGAGAAGTTTATCTTCATTTTATACAGTTACAGGAAGAACGAATAATGATGATCACTTTAAATGTGATGCAAAGAGTCCGATTGCCAACAAAATGAGAAATATTTCATTCTCCTTTGAGGAGTTTGCTAGTTTCGATATAAAAGAAAGAAAAAAATGCTTTTTACATAACCAAAATTTACACCTGAAGTTCTTAACTTCTGGTTTAATCGATGACAAGAGCTCAGATGAGGAAAAGCTGCAGTTTGCAAAAGAAATTTTACAGAGATTAGACTGGTTTTCTATTCTTGAATATGCTGAAGAATCACTTGATCTATTTGAACCAGAACTTGGTCTTGAAATTTTAAGCTATCATTCTGCATTTAATTATAACAAATATGAGAAGGATCTAACAAAGTATTCACAAAAAGCAAAAGAAGTACTTTTTGAACTTAATTATCTTGATGTTGAACTATATAATTTTGCGAAGGAATTATTTTTTGCAAGATTAGATAAAATAAAACCTGATAAACAAGTTTTTGAGTGTTCAAAAAGAGTTATCTGCTGGGATAAAACCTCACCTAAACCTGGAGAAACAGTTACCATAACTGACTTGACTGGCTCTAGAAAGAAAAACACTTTGTGCAGCAGGATTGGAGGTTGTTTGAAACAATCATACGAGATGAAACAAGTGGATTTAAACATTATGGAGCATAGAAAGGAATGTATTGCAAGTTTTCTTATCATTGGAGCGAGAATGGGAGGGTCTACTACTATGTATAAGTACTTAAGTAACCACAAGCAAATCGTACCCATCAAGCTTAATATAGAAAGAGAGCAGATTGGGGAATTATTTTATTTTCAAAATGCTGAATCTATATCAAGAAAAGGCTATAATGAAGCTTTTATAAAGGAATTTATACGAGATGAGAATATTTTTGATCCTAGTTTTCATCTAACAGGAGAAAGTTCTGTAAATCTAGCCACAAACGTAGAAGCACCATTATTATTAAAAACCATGTGCAAGAATAGAATAAAAGTAATTTATTTAGTCCGGGACCCAGTTGAAAGTCTCATATCTAACATGAAGATACGAAAAAAGAAAAAAGAGTTTCCGTTCACTAAAAATGAAATTAGTTTGGAAGAAGCCATAGAAAATGATTTAATACAATTTCAAAAGCTTAGATTATTTGAGAATGGAAGAATTTCGTTGAAGCACAGTTATAAAAATAGTATCTGGGAATTACTATATGTTATTCACTTGGAGAGGTGGTTGAGATTTTTTCCCCAACAGGATATTCTTGTTCTCAAAAGCGAAGATTTTTTTCAAGACACAAAAAATGTACTTTATTTTTTATGCTTAGTATTTAGGTTTTACAGACAACTTTTGATCATCTCACTCTAGATTCTTCATCAATTAATTTCACAACTTTAGTTAATGAAAAATACAATCAAGCTCCAGATTCAGATACTTCAATATCTTCATCGCTTAGAAGACAACTCAACGAATTATTCTTGCCATATAATCAAGCACTTGAGAGAAAAACCAAGCTAAATCTTTCTTCCTGGAATATTTTCAAAGCTTGAATCTCCTTGAGACCTTTCTAACCCCATATGTGAAAGATTTCGATAACCCACTTGTAAAAAAACCCTTTAGTGTTTGCTGTGCACTAAATTTCCTATTCAAGCTTCGGAGCCGCGTTTCAAGTTGAGCAGTGTGTTGATCCTGCTGAAAGCTTTGAGGTAAATTATCCCAGAGTTTCTGTGGGAGCTCTTTAGAAAAAAAATTGTTTTCCCGTTTGATTATTCCACATAGTTCTAAGTATCTAATACGAGGAATGTATAACTTATGAAAATGCTCAAAATTATTTTCAACTATATTTTTTACTTTATTTTGATCTTCTGCAAATTTCATTCTTATATCTCCTACGTAACTTAATCCACAGATTCTTCTATACAACTGTTCTTCCGTAACATTATTCTGTTCAAGAAGAAAACTTAGAGAAAGAGCGGACAAAAGATTCTTATCTAAAGCTTCATGAACTAAATTATTTTTTCTTGATCCTAAGATTTTAACAGGTTTTTGTAATCTTCCTGCCAAGTAAAATGATCTCCAGTCAATTAAATCGTCAAGCAGAGAATCTACATCCGTTATGCCATATTTAATAAAGGTTTGAGGTTTATATGAAGGCTTAATTAAAGGATTGAAATAAATCTTCGCAGAGGAAGATTGAATTTTTGCTATTAAGCTAGGACCTAAATATTTTAATCCAGAATAATGGTTTTTATTTTGTTGCAGATTTTCTTTGTGAAAATCCAACGTGTTTGGAACTGCTACTATGAAGTCAATCATTTTCTGATCCGTTTCTGTGTTTGATTGTTTAAATATTGATGAACCATATCCAAACCCAATCCAAGTGGTGTTTTTTAAAGGAAGAGTGTTTTGTATTAGATCTTCCAGCAATATCTTATTCATTTCTTAATTTGGCCCCGAAGCCTTGAAGACAAGTATCATATGATTCGAATTTTGGGTATTCTTGCGCTTAGTTATTACTGCATGCAATAACTCCAAGAAAACAAACATGATAGACAAACAGTTTGGAAAGGTGCAATTTATACTGACAAAGAATTTTGCATTTATATTCAAGTTTTTGTATTCTACATAATGCCTTCTGGTTGCATATGGCCCAGATTTTGCGGAACGTATCTTTATATTTGCGTTTTATTTCAGTTGTTGATGAGATCCCATATATAATCTGAATAAATAGATTTACAAAGTGAAATGTGACTTTTTTTAGGAAGTGTGTGTTACGAAATTAATGTAATAAGCCTAAGAACTAATAACGACTAAACTATCACTGTGTAGTTGTTTGTTAATGATGGGACTAAGACGAAACATAATTGGTAAGAAGAAGAAAACAGTATCAACTTAATAATACTGAAATATTCGTATACACATTACAGGGAGGCTGAAAGTTTTGATGAGAAATCCTCGCACATTATTACTATCATTTAACTGGAAATATCATCAATGCCTTTCCTGCTTAAGAAAAAGACAATTTCGGTTGTTTTGCAACAATTTTGGTGCATTACGAAGAAATTTTTGGTTCAATAGTAGAATTTTACTAACAGACAACGGGACAGATTTTACAGTAGTAAGATAATTTGTAGCAGAGACTGGTACTAATTTCTGATATATGCCAACCTACTTCCTCTTAGATATTGGAAAAGCGAGGACAAACATGATGGTTTCAACATAGTAAAGGATTTTTTCTACGGAGCTGGACCTAAGTAAAACTTCTTGTAAGCTTCAGTCAACCATGCAGCTGATTTGTGGAACATGGTCCTATGTATATGATACAAAGCGAATTGAAGATAGTTCTTGTAGTGAAGCCACACCTGAATAATGTGGCATTGTCTGGAAGTTACAGTTATGAGGAGACTGCAAAGGAGTTCAAGAAGAAACTCTCATTAAAGTAATTTTCTTAGTTTTAAGGAGGATAGGTACATGTTCTCATCATTTGATATGAAGAAAGGATAACTAGCATTAGAAACTATTCATTATATAGAGAAAATACGCTTGAAAGTGATTGAAAGAAGCTCAACATTCACATGGTTGAAAAATTAATTTAAAACAAGAATGGTGAAGACGTGTGGGAGCATAGTATTACCAAAAAATGGTAGAGAGAGTACCAAAGTATGCATTTATTTCAAGGACCGTCTTTTGATTAATAGATTCAAAGCTCTCCCACAGAATAACCTGAAGAAGAAGGCCCTAAGAGATCAGTGGGAAATAGAAGAAACCCGAAAGAGTGTTATTTTAAAACTATGTATTTGATTATTCTGCGATGAAGCTAATGTAATGGCAAAAGCTTAGAAACCAATCGGCCACCGATGTTTTCTCTGTATTATCGCCAGTTACACTTAAACAAATTTCTATCACATCACAGGGAAGAACTGGTTCAGGGAAATAGATGATGATGCAAAGAAATTAATTTAGTACTATAGAGGTTATTACTTTATTTGAAGTTTTAGATAAGGTATCAAAGTGATCAAGTTGTATCTATTCTAGAGCCTTTAACCAAAGAAGCTCTAAATGAAGGATACTTCATTTATGGAGATGATATAGATACTAGGTACAACCTAAAGATGAATATGTCAACATACCATTATTAACCATGGTGACACTTCATACATTTTTGTTTCAGATATAAACTGTAATAAAAAGTCTTAGATTGCTAAATGTAAATGCAAAGTAAGTTCATGGTGAATCAAAATAAGATATTATTTGTAGCCACATATACTAGCCACTTACTTTTAAAACCTTTTAGAATATTGTTTTTCAAGGTATCACCAAATAGACCCCTATGATTATCGACACTGGGCGCACTTAGGATACTTATATGTGTATTGCTTTTTTTTTATTTTGCATCCTTGTGAACATAGCTCCTCACCTTGTATCTCTTTCTCCTTGTTCGATAAAACTAAGATAAATTGAAAAAGGTCTGTTATCAAACGCTCCAAAACCATATATTCATAGCAAATGATATAGCGAACTTATTGAGTTACTAAATAAACAAACCAAAATCAGAAAAACGAAGACAATTTATCTAAGGAGCCATCGAAGCTATGTTCTTTTCGAGTCATTTTTATAGGCTTGGAAGCCCCCCCTTTCTTGTCTTATCTTGGACAAAATGAGCTTGATCAATGTTTGAAGTATAGTCCAAATTTTCCGTCATTAATTAAGCAGAAAGAAACATATGCAGTGGGAGTTAGGTATTTATGAACCAATCCAAAGATATAACATAAAAAATATTATTGTTACTTATATTAAAAATAAAGATGAATATCCTATCTTTCTCATGAAATAATCTTTTCAAAGAACGTTGAGTCATTATAAACAATGCCTCATTCAGATTCTCGCTGATAAGAAGAAGTTATAGAAGCAAATATTCCTCATAGAACTTGAAAACGACCAATACTTCACACACTCATAAGAACTATATCTGTTACTCTAGTTTATGATATTGAAAAAAACTAAACCTTTATGACGGTTTCAATAAAACTGGTCAACACTATGAAAAATGCAACGAGATGGCTCCAATTTCAAGCCATACAATACTTGCTAATGCTCAGTTTAGGGAATTAAATAGGTACACCTCAAAATTTAACAGAAGTTTTGCAGACTACAAGTTCACGGTGGTACAGAAGGCAGAGAAACTATTAAAGGATCCCAATTTAATATCCGAGATAAAGTATTTAAAGTTAAGAAAGTATTGTGTCCATCGGAATCTATTCAAGTAGTAAGATCCTTTTGTGAAACTATCGAACGTAGTCTAAATTTACGTTGTAAAATCTTCAACTTCAAATAAATTTGTATTAGAATTAAAAAAAACGGATGTCAACACTGATTAAAAGCAGGATTAAAAGAAGAATGACATCTGGTTCATCTGTGATGGATAGGGACGTAGCAGGATGAACTGTCCTATAAAGGAAAGCAGATGATGTGGTATAGTTCTGGGGGACATAAACTCAGAAACCGTTACTTAATGGTTACCGAAGTCCACAAAATGCACACTGACTAAGATAAATCTGACTCTTATGATTCTGTAACGCAAGAAAACGAAGAACAAACACCCTTTGAAGAAGTCACTACTAGGTTTACACCAGTAAAAATAAACATAGGTGTAAATGAAATAAAATCTCAAAAAGAATGTTCATGCAGATTTAAAACTGAATATTTAGAGTCTCTTGTAGATCTAGGAGCAACTGGAGATATAAAAGCAGCAAAGATATTCTGAAAATTGAAGACCATTGAAAAATGCCTCAATTACTGGGACTTTGATAAAGACACAGTTTAACACCACCTCTAGGGACCTTTAACTCCCTTGTACCAGCAATACTCCATTGGTCGTAAATAATGTGACATATTCTCTCTCCTTGAAGAACTCCCCCATTATATCTGAACAAAAATTTAATGATGCTGATGTGGCCAACAGAAAAGGACCCAGGAATACAACTATAAATAAAAAGGCTCTGAACATATTAACTTCTTTATAATAAAATGAAAATTTCTTCACTCATGATAGTATAAATCTCAGCAATCAACTTTGCATTAACTCCTTGAACCTTACTCAATATGACCTATCACACTATCGAGTTGGACATATCAATGACATCTAAGTAGAGCACATGGTATTGAAACCCATAAAGCACTCCTATTGCTTAGGATTCACGGCTGGAATATTATCTGAATCCAAGAAAGGAAAATCTCAACTACACCAATTCTGAGCTCTACGAAACAACAGCTCAGTTTCTAAACTTTCATATCGACACATTCGACCCAATGCCTACTTCCTTTTAAGAATATGAGTAGGCTTTGCTAATAATTGTAATTACTTCAACTTTATGACCCCCATCCTCTGCAGAATCAAATTAACTAAATCAAATAGTGACACTAAGGTTCCAAAAAGTGATAAATAAAAACCACAATGTGGGATTAAGATGTATTCTACCAACCCTGGAACAAAGTTCTACAACCAGGATGGTTTTCCGATAAAAAGGGAATAAAAAGGTTTCAACAACCTTAATTTTCATTTGAAAATGACAAAGTATAACTCTATAATAGAACCGTTATCTCTATGGTTCGAACCTTTTTAGCACAATTCAATACTTCGGTCATGTCTTGGTGCTACTGTCTGCTTGCTCCTATCCAGTACTATCCATTAGAACAAAAAAAAAGAATTGTTCACCTTATAAAACAGTTCTTAAAAAAAAAACCGCAACCTAGATTATCCGTATGTTTGGTTCTGTTGGATACTGTTTACTTCTCATCAAGAAAGAAAAATTCTGCAGTGCACTTCTAATTATAAATCTCGGATGAGATGAAGTATCACCATCACACTGATGATTCAATCCAAACACGAATAGAATACAAAAGTATGGAACTATCACTCTCTATGAAATGGGAACTAACCAATTAACATATCAGCACTATATTAACATCACAGCAAAGAAAATATATTTTCCCGATAAGCTAAGGGATGCTACTTCAAACATCCAAAGAAAAGTAAAGGACTTTTTATTTGAAAAACAAACTCTTTAATTCGACATTTTTGACTCTAGCGAAGTAAACCGCGATAATAATCAGCCAGACAAGTGAAAGAGGACAACTCCAGTATAGACTTTGCCTTTGACTTCTGTTCCATTTTCTTTAATTTTGGATTCTAAGAATAAAAATAAAAAATTTAGCATTACCCTTGAAAATATTATTGACGAGAAGCGCTCTGGCAAGCTACGGGTTTTTAATAAAGAAGCCCAAACGAAAATAATTTAGTCTGTAATTCTACCGAGAAAATATAGAAATATTTATGGACGGTTGAATGCTTTATTATGGAATGATATGTATTGAAAAAAAAACACAGTCTGGAAAATATCAGTTCCTTCAAAAATTTCTCCAGAGCTTGTACTAGTATCAAAATAATTCAATTGATGGCAATATTTAAAAGCAAGAAAAGCAATAATGCGGATTGGATCGCAACAGGGCGAGCATGTGCAAACGACAATAAATAAACAAGTGGCTTCAATGCAACTCATACTCGCCTTTACGCTCGAACTACAAAAAAACAAAGAATATAAATCTTTCAAATGATATTTCTTATCTTTAAAATGTGTATGTGAGAAGTGGACATCACCCGGGCATTCATTTATGGCTACCTAGGATATTCTAAATATACCGAATTCCCAAGAGGACATCCATAAAGAAAAGGTACTTATACCATTTGGAGTATCGCAAGGAGCATCTATAGACTGCTACAAGTTCCTAAAACTTGACAGAAGATATTGAGTGCAACTTAAAATGAAGCCTTTAATGAATGATCGCTGTTTCTCTAGCAATGAGTGGAGGATGAAGACAATAGTAGTCATCTATAATGTCGCCTCATTAAACACTAGTAGAGCTGCTATGGGAACTATTTTTCAGAAGTTTATGGAAAGAAAGTTTCAACTCCAATACAGTAACTTTGCTGACACCTGCGTGGGCTTAGATTCATTCTTTCTGGCCAAATTTATTCATTATCAGTGGCTCATCATATTCAAAAGGATATTTTTATCATAAAATTGAGACTTTAAAGAAGAGATTTACTACACAATTGTTTAATGTGTTGTTGTTGCTAGTGACTAACTTGTAGTCTTCAGTACTATTGGCTGTTTAGGACATAGCAACTAACTAACTAAGAATTTCTCTAGAAAACCAAAGACTTACTACAACATAATGACTTAACTGAAGGTTCATCTACAAAGCTTTATTATGTATAGCTATATCAACAAATCATTGATATTGTTGACTACATTGCACTTCATGGAGGACTAGATGTGTCTTATGCAGTACACGCATTATCCAGTCATATGGCTGCCCCGACTTCTAATACGTTATGAAATCTTGAAAAACATTGATATATTTATGTAGCATATAAAACTTGGATTTAGAATACACTGGTGCTAAGATCAAAAATGACCTGCTCATGTTTCTGGAAAGCTCAGTTCCTTAAGGAACAGAAAGATTATCTGTGTATGGGTTTATTCTGCATCTAAATGACAAGTTACTTCCCTCAAGATAGAAAAATGAACCTGTAGTGGGCAAAAATTCTACTGAAACTGAATATGTAAACACTAGCTTAGATCTTCTTGGTTTAAAAAAGATTTTTATTATACTAGCTTCAGTTGGATTATTGTTCAAGACGTGTGTGTGCATGGACAATGAATGAGCTGTAAGCATGGACAATCAATCAGCTGTGTGCATGATATTGAATGAGACAGCTGCTAGCAGAAATAGGTATTCGAATTATTGATTCCAACCTGTAAAACAATAGTTTGAGGATATAAACGCCGATCTTGTGTATATCAAGCTAGAAGAGAATTTGGCACATGCTCTGGCAAAGATGCTTCAGAGAAACAAGATAAACTTGTTTAACAACAAAGAATATCGCCTTTGGCTAGGGAAGGTGTTGCATGTGGTAGTTAGATTTGGGAGGTATTTATGGATTTGTATAGTTGGTGTTGGTATTCAGGCATTAGCTCTGAACACGGGCAAACTTTGATAAATGTACACAGGAACAGAAAAAACTAATGCATGTAATAATTTAAATACGTAGTGATAAGAATAGGGTCAATTTTGGTAAATTATTTTCTCCATCCTCTCCCTAGTATTAAGTATTTATTTCTCACTTAGTTAGGCCTAGACTGCTGCCTACCCCATAACTAGTACAAATAGACAAGGAATTACCTAGTCTTAAAGTAATAGAATGTTCACCTTTGTATTATTTTTAAGAAACATACTTAAATAGAAAATTTAGTACACAGGAAACAATAGAAGTTTTTTTTATAAATGAGTTGTCGAAATCTATTATATGAGGATTTAGAAAGGTCTCAAAGAGATTCAAACTTCGAATATGTTCCACGAAGAAAGATTTAGCTTGGTTTTTCTCTCAAGTGCTTGATTATATGGCAAGAATAGTTCATTGAGTTCCCTTCTAAGAGATGAAGATATTGCCGTATCTGAATCTGGAGCTTGATTGTATTTTTCATTAACTAAAGTTGTGAAATTAATTGATGAAGAATCTAGAGTGAGATGATCAAAAGTTGTCTGTAAAACCTAAATACTAAGCATAAAAAATAAAGTACATTTTTTGTGTCTTGAAAAAAATCTTCGCTTTTGAGAACTAGAATATCCTGTTTGGGGAAATATTTTAACCATCTCTCTAAGTGGACAACATAAAGTGATTCCCAGATACTATTTTCATAACCCTGCCTAAATAAACTTTCCTCATTCTTGGAAATCTTTATCTTTTTCTTAAACTGAAATAAATCATTTTCTATGGCTTTTTCCAAACTAACTTTGCCTTTATTAAAAGGAAACTTTTTATTTCTTTGTCGCATTTTCATCTGAGAAATTATTCTTTCAACTGGATCTCTTACTAAATATATAACTCTGATTCTATTCTTGCACATAGTTTTTAACAATTTTGGTGCTTCTAAGTTTGCGGAAAGATCTACAGAGCTTTCTCCTGTTAAATAAAAACTTGGATCAAAAATATTTTGATCTCGTTTAAATTCATTGAAAAAAGCTTCATTATAACCTTTTCTTGATTTTTTTTTCGCATCTCGAAAATAAAATAATTCCCCAATCTGCTCCTCTCTTTCTATATTAACCTTGACAGGTATGATTTGCTCGTGCTTGCTTAAATACATATACAAACTTGTAGATCCTCCTTTTCTTGTTCCAATGATAAGAAAATTTGCTATACATTCTTTTCTCCGCTCAAAAATGCTTAGATCTACTTGTTTCTTTTTTTTATTTTGGTTTAAACAACCTCCAACTTTGCTGCACAAAGTGTTTTGTTTCTTTGATCCAGTTAAATCTGTTACTGTAACTATTTCTCCAGGTATAGGTGACATTTTATCCCAACAAATAACTCTTCTTGAACATTCATATATTTCTTTTTCAGGTTTTATTCTATCTAATCTTGCAAAAAGTAATTGCTTCGCAAAATTATATAATTCAATATCAAGATAATTAAGTTCAAAAAGTACATCTCTAGCTTTTTGTGAATACTTTGACAGCTCTTTTTCATATTTGTTATAGTTAAATGCAGAATGATAGCTTAAAATTTCAAGACCAAGTTCTGGTTCAAATAGATCAAGTGATTCTTCAGCATATTCAAGAATAGAAAACCAGTCTAATCTCTGTAAAATTTCTTTTGCAAACTGCAGCTTTTCCTCATCTGAGCTCTTGTCATCGATTAAACCATAAGTTAAATATTTCAGATGTAAATTTTGATTATGCAAATAGCATTTTTTTCTTTCAGCTGTTTCAAAATTGGAAAATTCTTCAAAAGTAAATGAAATATTCCTCATTCTCTTGGAAATAAGACCTTCTGGATCGCACTTAAAGTGCACAAAATTCTTTGTTCTTCCAGTTATTGTATAAAATGATGACAATGTTCTCATTATCGGGTCTCTCAGGCTATAAATCCACTGCTGGCAAATACTATTTTTTTTACCTTTACAGTTCTCAACAGCACTAAGAACTTGTTTTCTTGTTGGACTTTTATTTCTAAAACTCAAACAATTTCTTCTTCTTAATATTTCTCCCAAATATCTATGTCCAGAAGAAACTGTGTATTTATGCCTTCTTGACCGTTGAATAGAGGAAATAAATTTATATTGAGTTAAACGAGGAAGATTTTCACCAAAGGTTGCTTCCAGTGTTCTACCACCTGCTTTATTAACCTAAAATTTAAAGTAATACAGGAAATTACATGTGGAAATAATAGATCAACATTTAAAGCGTCTTTGCAGGTTTTGGAATGAGTTCTTGACCTAGGTTTTAACTGGGGAAACTGCGAAGTGGCAGGAAGGGACGCAGTTTCTTCGATTTGCTTCACAGGAAAAAGGAAAGTGGTGAGGTTTGAGTTTAAGAAGGCGGTTGTAAAGAAAAGAAGCAACAACAACAACAGAGCTGAGGAAATAATTCTAAAGGAAATGTGTACTAGTACTCTTAGATATTTCACAACGTGTTTTCTTCATTTTATTGTATTAGTTTAGCAGGTTCTGCGTTAACACTCAATTATACATCATTTATTCCTTTGTTCCATCCCGGATAGCTCAGTTGGTAGAGCGTTAGGCTCTTAACCTAATGGTCGAGGGTTCGAGCCCCTCTTCGGGAAGTGATGCATTTTGTTTTGGCTTTTAAAGGTTGAAGCAGATAGAAGTTTGAAGAATGTTTTTTATATAGCTATGCATAGTTGCGAAAACTTTCATTCTAGTATATAAATCTTGTATTAAGCACCATATTCGCGTCTTCGAAGTACTACCCCATACTAGAGGGTAGATCGAATTAAATACTTCAGATAAACTGCTTGAACCTTGGTTTTATAATACCATACACGTAAACTTCACCTAAAACTAAAATAAATATCATTATTTCATTCATTAAGGAGCAATCTGTTTAGAATACAGGAATATCCATAACTTTTCCAAGAGAACACCAGGTATTGAGCAAGTAGTGAGTGTTTGAGCGAAGACAAGTGCTAGCTAAGTTGAAGTGCTAAGCTCGTATGATCTTCATAATCCTAAGTTGCAGTAAGCATATGAACAATACTTCTCCCTTAGTATTATATGAACACATATGAACTTCCTATTCATACCTTTTTTTCCCCCTAAATTCCTGTTACGTTTTCGAACTACAAGTGAAAATCGTTTGATACCCACCCCCAGGATCGTAATGTCAGTTACGATGAAGAAAACTCTAACAAAATATCTATCCTATTTAGATGAAAATATTGTTTCCCAGAATGTTTTCTTACAATGCCTTCGTGATCACCGCAACTTCTTCTGTAAACCGAACAAATTTCGTAGAGATGATAATATAAAGCAAAAGAGCTAAATATTATCTAGCAAAACTGTTATGTTGAAACAACTGGGACTATGAAAAAAAAGCTACCTATTTCAACCCTCTCCTTTGATGGTTGATTTCCAATGAACTACCAATATTCTATGCTGAAAAGAAACGATTAATTGTGAACTTCAGCAACTTAACTTTACCGAGTACATGAAAGGTTTTTTGCTCGTTACGGACCCTTTTATAAGAAAATTTGGCACCGGATTCGGTATAAATGAATCATAAAGAATAGGTGTTATAGTAGGTTTACAAGAGAGCATATGTATCAACAATTATCTCTTTCTTAAGTTCTGGTTTTGATCCCTTAGTAAGGATACATCAAGAACCTATCAATTTTTATTTTAAAACACTTCACATTAAGTATCACCAGAGATTTCAAAAGTTGTATGGAATTAAAATTAGGGTTTTCCCAAATAGAGGAAACTTTTACCTCAGTAAATATATATAGGGGGGTTCAATTAAGCTTAAAATCTATGAAGTAAATCTAGGGAAAGGAATCATTCCACATGTACTTTGAATATATTCAATAAAAATAAACAGTGATTACATTATCAAACGAAAATTATTATGAAAAAAAAACATTATCAATTTACTCCATTTATCTAAAACATGATATCAAGACAACAGTTTCCCGGTTCACAGATTATCAGAATTTACATTCGAAACAGCACAAAAGTGTTCTACAGTTTTGCGTAGAAATCAAAAGTAAATAAAAGGCTAAAGATCATAGATTGATGAGGCGAAACAAAAAGAAACTGGACCCGCACTTTACTGCGATGTATCACGGGAAATAAAGCTGAAGATAGTATCATATTAGAAGATATATTCATCATATGAGACGCACCTTCCATTGCATAAACCACTAAGAAATAAACCAATGTAAGAAGTATTCCTACAGTAACAAAGTTTTTAGAGCCTAAATAAGATCTGATATCTTTTGAATAGATATAAAAACTATTAAGAATGATGAAACAAGACCTAAAAGTTATAGAAATATATTCTCATACAGTGAGATCTTCATTAAAATAGCAAACTTTTGAGCCTAAGGATTCCTTTCTAGATCATTTGACAGAAGTGTTTGCTATGGCAGAGCCTTAATGGCTTAGGATATTTGAAACTACAATATTTGAGCCGTTATTTTTATCTACCGCCATCATTTTCAAAAACATTTACTAAACCGGTTCCAAGATTATATGGAGACTTTGCGATGAACAAAGCAGTGCGGCTGAATACAATTAAAGTAAAATTGATTATGATGTATATATATGCAGGAAAATCAGTAATTTTAAAAGTAGAATTATCTTATAACTGATTTTGTTTTGAAAAAAGTTATTTTTATGGCTATATTTGGAAATAAACATCACTTTGATTCCTCCAAAGGTGACATTATAGCTCTTTCTAATAAGAAGTTAAGTCTAATATTTAGTTGTTTGCAGAAATCCTAGAACAAGAACAAGAATTCTTAATAGTAACTTCATAAATACGGTTATGGTTGAAAATGTGTAGACCTTAATGGGATTTTAAGGTTAATGAGCTAAACAGGTTACCTCAGCAAATTAACTTTTTATTGATTATTTGCTCAAAAACTTATAGGAATACTAGTTTAAAAATATTGATAAAATCATTCCGAAAGAGAACTTTAAGCCAAAGAAGCAAAAACTTATGCAAAGGAAATATCATGAATTTATATTAAATAAGGCAAAGTAAAATTGAATTAACTCATATTGTCTTTTTTTTATTTCTGCACATTTTTTTTTATTTCTAACTAAAATAATAAGTGAAACAATGAAGCTTATAACAGAATTATTGCCTGGCTTTGAACCTGAGTTTAACTAACAAATAAATGCAACTAAAAATGCTTAGCTAAATATAATAATCAGGGAGGGTCTAACGAGAGATATACACTTCAAATCACCTCTTTTAGATTAGAATAAGGTCTTTAAGATTATTTTACTTTCGATTTCCCGTGTAGTGCTGTTGGAATAGATAGTCCCACAGAAACTGGTAACAATTAACTAGATTATTAATTTCAAAGTCATGGTTCAAGCAGCAGACTAAGATTCCTGTAGTAGAGAGATTTCTTTTAAGGGAACTGGCGTCCAGGGGCACTTTTTGAGTTTTTTTTTATTCCTTTTAAATATGAACTATATATCTAAAACGACAGGAATTACCGAAGTAGAAGCTCCCAAGCTTGTAATTCCCCATTTTAGGTACTTGGCATTTTCGGATGATGTTGTGGCATTATGCTATATGGACAATAGAAGGCATTATTTGAAACAGGAACTGGACAAACTATAAGATGTAAAAAGTTTAAAAATAAACACTAAAAAATGGAAAGATTGCTCACGTACCAAGGAGATAGTATGTTGGATATTGTCTTTAATGTACATGTTAATACTACTATATATGAATACTACTGGAAAGCTGCGACCGGCACCTGGGAGTAGATATATCATTAAACTTTTCCAAGGATGCTGCTGCGATGGAACAGAAATTAAAGTCATAAAGGTTCACACACCAGAATTCACCCAAAATGAAAATAAAAGCGGGGCTGCAGTGAAAAGTATCTTTAATTGAGACAATAGGGGTGATTTTCTCTCTTTAACCCGTTTCAAACATAGTGGACCAACAGTAGACGACCAAGAAAAACCCAGCCTAATATATAAAACGTATTATGCTAATGATATTATAAATAAGCTCCAAAACCATCTAGATTCAAAATAATTAGGCTAAAACCGAAGAAGAACCTTGTATTTGAATTTATCCTGGACTTGGCGCTATGCAATATAGAAAATTAACCTGAGTACGAGGATATTTCTGCTACCTGCAACAAGATTTCAAACGCTGTAAAGAAAACCGTAATCAGTTTAAATGAACTCTACTTCAAGCTTAAAAAAGATGATATAGATGTGCCAGAGGCAGCAGAGAAGAACAGGTACAGCTCAGAGCTATGAAGAAAGAGCTAGTGGACGAAGACCTGAAATTATTAAGAATATAATGAACCAGAAGCCAGGTACCCGAAAAGCAACCACTTTCTATAAGACAGATAAAATAGGCGGACAAGATTGAAAAAAATAGAACAAGAAGATAACCAAAAGCATTGTCGTTCAAGAGATTCTGGTAAGGTACAGAGATTACTTTTACTTCTCTATTAATACCCAAACAAATAGTAGAAAATATGCAAGGTGAGTTAGAGATGCAGAAGGATTTATGGAACTTTGAAAGAAGTCATAAAACAATTTCATAGTAAAATGCGTGGTGTAGAGTGTATCGTGCATTGCAGTAATACACATATATCGCTTCTTTGGGCCAAAACTGTGAACTTAGCAAGTTAGGTTGAAAATGGGATTTTTTTGCAAAATTGAGTAGAAACGCTGAAGACTTAGGTTGACGTTAGAACTGTAATACAAATTTGAGATCAACTTTCTGAATGTGTGTATTAATAGCTATTAATTAGAACTAAGTAAGTAATAAAGACTACCTCCAACAACAGAAATAGCTGGATCTCAAGCAAAAAACTTGGGTTGGAAACTAGTCGTCTTGAGCCTTAAAGTAAAATTATCCTTTGAAATGACAAAGTTCAAAATCAGTCCTGTCCGTAGGAGATACTCCAGTGATCACCCAACTTCTTAAAAAATAAAAAACTTACGAAGCAACCTTAGCAAATATAGAGTGGAACCTGCTCAAAAACTTTCAACAAAGCTTCTATTCCTCATCATACCTGAAAACTGAGTTTTATCTCTAAAGCTTAATGTTCAAAGTCTGAGAATTAGATACAATCCAAAAAGTATCCAAAGACCTGTGCAGCTAACTGGTATAATACGAACATGAATCCACTGAGGTATATTAAACTTATCGAAAGAATGAACGAGAGTAGTACAAAATGGAATAACAAATAAATAAGTAACAACGAAACGTCAGAAACAAAGTGATACAGTACCATCGCATAACTAGAACATAAGATGGTAACTCCAAACCTTCAACTAAAAAATGTTAACCGAAAATATTCCAAGGGCACACACACATGCACACAAAACCATTGCGAACCCCCATGATACACTCAAACTGAATCAGCCCGAATGAAACCTCTAAAGTAAGAATTCTCCAATGATACCAGATGGGAAAACATGGCTAGACAAACACACAGAGAAGACGACCTGTAAATTCTTATAAAATTCAAACAATATATATCCAAGACTGGAAAATTAAGCCCGAAAACAATAATCCCCAGTCTTTTTAATGTCAGAAAAGATCTCCACAGGCTCTGAACCACTTCCAGTAAGCACCATTAACACGCAAATTGAGTATGAAGGCAGTTAAATTAGAAAGCATCAAGACCTCTCGAATACCTTCAAAACACGGTTCACAAGTGGAAAGAGAATTGATAGTTTATAAGAAGCAGCTGAAGAACTTCTCTTGAACCCTCTCTGGATTAAACGGAGACTTGACCTTTATCTATTATAATTTGTACTTTTCTTGCGGTTTTGTTTTGTATGATAATTGGCCACACTGAAATATGGGATATCAGCGGCATCTTATCTTCTAGCAGGCAACTGTTCCATTCAACTAGCTCTTACCAACCATATACATACCCGGGAGCACGATTCAAGGATTACGAAATAGGAATTAGAAGCGGGTATTAGTTGAACACTCGGAATAAGGTGGGCCTTAAAGGTGCAATTAATCACTTAAACCCTTCATTATCACTAGAGAGAACAAATCGCTTTCTTCCTCCATCTACCGAAAAACTCTGCACAAAGTGTTCCAGTTTTAATGGGCACATCATTACAAAGAGAGTGTAACATAATGCCCCTGGCATACTATAAGAAATGCAAACTTCATTGTTATCTCGTAATACAACCTGTATTTAGCAAACAGTTTTTTAATAATTCATTTAGCTCGACTTATCACGTAAAGACAGTTCATTGTGAAAATAGAAACACTGACACGACAACAACGATAAGCTTACCTCATCCAAGGGAGTTTTTGCCTCAGAATGTTTGGAGATAGTTCTATGCATGACTACTATTACTTTATAAAGAACATTCTACCTAGCTACTCAATAAGAAGCTAAACAGAAAGAATGTGTCCAATACTGCTTTTAATCTCGCTAAAACTCCAGATTTATACTGAAAAAGGACAACATCAATTTTATGACCATCTCGCAGTCTTCGCAAGTTTTCCCCATAAAATCTAAAGTTATATGTTTCATTCTTTGACAATACTGTAGCAATGTCCATAATAAAACACTCGAGAAGTAGTGCTATAAAGTAGCACTAGAACGATACCAGCCGCTTCTTAGATTCTTATAATAGCCAAGACTTAAACTCAGGGGAAAAGATTAAGCAAAGAAAAGAATCAAAAGTAACCTATTTTTTCAACGGTTTTCAACCGACTCAAATAAACTAAATTGACTCGAGTATATCCGCAATATATTCTAGAAAAGATACTGTTTTGCTATTCTGTACTTTCTTCACTTTACCAGACGATATAGTTAACTGAAACCAAAGATTGTCATCATATATATCTCTTTCAAATTTGTCCAGAACCATTGGTATAAGGGAGAATTTCAACAATATAACGAGCGGTTCTGCAACAAAAAAGGAAATAGGTAATCCACCGGCAACTGAATAAATCCACTCTGTAAAGTACTCTACTTCAACCTCTCTAGCGTTAAGTACATTATTACTGTATAATTTAAAATATCTGGTAGAAATCCATGAAAAAACAAATAAAAGCGAAAACCTACTAGTACCTAAAGCAAATACCATCCAAAATAAGAAAAAAAATGAGGGGAATGAAGCTTTCCTGGGCTTCGCCCGAGAGTTCGATTTTCACTTGAATATAGCAAGAGTTGAAAAAAATATTCTTCTGTCACCGAACAGCAAGAGTTTTTCCCATGACGGCGTGTACAAACATTCACCACTTATTCTATTTTGTCCTGAAAATATTGCTGGATATGCTTCTACAATTTCTACATTACTTTTCCACACTCCCGGAGATTCAGCTGCACAAACTTTCGCATATGCAAATGTCTCCCTATAATTCATATTCGCCTGGACAGGTCTCAAACTCTTAGATGCAGTAATACTAACAGGTTTTCTTTCTATTTCTTCACCTTCATATTTTTCAAAATACCCACCATAATGTGGTTCAATCTCTGGAATAGATTTTTTTCATGCTAATTTACTTGATTTAGAAGATGTTTCCAAGACTCTCTGTGTGTTCAGAAGTGCTCTATAAGCTAAAACTAATCATACATCAGAATCAGTTTGAACTCCATCCACATTTTCAACTCGATGTAAAATCTTTATCGAGTTAGCAACAGTGTCGAAAGAAGAACCAATTATGTTTGCAGATGATACAAATACTACTCGAAGGAATATTTTTGAGAAGAGATCCAACAAAATCAGAAAGAAACGCAACGGAGGGTACAAATAGGATGCTTGTATAGCTCTCAACACACGCCAGAGTAAACAACAAAACAGATGCAAACATTGTTGCAAATACGACACCTGCAAATACAGCAATTCTCTGTGCCCTTGAGAAGTACGGATCAAACCGATTCAATCCTATCAAAGAGTGCCCATTTTTCAGTGCACTCAAAAAGGCATAGAAATATACATGTTTAGAATAATTTCTTTTTATCTTTCTCTTCAATCTTTTCTCTGTCCTAAATTTCCATATGTTATTCTTTTGGGCAATTATTGTAAAATATACTTTTTTCTTTTTCTGGTGAATAAACTTGTGTAAAACTAAACAACCAACTGCAAAAGGCTTTACTCTTTCTACATCACTTCTATCTCCGGATTTCCCCCATAGAAAAAGAAACATAAAGAAAAGACACAATATAGGTAAGAATACAACCAAAAAGTACATTGATGTATCTGAAAGGTTGTTTATATCCCGTACTTCACAAAAGACAGTTACATCGTTTCTAAAAGATACCCGCGTGGCATAATCAGTTGTATGATTGCAAACACAAGATACAGAATCTTCATCCTGAGTACGAACAAAACAACCTTCCTGAATCCAATCTTTATTCACCTCTGAAAACGCTCCGCATACTCTTGTACTTGAATAATTCA
Organism: Labyrinthula sp. Ha; assembly: GCA_015227615.1. Taxonomy (NCBI): domain Eukaryota; class Bigyra; order Labyrinthulida; family Labyrinthulaceae; genus Labyrinthula; species Labyrinthula sp. Ha. Next base: position 273,981 of record JAALGZ010000042.1, on the reverse strand, counting down.
GTTTTATTCCACAAACATCGTCTTCTGTTCTACAAATATCAAAACTATAAAACTCCTCTTCTGAAAAAATATCCACAAATGAATATTGAATTTCAATACTCTGAGCAGAAGAAATATTATTCAACGGGATATGATTTTTAGTATCCAGTTGAATAAACTCTAATGAAAGAATATTTCTCAATAAACTATTTGGTGGTCCTGGATATTTATATTCACTAAGATAATCTTTAGAAGATGTCGTGCTACTGATATTGTCAAAAATTTGCGTAGTACTCAATGTAAATTCTTTTTTTCTTTTGCAACTTGAAATATAATCTAAGTCATCCCATTCAATAGAAATGATACTATACGTTTCAGATTGGTTGATTGAAGAAACACTATCTGAAGCAGCCGCATAAAATAATTCTGGGAATTTAAACTGTGAATTTTTTTTTACACTGGATACCAAAGTATCACATCTATCTTTTATACTTGTTACTGATATCGAATCAGACTTCCTTCTAATCTCACCACTATCTTGTATTAAATCCCCAGTTTGTTCCACATCAAGTTCAATCAATCTTTCTTTCGCACTCGATAAAAATAAACATGGATCAAATTCAGTTTGCAAAATTCGGTTTAGTACTCTGCGCTCAACCGCACTGCTAATCTCTCTTTCTGATGTTTCGACAAGAACTAAATCAATTTGAACAAAATTTGTTATCGCATTTTCAAGTGACAGAAAAATACTACTGAAAAGATCAGCACCTGCTAAAGGATCTACATCCGAATCTCTTTCTCTTTCAATCCTTCTTTGATTTAACTGCACACTATATTCTCTCACCAACACATTAAAGCGCTCTTTTAACTTCTCATTTAGCTGAAACGCATCCTCTGCGATTAAGTCCTCTGCACTGAATAGTACAAGAATGTAGCTAATCTGTTGCAATCCCTGTACACCAAGCGAAAAAGCAGTCAAATTAAAACTTCCCTCTTGGCGAAAAATTTCTTCTGCTAAAAGAGTTAAATCAAGTGCTCTGTTTAGGAGGAAAATAACATCATCTGTTTCAACATTTCCAGTGCCAAAAACTATAAGAGACAATTCATCCGCTTCACCAAAATTTATTTTCTCATTAATCGCCTGGTTAAAGCGATTGGATAAATTTGATTGAAATGTCGGCGGAACTATGAATCTATTTTCTTGAGTTCTTAGCGAAGTAGCGCCTAGAGAATCTCTTGCTACTGCAAAAAATACAAGTGATTTGTTTTGATCAGATTTCATTGGTGAAGGCAAAAAAAAACACTTAATGTGTTTCCAAGCGAAAAATCTTCTAATGGAAAAGTCTCTGTACCTGGAACTTCAAACTCAACAGAACCTTCGGGAATTGAGATAAAAGCGTACTCGAAACGAAAAGAGAGAGGAGAATTTCCATCTGTGTCTATCCGTCCAGATGTCGACAATGTATAATCACCCAGATTGGAGTCCAGTGGTTTGCCAACAGTTATTTTTCCACCTGCTGGTCTTGAATTTACATTGAAACTAATTTCAGCAGTATAAACATCTGAAAATTCTTCCGCGCATCGAATCTGTAAACTTACTTGAAACTCATATAATCCAGATTGCAAATAACCAGAGGGTAAGAATAAACTTGGACGATCAAACCGTACATTTTCAAAAACATCAAACGTAGGCTGAGACCCTACTGTTTGTTACCGTCTATAAAACACATCAGAGAGTTCTGTATTAGGACTGGAAATAGTCTCCGTAGAGTCAAAAAAGAAAGTTGAGATTGTTAAAGGTAGATCTGGATTAACTCGAGCGTCTTCAACAAAAAAACAATTAATAGAGATGGGAGGTACTGGATATATTACATCAGAAACGAATGTGCCTTGTGCAGCGGGGAGGGGAATTCGAAAGAATGTGGTGCTTGATCTAGACGGGTCAAGGTTATCTGTGACAATGAGCATACCAATTTCGGATTTGCGCCAGGTGTTACTGTAGCGAAAAGCACATCAGGTGAAGAAAAAATAGATAAATAAGAATTAGTTGCGCATCTCCATTCAAATGTGTACCTCTCTTCCGGGAAAAAACCGAGAAGAAGTGATATTAAGGCCTTGTCGGCTTCCTGAAGCACCGTTTCTTGATCCAGGTAGCCCTAAAATTGATCACACAGAGTAGTTGGAAGATCATCTGGATTGCAGGATCTAGCTGCAGAGAAAAAAATCTAACCCTTCTATTCCAGAAAGTACGACCAAGGTAACAAAATTTGAGGAAACAATATCAAGATAGAAAGAAAGGGTACTTGGCTCAAATATAGATTCGTTGTTTGCAGGTGATATAGTTAGATCTATAGAGAAGTTTCCAATTCCAAGAGAGGGGACCCCAAGTAAAAAGCTTCTTGAAAGATCACTTTCTTTTTCTATTAGAAGACTTGAAGCAGAAGAAACTTTCCATGAAAAAATAAATAGAGATACATCGTTTTCTGTTGACAGTAGTTCAAAATTACATAATCCAGCTTCTTGTGATTTTGTTATTTGTTTCACACGAGATTTGAATAGCTGGTTGTTGCGTAATTGGATCTGGAACGTAGATTCAGGAACTAAACCTTCAAAGGCAAAATGAATTTTTGGATAATTGAGCATGTAGGATATAATTTCACCTTCGCGAGAAGAAGATATTTCAAATCCATAAGTAGAATCATAGATTGTCCAGTGCAAAACAAGAATAGGATCATCTGCTGAATTTGTGTCATTTACTAGAAAGATTAGCGCATTCACCAAGTCAATTTGGTAGAACAATTCCGTAGAACAAGTGATACTTAATATATTTATTTCAGCTGCATTTGAGTTTTGGGAATAATTTAAAGTTATATCTACCAGAATTTGAACTGGTGATCCTGTAATTTGCTGAAAAAATACTTCTAGTTCAGAATCACAACTTGAGATTGAAGCAGGGAATAGTGCGTCAAATGAAAAAGGTAAAGAAAATAATTCCGAAGGTTGTTGCAGTGCAAAAGAACTACCAGAGAGTAATTCTGCTTGATTTGCTAGACTAAGTAAATCTCCACTTCGAAGGAAAAAAAGCGTTTCGGTAAACTGAAAAAAAATCGCAGCCCTTTGAAAAACAATTTTAATTCGAGAGAGATTAAATAAAGAAGATATAGAAATGTTTTTGTCATACTCAACTCTGCAAATAGATTGAGACATGTTTATTGGTTCCTGAGTTATTGAGTCGTGAAGAGAGAATAATGAAGAACAGAAAAAATGTTTTGAAGCGAACCAATAATGACTTCTTCCGTAAGAGAAAAAGTTAGACTGAAATCTGGATTAACATCAACAGCTGCTATAAGAGAACGAGGGGTTAGATCAAGTATACTTACTTGTGTTTTATATATTCAAAAAGGATCAATAGTTCTAATCAGTTTTTGAATAAAAGCTTCATTCAAGAAGAATATATTCAAATCAGTTTCAACAGGTCCTGCGCCAAAATTTGGGTTTGGGAATTGAAGATCCCAATAAAGTAAGTCTTCACGTAATGTAAAACTACAGTCTTCTGAACCAAATTCAGATTCAATTTGGTCACTAAAAAGATGAATAAGATCAAAACACTTTATTGTAGAGTTTGTAGAAATACTTTCACCGTCATTAACAAATTCTAGAATATGAGATGGCTGAAACCAATAGTATAAGAATTTTGTATAAACGCAACTTCTATAGAAGGATTTAATAATCTATAGTTGACTATTTAAACTCCAGCTGGGATTCTTCCGCCAAGAATCCCAGCTGGATCATAGTTAGTATTTGGAAAAAAGGAATCACCAGAAAAACATAGAACCATTTGAGATGTCTCGTGATCCAACTCAATTCCACTAAAGGTAGCGCTTAAAAATTATTCAGCAGGAAAAAAAGATAAGATAAACGAGTTTTTAAAAATATCTCTTTCAGTAAAATAAAATTCGGAAGAAACAAAATTGGCAATATCAGTACCAGATGATAATATACATGTTTCTGTTCCTGTAGGAAGTAAGTTTCTGGTGGATCCAGTTAGACCAAAGGTAGTAAAGTTAACATCAAGTGCGGAAGAACAAGTAAATATTTCCAAGAAAATGCTTGGAGTTGCATCAAAAGTAAGTAAAAGATGGAGAGGTTCATTCGTAGTATAATTAACAATAAGACTTTGTTGTAGAGTTAGTCGATGTTCTTCTACGAGAGAGCGAAAGGGATCGATATATGTAGGAGGAACGAAGAACCCAAAACTAAAGAAGAAAAGATCAGGAATTATATCTGAGAGAAAATTTTGTAAGTATATATAATCAGGAGAAGTTATAACTGCTACAGATGAATTTAGAACCTTTGCAGCGTCGAGTTCAACCGAATTGAAAAATAAAATAAACTCATCTCCTGTGAAATAGATTGGACAATTTTGATTGGAAAAGGATGCAAAATTTTCAGTTATATCATCCTCTGTCAAATCATAGAAAGAAAAAAAGCCAAATGAAATATCACAACTGATAAAGGTTATCTCTTTGCTGATATTTGACTGTTCCATGAACTCATTGCAACCATCCCTAACTATATCAAAAGTAAAGCGAACTCCATACTCATAAGCGGGAAAATAGCTTGTTCCATTTACAATTTCACCTTGAACGTTTTGTAAAAAGGGATCGCAACACAAAAAACACTCGTACTCTGGAGGTAGAGTAGAAAATTGACTAGAAACGTACTTTATCAAGAGAAAGAAGAACAAGTACAAATAAGAACCCATTTCTTTCTAAACGCAAATCTACGTTTACAAAATGTTATTGGTGATTGTCTTAGGAAGTATTAGTAGGTTGCCTTTCCTTTGGTCGGAAAGTTTGAATGATATTTTCCACTTTGATTTTTTTTGTGTGCATATTATTCCCTTGTAGAGCTGAATTACAGAACATATATTTTTACCGCTATCAGCGTACTGGAACATTACTGTTATGACAGTAACCAATAATTGTGACAAGCTTACAGACTAATTCAATTTTTCCAGTTGTTCCGGTATTAGTATTCATTATACCGATAGCTTATATATAGATTTCCGAGAGGGTGTTTTTATGTGCGGGTCATGTTTTCTTGGTATCGAGAAATTTTCCATCAATTCTCGTTATATTGTCTCATATATGCAATACAATCTAGTCTCGAAATATTGGGTTTGAACCTATATGTTTTCTATATATCAAGTAAACTATTATTGTTCAAGTTACAATCAATTCAAGAGCAATTATTTCGAGACAAGAATCTAGCGTCTTGATATAGTTTGAAAAAGAACAAACTCTCGAAAGAAAAAGAAAACCACAATGTTTTATTATAAGGATAAGACTAGGGTTATCATTAAAAAGGGTCCCATTTGCTGTGGTTTTACCTAAATAAAAGTTACTTTTCAACAAAAATTATAAAAGAAACATTTTTATTTTTTATAAATTACGAAGATTCTAGACACCACGACAACATATAGACAAGCTTACAAGAGTTAACCCACTTGGCGCCTGTCCTTAGATATGTACAAAAGTTGTGACCCGTCATTCATTAGAAGAACAAAATCTTCTTTCTCTAATGTTGGTGCTTTTCCTCGGACCCTTATCACCTACCACAAACAACAGCCTTGTTGTTTTACAGTTGGTTTCGATGACATCTGAATTCAATTGCTCAAAAAGAAGTATCGTAATAAGATAAGAAACCAGGTGCTAGTAGACAGTGGAAGATGGATTATTTCAGTGAAACTGGCGAAGCATGCACGTGTTGCTACTTTTGTAAGGGGTGAAATAACAAGGGCATTAATCTCTTTCATGGGGAGCCGTGACCAGGTTCAAGAAATATTTCTGGAATGGGTAACGGAAAGTAAAGGGTTTGATTATTTAATGGCTACACCCAAAGGCAGCAACACCATTAAAAGCAGCAAGAAGTAAATATCAAGTTTAGAATGTAGCAAAGCAATGAAAAAGAGTGGAATTATTAAGAGTCGATTTTCTTAACACTCAAGTTACATGTTAATGAACCTACGAACATATCATGATAGAATATTCGAAGAGAGGTATTAGAACTGAAATTGTCTTTTTCAGGAGCGTTTCGGCAAATTTAACTTCCAAGTAATTAACGGGACAAGAAACTCGGTTATTTTGAGGGAGCATTAATGCCACGAACTTCTTGGAAAGAAGAAAAAGCAAGATGCCTAATGCTGACTTCTTTGTCACTAAGAAGCCCCTACTCCCACCCAGGTTAAGAGTTAATGTTGATACTCCCATCAACTTCAGAGGCAGCAGCACGAACTTCAATTACCAGGAAAATAAGCTCTACACTAAAGCAGGATTGCTGACAAAAAAGGAACCATGCAAAAAATTCGATTTATCTTAGTTACAGTGAATCCAAGCTTAATAAACAGAATTAAACACACCAAAGTGAATAAATTCAAAACAATGAAAGGGCAACAAGATATCTTCAAAGCCGAAACATACTTCCCAAAAACTGTTATGCAAAATGTTGTTCCAAGAGTTTCCACCATAGTATTGAAAGTACAACTCTAAATAGAAAAATCAACATCGGAAGAAGTAAAGAGAAAGGTGTGGGAAAATGATAATGTAGTAGAAACGTAGAAATAAGCAAGACATGAAAACTGAACACCCAAAATAATAGAATAACATGGTCGAAGGATGCTGTGCTGGTATTTAAGTTGAGAATATTATTGGTGGTTAGTGGTATCTTGGTTATAGAACTGAGAAGGTATTTCGTTTATGGTTGCGTTGCTCAAGTTAAGATGGTAAAGGATGGTGACGTTTGTGATGTCTGTTACCTTTTGTTGTCTCATCTTGGAAATAGTTTTGTTTATTTGTTCTGCTTGAAGGTTAGTTGTAAAGAGTAACACTTGACAGTCCACTAGCTTACTCTGGATACAACATCTTCCCTTACTCATGAAACACCTTACTGCAGAAATTATTAATATTATTCTTTCTAGAAATGTTGGTGAATAGATCGGCCAAATTCTCAACAGTAGAAATATAATGAGCCTCAGTGTTCATCTCCTTCACTTCATTCTTCGCAAAATGATATTTTATATTTAGATGTCTATTTCTTCCAACCACCGCGTCATACTTCAACATCATAATAGCTGCTTAATTGTCACAATAAATATGAGTACTAAACGCAATGCTCAAACAACTTAATAAATTGAAAACAACCTTCAAATCTTTCACAGATAATCTCAATGCTAAATACTCAGCTTCAGTTGAAACCAGAGTAATAGTTGGCTCCTTTTGGACCTATAGAATAATAAGTTTTCGCTTTATAGAATGATATTTCCGAATATGAACTTTCTGTCTTCAGAGTTTCTAAGAGAGCTGTCAACCAAGGTCATCAAACTATTTTCATCTTTTAAGAACTCGTATTTCATCGTATAATGACTTGTAAGATATAAATAAGTCAGTGTGTCTTTGGCTTGTTGAAGTGTTTTTGAGTTAGGACAACTTAGTTTCGTGGTTAGTAAGTAAACTGCAAATGAAAGGTTTGGGCTGGAATAATAGCAAATATAGTTTATAAGACCAAGTATCCGTTGGTAAACTTTTGATTTGTACAACTTTACACTCTTTTCACTAGACAGGTCATTAGATATAGGAACATAAATCTTTTTCTGAATCTTATCTATATTGTGTTGAAAACTGTAATTTAAAATATGTTCTCGATTGTTAACGAAGCAAGTTTCTTCTCTTTGTTCCAATTTAAGGTCAATATATGTATCTACAGCTACATTAGATGTCATATTGTATTGTTTCTTCATAAATGTTTCAAAGTTTTCAATTATATTTTTACAACCAGCATATAGAATATCATCGACATAGACAATAAGTATGACGTCTGTGTCCTCATTTCTTCCCTCATTTATGAAAATACAGCGTTAAATGGACCGGTGTTTTTAAATCAAAAACAATCAGACTCTTTGTTAACGTTTTATACCAGATTTGTGGTGCCTGAGGCAAACCATATATGGATATGTGGCATTTCCACACTTTCTTGTTGACATCCTTTTTGTGTCCTTTCTGAAGTTGTAAATATATCGATTTCTTTAATTTTCTATAAATAAAAGTTGAAGAAATATCCATCTGCCTAATGGGAATAGCAAAACCCACTGCATGAAGAATAAACACTCGGATTGATAATAATGGAGCCAATGGTGAATATAATCTTAAATCGTTTGTATAATAAAGTGACCGCTGTGTATTATTATTTGCACAGATTCTAACTTTGGTGATCTATTTTTGTTCCTATGGCTGTTTCGTTTTAAAATATTTCACAAAATGAATAAAATCTTCCGGTTTCTTTAGCCATTTTATGATTTCAAAGTCTCTAGTTTGTTCCAGCTAGGTTATTTATTTTTGATATGCAGTGTTCCAGTAATCAGCACCAGGTGTCATCGCAATGCTGCGGAAGTTTCTTGGAGAAAATGCATTCTTATCGATATCCTTGTTGGTTCTCATCTTGAAAACTTTTATTTTTAATTTCCGTATACGTTTTCCATGAATAATGTTTTCGGTGCTAATCTCACTATTGCCCAGAGAATTGAAGTGAGAAACTGGAGATGTAACCAAACAAGTTTACGAAAGCTTCTTCCCTGGCTCATCAGATGCTTCACTGGAATCATCAGAATATATATATCATATGGACCCTGGTTATCTGAAGAGAGTTCCATGTTCGTTTTGGATTTTATCAATCTCGCACTGGACTTTACCCGTCTTGGATCTGATAATTGCTTCCAAAACATATTGATGAACTTTTTGTAGGTGTTTTTTATGGTTACCAGCTCGTCTAGCTTTACAGTTATGAAGTGTTGTATCTTTTTACTCTCAAGATTTAAACCGATGTGTATACCAGAGTCTTCACCCCTGCCTAAGTAGAGAATGGCTTTGGCCGCTTTAATTTTGTCTTTATTATGATGGATACCAAAGCCACGAGTGCCAAATAATAATATCTTGTCGAAATTTGGAGGCTTTTGATAGACGATTTGACTAGGCGAAAGTTCATGTTTTCTCTTCCTGAAGTTCAGAATTTTGCAGGAGTGTTTCGAAGCGAAGTTCTAATATTTCATGCTGACGTTTGCTTGGATGGGAAGAGTCCTGTTCATAGTCATCACGGAGCGGTTTTGACGTTCTACTTTGCCCTTTTCTGAGGTGAAGTGTGTTGATGAGAACTCTCGCTGTATTCCATGTTTTTCACAATGTTCGTTTAGCTTCTGTTACCCTGTGTCTTGATAGCTAAATGTACATCTTATGTTTAAATTGAAGGTTTTTTTTTATCTTTTCCATCTTCTTGATAGTTTTTGAAGCTATTTCAGTTTCGGATTTGGCTAGAATATGTATGATGAAGTGTGAATAGTTCCGGACCACGAGGAAGAGATACTTAAATACTAACACACTTGGATTCAACCTGCCCATAATATTTATATGAAACTTCTCAAAATTTTTCGTTCCTTGAAATAATTTGTATTTTTCATATTCAATAACTTTGCCTTTGCTCCTTTAAACTGTTTTTCCTAAATTACATCTAACACATGATTGTTGAATTAAAGTTTTGAACCCTTCTGCTCCTAAATAATCGTTATTCGTGTGTTCGATATAATAATGTATTAAGTCAAAAGTAGAAATAGATAAACTGTATATTGACAGACTACTATTTGTATTCAGTTTTGCATGAATAAAGAAGTGATACTGCTTGTGAGAAATATTTGTGAAAGTGAACTGGTTCTTCAATACTCTACATCTCTTTGAGTGTTTGACAATTTCATAGTTTTCGTTAAGTAGTTTAGATTCAGAGATAATTATTTCATTTTCTTGAAGTTATGGGATATAAACATCATTTGACAAAGTAAACGACATGTTATTTAGTAACACGACTTCAATGCTCCCAGATATAGTGTTGAATGTTTTATGATACAAAGCTCTAGTTACTGAGACGTCATATTCGGGGACAGGGCTTTGTATTTTTTTTTTCGGTTACGTGTCTGGTAGCTTCAGAATCAAGTAATATATATATAAGCATGGGGATTTAAATATACAATTGCATTTTTCATTTATAGGTTTAACCTGTTTGATGTTTATTGTTAGAGGAAATAACGACACATTTGAATCATCAATAAGATTCTATTCACCTGAATCTTCATCTTTGGTGTCTGATTGAGGGAATTCTCCTTTATTAGGTGTGCCTTCTTAACTTTGATCACTTCAATATCGCAGTCACAGACAACATGTCGATTTGAATCATACGTGTGACACCTTCTATCCTCTATTTGGTAGTCACTAGGTTTATCACCCCATCCAGCACAGGTGTTTTATCTGGTGACACTTCCTTACTGGAATTTTTTTAGAGTTACTTTTTTTTCGTTTATATTGTCGCAACTTCGTGTTCTTGGTACGTACTATTGGGTTATTATTACATTATTTGAGTACATTGTTGCTTCGTAAGCTTAAATTTGCTTCTATTGCTTCAAAATAGGAGAACATTTCATCCAGTTTATTTCCAGTGAACATAGATTTTTGAGCATGAAATATAGCATCGGTAATATCTCGGATAAAATCTTCAAGAACTCCTTCATCTTCTTGACCAACGTATATTTTGTATTGAGCTAAACACTTTTTGAATATTTTTATGTGAGTATTCAGGTCGTGAAGCTTAATGTTCTTGAGTTTTCTTCTTGATGGTATTGTTGCAAACTTAGTGTCTTTTTCGTAATGTTTACATATCTTATTGAATCCTTCATATACATTATTACTAGAATCTGTATAACGTACCAGTTCGGGCGATAAAGTTCTTCTCAAAACATGTTTTATCCATAGTTTTGAGATGGTAAACTGCACTTTAGCTTCAACAAATTTATGAACCTAACCATAGCATGGAATCACAATATTGTTAAAAAAAACAGTTTTGTAGGCCGAAGATATTTTGATTAGTGATATGTGTGTGACGCTTGAAATCTTGTCATATGTCTTCATATCCTCTGCAGATAACATCTTTATAGACCTTGAAGCTAGCAAAGTAATGATAGCGGACGCAGAAGTCAACTTGTCAGATAGAAGAAAAGAAGGTTGAATGTCATACAATAGAAACATTGAGTGATGGTTCTTTCCTAAATAAGCTAAAATTCTTTCCTTTCATTTTTTAAATATGATTTTCTGATTTTCAAGCGTCGGAATGTCATTAATATATTTAAATTTAGCTATTTTTGTATTGTTTTGGTTTTGTAAAGATGTGTGCTTTTTCAAGATAATTCAGTAACCAAACAAAGCATAAAGCGAAGCTAAACGACAACAATGGTATACAAGTACTATTAATACATAATTTCTAGCTTCCTGAATGAGAAAAGTTCTCAGGAAATAAATGTTTGAGAGAAAGACCTTAATTTGGTCTTTTCTATCAGAAGTAACTACTTGAGAAGGTAAATGAAACATATGAGTAGCTAGAGAATAATCTACTTCTTCTGAGGTGTTTTCACTTAAATCATAAGTTGTATTTGATAATTCTATCTTTCAAGATGTTATATTTTTGCTCCAAAGATCCTTTTAGCATTAATAATCAAAAGACACCGCGGAAATAAGGGGGGAGATGCTTAGGCTCTGAAACTGTTGTTCTACCTTGGAAATAGTACTGTGTATTTTGTTCTGCTTAAAGGTTAGTTACAAAGAGTACTACTTGCCAGTTCTCTAACTTACTCTGGTTAAAACATTAATTTAAAACGAGTTAATAACTAAGTTTGAATATGAATGATTTGATAAGAATGGGTTTCCTAATTCTTTAATCATAATCAAAATAAGAACTATAAACCCTTCATTATTTATGATTTTTCTCACATGTAAGGGCTTTTTATTTTACCTTATATTAGACCACCTTCCTGTTTAAAGGAAGAGTATAATTTAAAGCGATCTGTTAGTTCTTCAGCTGGAAAAATCCCCAAAGCAGATGCCACATCTTGGTACTAGCTTAACTGATAAGATTATGACGGACTATAGTTATGATGTCAACACAGTGATTTCATGAAGACAAGAAAAGGAAGCATAGTAAAATAAGAGCCTCATCAACCTTTACAATAACATGGCTAATAAATCCTCACCTTAGATGCAAAATGTGTTTGAACTGTCAAATTTCAGATAAATTTATTGGATTCAATAGATGATTTAATAATATAATTTGTAAAACAACCGTAATTTAAATATTCAGATAAAGTAGAGCTCAACCTGAAACACTGATAGAAACCAATAAACAAGGTGAATACATTATATTAGAAGATATATAATACCAAAAAAAAATTTCAACCATAGAGGAGTCGTTGCCAGGTGACTATAATTAATACTTTATATATGAGCTAAAACCTCAGAGATATTGATACAGCGAATTCTGTAAAATGCCCAATGGAATTAAACGCATAGGCATACAAACTGCCAATGCTGTCGATAGACATAGTATCGTTTGAACTCTCGCTTCACGATTTGTGGTCATAACCTTTTTTTTGTAATGCCACTCGCGTCAATTGGAGGTACGGTTTATTAATATAACATCACTGCTGCCATTATTGCTTCCTAGCTGACCAAAATTGCAGTTTTATGTATGGTATTAAGTTCTTGGGTTTCTTTGAGGGTTCCTTACCTTGTTTACTATTTACCATATAAAAATGATCAATAACCCCCCCCCCTCATTTCTTAAAAATACATCCTAGCTAATTTAGATAACTATATAGTCGCCATTAACCTGAAGTATAATACTGAATAAGAACTGACTTAGAATCGTTGGGAGTTTACAAGGAAAACAAAAAAATACAGATGGGGATTAGTTGCTATATTTTTTTTCTTACTTAAAAAATTCTGTGTTACAATAATAGAGTTTTGACTTTTCATCAGGGCTATGATACAGAAGCATATCCTATCATCCATGTTTTACTTTAGTTTATCCCGTTCTTTCCTCCTCAAGCTCGCCCCAAATTTCCAGGTCAAACCAGGTTTGATTCCACGAATTGCAGTGGCACGTAAAAAATTAAATGAAAAATTACTATGAAATTATAGGAGTAAGTATACCAATAATGACAATAAGTGGGCTAATAGATATTACATAGAAAAATAATGCATTGTAATGATGATAAATTTGTTTCCAATTCAACATCACTTCGCTGGATGCCATGATTATTTCAAGTATGATATCAACAAAATTCTTGTCTCTGGAAAACCCTGGAGTTCTCAGTAAGAAAGACTAAATGAAGCAAAAGGAGTCACAGGTATAGCTGTTTTGCTATTTTTTAATGGTATTTCATGCCTGAGTTCTTCAATCAATAAGAAGCATTTCCCCCTTGATATACACAATCTCTTAATAGTTTTACCACTAGCCCCAAGAGAGTGGATTAGCGAGATCTAACCCACCATAGAAGCTGTATAACTAATAATGTTTACACCTTTCTTCCGTTTCCACAAAAAAGAGGATTCTAATAATGTGGAAATTATATGGTCTATTTCTAATAATAGAAATTTTCTTAGTCGCCTCAGACAAAACTTTAAGATATTTATTATCTGGGCTGCCAACAAAGTATCTGGAGATTAGTTATCTTTCCTCTATGTATTTAAGATGTCTGGTTAACGTATCTGCACTCGAAAATGAAAGGGGAAGATAGGATTAATCTTTATTTCTGACAAAATTACCCCATTCTTCACAAACTAAAAATTGTCACCCAATACAACTTGTTGAAACATTCTGATATGAATGATTTTATCAAACTATCAACTCAAAGAGAGTTTTTCGAATCTGACTTATGATTACATTTTTCTTGGTTTTCTGCGCTTTTCTAACTTGAAATTTACCTGTTAAAGCCTGACATTATTGCATAGGACAAAGTTTCAACTAATAGAAATATTAATCTAACTTTTTAGGATCAATAATTTTATGCGCTAAGCGAATCAAGAGTTAATAATAACTTGAACTTCAGTGGGGGGGGGGGGAGGTTACAGCATAGAATGATCCATAATTTTTAACCTGGTTATTATATGTTTCTAATATATAATATACATCTGTGTAAATTTAGTTATCTGTGATAAAACTGATAAAGATATCGAACCCTTAAAGTGTTAGATGTAAACATGTGCGATCTATTATTTTAAAACAAAATATAGAGCCTGTTATAAGAAGATTCGATGTTAAATAATTTTATGAATTTTTCCTCGGCAATTTTAAAGTATTTCTGCCTACCAGGATATGCAGAGTTAATATTAGCACAATTTAATTCCAATGTAGCAATCAACCGGACTATTTTTTAGAAAAAATGCCAATATTTCCTTCTTAGCATAAAAATTGACTGAGAACAACATGGAAGAGATAAGAGGTTAGAGCAATAGAATATGTAATAAAACTGAACAAGATTTCCAGAGATTTATTAACGACCATGTCAAAACTCATGACTTAAAAGACCATGTCGAGATCAACTGAGTAAATTATAACATGTTTTCAAGAATTATTACTTCTATTCAAACCCACTTGATTGTCGTAATGAAAACATTGTATCCAAAGCTACATGCATCATCTTAACATTTTTTCCATTATTATTTGAAAAAACACGGAATATCGAGCTTAGAGTAAATATGCTAAGAGTAGGGCAAATGATGAAAAAATCCTGGCCAGATCATTGTTATGTGGAAAATAAACTTCTCTAGTGAACGCTAAGAAGATTAAATGACCTCATATTAGCGTAAGTGATTAAATTAATTCTTCTACACTTTGAAAACGTAAGGATCCAGATACCAAAATCCCCAGAAAATATAGTAGAAATTAAGGTTTCATGGTAATGCACAAGATCTCAACTAGATAAATATCATAGCTAGTAGGCAGAGCAAAGTAGAGTTTAGTTTAGATTAGTGAACTCGTCTCAAATATCAGCGTGTATACGCATCTACTCGAGGCAATGTAGTTCAAATCCCATCATTTGCAATTACATATTCCATCTGTTCCAAAACATAGATGTATTCATAGTCGAACAGTGCCACCTATTCGAACTAAAGTTTATAGAGTGTAACAAGCAATGAGAAGTATAGTCATGCTCCCAAAACTAAATAAGTCAAATGAATTTCTCTTTGACTAAATATCACCTCAGTAGAATTCAAGTGAAGGAGTAAGAAATTTTTATAAGCTAAGTTATACTATGTACATATTTGCTCATTCAATTTTCCACTTGCACTCTTCAATGTATAAACTACTTGGATAGGTTCGTATAGCTAAGAGTCAGGTACAACCATGTAGCTGTACACTAATGACATTATGTCTTAGGTTATTTATAATTATTCATTTTGATGTTATTCCTAGTATATTTGTTGTTTATGGATGAAATTAGCCATCCTTCAATAATTGGGTATCGTGTTTTACTCTAGGGGTGATTTTGAACCAATACCGGTTAATATGGTCCTTCATCTAGGGGAATTTTCAGTAAAGCAGAAAAAAAATTCTTGGACAATTCATGCAGCACTAGGTGTTATATAAATAAAGAAAAAACAGTAATAAGCAAAATATAATCTAAATCATTGGATAAAAAATAAAAATGCTAACTTTGGTGGATATAAGCAGAATATAATCTGAATCAAGTGATAAAAATAAAAACACCAACTTTCCTGTATATAATCAGAACACAAAAAACAACCTAGTTACTGATCATGATCTGTGAACTGGTTGAGCTCTACTTTCTGCTACCAAGAACTTGCCAAGTCCAACAATGTATAGTTTTTAATGAATGGCAGCTACAAGCAGTTATTCATAGCATCATTGCATACTTCTGAAGAAATAAGTTAGTTGTAGACACCTCTTACACAAGGAATGCTTCTAGTATAAGTTCTTCGTTGACAGCTCAGTGTAATTATGCTTGATATGGCTCATCCTTACACGTTCATAAAATTTGAGGCGTAAATTGTTCAGATCTGGGTATCCCTTTAATTTTACATTAACTCTTTTGCTCGCTTTTAAAACGCTAGGAACCTTGCATCAAAATCCTGTCGATACCTTGTAACTGGTGCACAGATAACACCAAATCTTTTAAAAACATATCTCAGTGTTGGTTCTACATTTTTGCAATGAAAATAAGAATTCTTAGTCGATTTCTACAGAGATTTCATGCTTTAACAGAATAGTACAGGCCTATGAAAGTTATCCATTTTTGCACTGAGTTCAAAGGTGACAAAGTAAAATAAGGGTAAGGTTGTCTTTGCAATTCTGACATTTTTTTGGGTCTACCACTGTAACAATCTAGCTGGAGCTGTTAAAAAAAATACTGAGAAACCTCAACAGGAGTCGAAGTGATATTTTATCATGTGAAACAAGGCATTTGTTGAACATTAAACTACAGATATGAGGTGCAGACAGGAAACACTAGATAAAACCAAAAACTTTCTGACACACTTCTAATTCCAAATATTCACTTGTTTTACCCTGTTTTCTCATTGATCATTTACTTGTTCAAACGTACTTACTTTTCCCTAAATTTAGCTATTTATTCTTGAAAGAAGTCTGCTGTACAGCACAAAAATCATGTCTAGTATGATTGCACACACACAGAAAAACTCCGGATATACTCTTCAACGCCGAAAGCGTCTTGCAATTGTGGCTTTTTCAAACGTATAGTGCCATTGTGTAAGCCAGAAGTTATTATTTCTGTATGCTTTAATACTTTTTTATTCAGATTTGATATCAGATAAACTCTTCCATAGTATATAAGGATTCTTTTGGCACTTGTAGACGTCTATAGGCCTTCAACTTCTCTTACCAAAACTGTTGTCTTCCTGTAAAATATCAACCCAATCTTTCAAACGCAGAGGAACAAAACAAAATGATGAAAATATGTTTGGTCTTAAGCTTTAACAAAATACAATATATTGATATTGTATTTTTTCCGCGTATGATACTATGGGCAAAATATCCCCCGATAAATCCTGCTACCCCTTTTGCTGATAGAGTTATCAACAGATTGCTCAGTTTATGTTTAACTCACTGGGAGAATCAATGATAATTTATACCGGACTTAATTGTTAACATAAGGACATATTACTGACAAGTTTGGACATTCAAGACACTGCCTTTTCGGACATTTTACTTCCGAAGAAGAAAAAAAATACCGTTAAGAGTACCCGAAAATGATGAGCACCAAAACAAATATACAAAGTATCTATCTAACAAAACAACATCTTCATACGAAAACTTTACGTCCAATATTCATTATGGTTTACAACCAAGACCTGAAGTATACGAAGGATCTGTTCTTCTCAAAATTGAGTCCTTAAGTATTAGCGTTGATGATGTACATTTGACAATTGGAAGCTTTATTGGAGGAATCTCAGCGATCCAAAAAAGAGTTCCTCCAGATAAAAACCCTCTTGTATTAGGCTTTGATTATTCAGGAGTTGTTTAAGATGCACCTAAAGTAAAATCTGAAGACTTGGAGAAGTATGGCATCAAAGTTGGCTCCAGAGTTTGTGGGATCAACAGAATATTCAAAAGAAAACCAGGAATTTGGGTAGAATACACAGTTGTTGATGTGGAAAGACTAACTGTGATACCAGATAATCTAAGTTTCTTAGAAGCATCTGCTCCTGTACTACTTCTCTACGTGTCATCTTCCATGCTTGAAGATGTATATGTATTTAAACGAAGTGAAACAATAGATAAGTTAAAAGTACTTGTAATTGGAGCAAGTGGTGGAGTAGAAAGCTTGTGTATAAAAAGAATGAAAGGTTTTGATAAGGATGTACAAATTACAGGTGTATTTAGTTCAAGGAACATAGATTTTGTAAAGAATCTTGGAGTATCTGCTGTTTTGGATTACACAAAAGGTGAAATTTCAAAACAGGCAGATAAAAAGTTTGACGTGATCTTAGATTGTGTTGGCGGTTATTCTTATTATGAACAAGTTTTTAAAATGTCTGGAAAAAGATGTAGATTGGTAACAGCAACAGGTTCTGTACAATGGTTAGGACAAAAGGTTCTTAGTAGATATGAAGCAACAAAGTTTTTGGGATATGTTGGATGAAAATATACTGTGAATTTATTACCTTGAACAAAAATGAAGTATAGTTTTGCAGCTACCAAAACAGAGGAATATATTAGAGGAGCATTAAAAGAAGTAAGTGAGCGTAATATTAGATCAAGTATTGGAGAAGTTGTCGGATTTAATAAAGAAGAATTAAACCCTACATTTGAGAAACTTGTTGAACATAAGATTACTGGTAGGGCTCTTTGTGATTTGAATAAGAAGTAAGAAATCCAAAGAGTGTAAATGTGGGTTTTGTATAAGAGAAATAGGAATGTCTTAAAACACTTCTTCTTTCAACTACAAAAGAGCTTCTGTACTTCGAAAACTCTTAAACTACAACATCAGAACAACTATTCCTTTCCCAAGAAAAAATTGCTCTACAACCACAACTAGATAAATCTTGTTGGCGAGTTATAATTTACTTTTTTTCTTCTTTGGGTATACTTGAAATGTCATACATGCACTCATCCCTCCATCTGCAACTAACTTATGTCCTTTAACAGCTCATGAAATATCACTAGCTAAGAAACATGGCACGTCATCAATAGCAGCAGGTTCTATAGGTGGGAATCTGGTGAGATCAAAGTGTTTCATTTTATATCCCCTACTAACTAAATCTTGAGCCATTTCCATTTACATCTCAGTTATAACACCATCAGCTATAATACCATTGAATAAAATATTAGTTCTGAGTGATAGTTTTTGGTACGTAAAAGGTTAATAGGAGGAAGATGGTCCCTGATGTTTCTTACTGAAAATCATTTGGATCACTGCTTTCTGTAGGAAAGTTACTGGTATGCACGGCCATCTTCTTAGTTCTGAACTGCGAAAATACCTTGAAATATCAATTTTAACTAAGATATTAAAAAAAATCATATTTTCACACGCATTTCTGTTTTTTCTTCAGAATTTACATGAGTGACTTCAGGATTAGGGACTCTGCAGGAGCAACAGCTCGAAAAAAAACTCTCAACTATGATTTATCCAGTTTTATACTTTTAGTTTCCTGAAAAATCTTCGTTTTTTAATGTTTGAGTTTGATGTTCTCCAGCATATACAACTTCGGCTGCCATCTTAACACAATGAACTGAACAAGAGCAGTCATACTTCAAGGTTTTATCTAGGGCACATCTGATCAAGCACCATTTCACCCTATGAGTAAAGCTAAAATATATACCAATCTATCTATCAATAATTTAGCCGATAGACTAAGTCAACAATAATCAAGTTTATGGGGATTACTGATCTTTTTCAACGTTGGGTGTTCTCCTAAGCAGGACGGCGCGCTTTGTAACAGTGAAGATATAAAAAATAAGTAGTTAGGCAAAGAAGAGAGTTGGAAAATAGCCCTTGGACTTCAATAAAGCGTTATATGATGATAAGAAGAGAAGTTTCCTTTTATTCCAAGTTAATAATTAGACAATAACGGATAAATTGTATCTTTCTTGCATCTTCGTTAGCGGCATAACAGCAGATAACGGTACATACTATCAGTAAAGTACAGCTGGGGTTCTCAAAATACTTTTTCACTATGTATCACTTATTACATGGTTTTTTATCACTTATGCTGTATTCTTATATCATCATGAATTAGGATGTACATTCGACAGGTTATCATATATCTTTCTCCATGAGCAGGATATTTGACTAGTTGGTTACACAAGTTTCACTTTATTCTCAAGTATGTTTACAAATTTTATTCGATTATGGTAAAGTCCCACTATGCAAACTCAATTAAGTAGAGGGTAAAAAAAATTAAATTGCATAAGTATAATTTTGGGCAATTATGGTAAACAATGAATCTTGAGAGACACAATATATCAAGTATTAATAAATCTGGAATAAACATTTAGTTAAGACTTGTCTAATTAGCTATTGACGGTAGAAACACAGCTTAGAAGGATGTGGGCACGCTTAAATTTCTCAAAATATTTGTACCAAATTCTTTCACAAGTAATTATAAAACATACAAGAAAATGAAATTTGTGAGATAATTATATTTGACAATGAAATATATTCTTTATAGATCTTCAGCTTTACCTGCTTAGTTAATAAACTCTTGGAGACATATGAATCTAATGAGATAGGCGACGTTAAAAACTTGATCTTTTATCATTCGATGCCATTTCATTTTATGTTTCACTGAATGCAACAAAATTGGCTTCCTCGAAAAGTTAAGCGCTTGTTTCTTGTTTAAGCCTCCAATTAACTGGGTTAATCAACTACTTATTTTTTCAGTATTGGTACAGAATAAATATTCAATTCTTTGCAAGATTTTTATACCAACTGAGAAATTAACCATCATCTTGGTACTAATAATAGCTATTTTCAGATTAAATAATTTCATTAAGCCGTTAGCATTAGCTCTTGAAATTCTCCAAACTGTTTCAAGTTGGTCCGAATAATTCAGACGTTACCATAGATTCATAACACAGTTTCACGTAAGAATCAAATTTACGGTAAACTGCCGAACACATTTGTTTAATTTATTAAAGCCTGAATGCAGCTTTCACTGTATAAATTATTTTGTGCAGAAAAAAACCTGTTCATGATGCATAATTGATGCTGCAAACGGCGGGTGTCGGGCCTGTATCCTGCCCGACGTAACTGAAATAAAGGAGTAAATAAAATTAAGCGTTAACTGAGATATATAAGCGAAACACAAAAGCACATCTGTAACTGTAGAGACGAAGTCACGGGAAAGGTGATTTTATAGTTTACAGAATAGCTTAGACAAACTAACTCCAGAGACAGGCAGTAAAATTTTAATTCATGTCCAAATGAAAATTAAATTCCAACCAATTAAGTTTTAGAACCTAACTCCAATATTTTGCTAGCTAGTTACTTTTCCAATAAACCTCTAATGTCTTAGGAAGGTGATTCTTAGAGAAAATTACTTCACTTCATTGCTTCTACATCTTAGGCAATACCGACTTCGCTAGTTATTACCTTAGGTAATAGCATAAATAACAGAAGATAGTTGGATATATTTGCATCGATGTAAGAGCAATAGGTTAAGAACAATAATTTTATGGTTTAGCTGATGCCAAAATATATTCTTACACAAACCATACTCGGATAAACCTCTTAAGAGGAGATTTGCTGCACATACTCGCTGAAAGAGGGTTGCTCTATATTAGCTTCTAATGTTAATTTGTG
Source organism: Labyrinthula sp. Ha (assembly GCA_015227615.1). Taxonomy (NCBI): domain Eukaryota; class Bigyra; order Labyrinthulida; family Labyrinthulaceae; genus Labyrinthula; species Labyrinthula sp. Ha. The sequence goes on along the minus strand of JAALGZ010000042.1, from coordinate 252,791 downwards.
ATAAGTCAAACTGTCTTGATATCGAGAAATAAATAAAAGATATTTAGATGGAAATTTCCTAATTTTGAAGAGCTATAAGACCAATATTCGCGCCATAGGTATAATATACACAACGCTGTTAGTGGGGAAACTTTTGTATCCCTATTTTTGAACGATGACAAGAATTGCTGCATGGGTTTAGCGAAATCACTTATGGACACCATTTAGAACCATTGTAATATGTTGTACTATTACATGAAGAGCTTCAACCAAACTAGTCGTAAACATATCCTTGTAAGAAGGTTATACATCAGTTTATATGTACCCTCCTGAATAATATTTTCTTTTTATTCCGGAGGTAAAATAATTTGACCATTGTATATTTAATCAATATTTATATTTCAAATATCAGATATTAGACTATATAAGAGAATTTGATAATGAAATGTCTTGCTGCTATATGTAGCCCCTATTTGATACCAGTGATGAGGCATTTCCCAAAAGCTGAACGGGTTTGGGTAATATGTGTACCCAAGGTTTACGTCCTTACATCTATTCTGCCGAATATATGTGGCAACCTATAGTTTAGTTTCATCTCTATTTATGATATTACATTGTATCTAAGAGAAATTTATATTTATCAAAGCTTAATAGAGTTTATTTTCTAAAATATCTCGTAGCTTTGCAGTAGATGAGATCATAAACATATCGATTTCATATCTAGTGAAGTACTTTCTAATACTAGGGAAAGGTTCATAAAATTGTATTGTATCAGCATACTGAAGAGTTATGAGAGCTTAAATTCTGCAGCAAGCAACATAAAGTACTTCAGTGCATATATATATATTACAAAAAAGTTGTCTATTTTTTTGGGTGGGTGAGCCATTCTCGTAAGACCCTACTTGTATTTTTCTTTCTACCTATAGTTTAGAGTCCAAAATTTGGACTCTAATTTTTTAAACAAGGTCATGCCAAATTTATTTTTATAGAATTATTGATAAAATGCAAAATATAGTAGTAGAAAATTGTGGGTTTCTTTTAGCACAGCTTCGTTTATCTGTTAATAGATGCCCAGCACATAAACTCATGTGAGGCTCGTGCAAGGGTGCTCAACTGCTTTTAAATTTACATATTTGGGTGGTGTCCTGCTGCTTAAAAGAGATTCTACACAAAAATATTGTCCCTGATATCTAATATTATCTTTTAATTAAAAATCCCTCTTTATGACTCTACAAAGGGGTAAAACATGCAAGCGAAACCATTTGGTTTTTGTATAGTCGCGCCGTATATCCTAGTTGCAAATCATAAATACACAATTTTGAAAGCAGATAAAGCTTTAATCTTTATTAATGAATTGTAAATAATATATATATCTTTGAATATTCTTCAAAGTTATTCTGTTGAGAAAAGAATATATTTAAGAAATAAGAGACACCAAACGAACATATATATATATTCAGGCAACCAGTTTAAATGAGATCAAAGTATAATGTCACCTCAGATTCGAAACCAAGAAAGAACAAACTGTTATCAGGATCATATCTCTTCATCCTAAACAATTCAACTGATCTGTTCTATGTTGCACATTCTATGGAATTGTTCTAGAGAAACATACAAGGTGACATTTTCTCTGTATTTTATATGAAACTCACTTCAAAGAACCATTTTACCCAGAAACTAGACACGGTGTTTAAGGAAGATCAATCTATTTTTTTCACACGCGATAAATCATTAATATGTTTTCCATACGTTCATGTCAAACACAGCCCAAAGAAGTCCTCATATCCATATAATAAATTCAATGTCTACCCTATTTAGCACAACAAAACAGCAGCTCCTAGACAGTTAGTTTAATGATCTAGCCCCATCAACATAGCTACGATAGAAAGCTAATCGGTTCACTGAACAAAAAATCAATTAAGGAACATATGAATATTAGTCTGCATGAGGTAAATTCACAAATATTGACACTTATTAGAGGTATTATTTTTCATTAACATTCAAGAACATTTTTTAGAATCTGTTCAAGAAATGATACAATACCGAACTTTATGATCTATGATACTCTTGGCCGTGTGTATAATATGGGATTGTGAGGTTGTATCAAGGTACTGCCTCGGTTTCTTTAGATATTCCAAGTGGGGCAGAGGTTGTTAAGAGGCATTAGGGACAGTTCATCATGAATTTCAGGTATCAGATATTGGCTTGTACCTTTGTGTCAAACATTCTTGACCAATAGCACGAGTATCTTCACAATATGCATATTTTCAGCTATGAATCGTCCTTTTGCTTGTTCTATATACTTATTCATTTGTTTTTGCTCACAAAATTTGCATCATTACTAAACGAATCTCATAGTATATACTTCCTTTAAGTATATGCATTATCAAAATGAGCTTTAGTTATTACTCTGCGATTTCATAGAAAAATAGAACGAATAGATACAGACTATACCTCTAGCATAGCTCCTGTAGTTGTTTGATCTAATTTTCTTAGCTAATAAATACTCTCATGGAGAATATATCTATTTTGCAATCTACTCTTGTTTTACCTAGCTCAGCTTAAGAAGCAACAGGTGTTCGATAAGTTTATACAAAGGTCTTGCCTTGTTAAATGGTTTTAATATTAGTTAAAATAGAATAAAACTTCATGTAGTTATACTTAAAAATGGTTTGTTACAGTTAACTTGTCTATTCCTATTCATATGGCTCAGAAAAGTTGAGCAGTAGTAAAAAAAAATAGTTTTCATGAAGTCTTCCCAAGCCTTAAGCTAGAAGATCCTGGTTAAGTGGATAGATTTCAAGAAATTTTACTCTGGGCACTGTTTGGTAGTCACAGTTGCTGGTTATCTCATGTATATGTCTTCATATACCTGTAAGCTCATATCCATAAACAAGTTCTTATAGACTGAGGCTCTGCTACATCATTTGTGGTTACTTGTTTTCATTCTCAATTTATTGAACAGTCTTACCGTTAAAGTCCCCGGATAGAAAAATTCAAGCCTTTGGTGATCATACTATACCAATAAAGTATTAGATATAGGTCCTAAAGACCTAAAAAAAACGCTATATTAGCTATTTTCCTAAAATAATGAAATTCATGGCTTGATGTAGGCTCACCCAATAATATATTGGGTATTTTTCAATCTATAGGAATTCTCTACCGATCACAATGTTTCCATAATTTGAGCATAAAGCTCATCAACCATATTCTCATAAGCTATATTTCAACATTTTATGGTGATGATTATTTGAAGCCGAGAGCATCAAGTACGTTGAAGTGACATTGGCTAACTAATAGGATTTTCAGGTGATTTTATGCACACTTCGCGGTTTGATAGCAGCTATTTTATCATTGTAAGAAAAATAACCGCATGTTATAGTAAGTTTTAAGATGACCTTCGAATTTGGATTTTATAATTTTGTTACACTTAAGTTCATTATAGTTGCGATTTTACCTCTGAAATAGGCCTTAAAGAATGTTAATATACTAATTGAGTCTTATCAGTGCTCTCAACGATAATGATGCATTTTCGCATAATACTTTCTTCTTGAATTAAGTTATATCTGTCTATTACGCTGTTTCCACTTTAAAATTTAGGACTGGGACTCTTGGTTATAAGCTATATTATTATTGCACTTTTGCAGTTAATTCTCGAATAATAAACTTCTAAATACATGGTCAATTGGCTTTCCTGGGGGATTTATTCTCAACGAAAAAAACTTCATATATATACTTCTGATATTGCTTAGGACCCAGAAGCGAAGAGCCAGAAAAGAACGCATACAAGGTCGTTAACCAATTCACAAATTTATATATTTTGAACACAATCCCCAATGCAGTAAGTAAAAAACCTCGACTTTGCCTTGTTTGTTATGGATAAATATGTGCTAATTTGTTCAAAGTGTGTAGCCCCTAGAAATTATCTGGCTTAAGAAAACGAATGATTAATCTGTTGATAGCCCGCATATGTTATGGTTTTTAATTGTTTTAGTTCATGAGATATTAATTATTTAAATATATATTCTAGAAATGTTAAGTGTGAATAACAGGTTCTTGTTCTAAGAGAAACCACCGAAGACCTTATTTCGATCTTGGAAGGAATTTTTTTAATAGACCATAGTTATGACAAAAAAGTTTAAGAAAAAGGATCTGCATTTAAAACTTTTTACATTACTGCATTCCACCGTTAAGGCAATTTGGGTATACTATAAACAATGAAGATATAACTGAAATATTATAGATGGTAGGAAAATTTCTTGGATGTGACTTGTATATAGCTCCAACAAGTATTAGTTGCTTCCGGATAAATTTAGTCTGGGACACTAATCTTGGGCAAATGCTTGCATACTGTGTCCTTGAAAATTTGTCTAAGGTAAGCTTTCCCCTTTTGTACCAACTCATATAGAAATGCATACATACTATAGTAACAGTGAGCATGGACTCTCTCAAAAAATAAAGTTTATCATCTTTGAGGCTGTTTCTTCTAAGTACCGAAAATATTTTAATTCAATGCGTAACCTAGATCTTTCGACAAGAAAATATTTGTCACGAATGATGTTAAATAGTCGCTTTCCTTGCCAAATGCATTTTTGCTTTGGCTGTAAATGATTGCAAGGATATTTGGCAATCATTCGTTCAGTTCATATCAGGTTCCTAGTAAAATAACCATGCTATAGAACAACACGAGTAATTCAATGCTTTAAAACAATGTCCACTAGGAATCAAATTAGGTATTGGGCTTGATAACTTTTTTCAATTATTATTTGATAGTTGTTAGGATCTGACTAGTAATAAAAGTTTTTAATTTGGATTCTCATCGAATGATACTGATTTTATTTTAATAATTAATAAAAATAAGTATGAAAATATTAATGATTATGAAAAAAAATTGGCAAAAAAATACGTTGATAAATTATCAATAAATCAAATGAAACCCCTTGTCATTATGCTCAAATGTTGCATACATATTAGGAACCCCACCTGGTTAAAGTTTTGGATAGACTGCAGTTGAGCCAATAGAATGGCGGCAATTATGGCACAAATCACTGCCATCTATGTTGCAGAGAATAGCTCCTTAGAAAAACAGGAATATAACTATTTTATTGGTGCTCCAAGTGTTAGAGGTAGGCAGTGATGCTCAATTTTTTTTTGGATTTTTACGGGCCCACTATTTTCGTGGAAATCTGTGGGGACGCGAGGGGGGGTGGAAATTTGCGGCGTCCCCGCGACCGCTCGCAAGCATAATTTTCCACAATATCGTTGCTTTTATATATATTTATATGAAGAAAAGATAAAACTTATTCATAACCCTTAAAGCTTATACTTCGTCATCGCTATGCACCTCCTTATCACAGAAACGAATTTCCTCAAGTGTCAATTCTTCTCTTTCTTCTTCTTCATTCTCTTCTTTCATCTGTTCCTCCATCTCTTCGTCTTCTTCCTTATGATTGAAACCTGGAATTCTCTTTTTCATTTTAACATAAATCTCGGGATCCATCAACTCATCTTTATTCATCTTCAGAAACGCTAGCCTGTTTAAAGTTACAGGCATCATCCTATTTCTCCTGTCACTAAAAATTAGCTTGCATTGGCTAAACAATCTTTCTACACTGCACGAAGTCGCCGGAATGAACCTCACATCTGCGAATGGACTCTTCTTTTTTGCTTTTTCTTCTTTGAGAAGCAATCTCTGCAAGCACAGAATCACCAGGTGGAGTCTTCGCTTCTCCTTCAGAAGGATATTTTACTAATCTGGTCAAAGCTGTTGTTTCTCCTGCATCAAGCTTATCTTCTTCCTCCCAATAAACTTTAAACACTCCAGTTTCAAAAGCACCAAACTCAGCCAAAATATCTGCATCATCTTCTAAATACTTCAACAAACAATCATTATTATTGACATCTCTTAAGAGATTTGCAACAACTTTCTTCCCATCTGCAAGGTTAAACTTTGAAGTTTGAAGAGCAACTGTGTAGCGGTCGCAGGTAGCAAGAAAGTCGAGATGTTTTTCCAGAATTCTTGTATCACGCTGTCCCAGAATAAGATCTTTAACTTCATCGTCTTTAATCTGCGCAATGAACATCCAAATGTCAAGGTACCTTTGCATCATGAGAAATTTTCCACTCCAACGTGTCACATTCGGAAGAATAACAACTTTATCCGTATATGTTCTAAGAGCTGCTGTTAATTTCTTTGACTTCTTGATCTTACGAAAAAGCAACTGCACTTTGTCTAAAGCTTCGGATAACGGTGTTTCTGAATTGATAAATGCTATAACACCTAGAGCCAAGCGATGGTTAAGACAACACACAAACTGCGTTTCAAGATCTCTGCAAACTTTTTTGTTCGTGTTTGTATTATCAGCAACAATTGCAACCAGCAATGACTCATCAAGACCAAACTTAATCATCAAATTCTTCAGGAAAGGAACAATGTCACTAGCTCTCTGGGTTTCTTTTTCTAAAGGAAGCACTCCAAGAAGGCGAAACGTCATCTTCTTCATCTTGTCGAAACATAAATAAACACCATTAAAACTGTAGCCTTGGTGAGCCCAACCATCGATGACTAAGCAAAATAGTTCTAATTCCACTTCTTGTTTGATCTTTTCTATAAAAAGGTGTTCCATGCGCTTCAAATAAATTCTCATCGTGTTCTCACTAACGAGGTCATCCGCATTCTTTATATTCTTAAACTCTTCGGATCTCAACAAGCTCAAGGGCATATTCTTCGTTAGCAAAAAGTTAGCGATAGATTTCTTGAAAGCATCAGTTTTTTCAATGTTCATAAACTCCAGAATGTCTTTGCTTTTTCTTCTGCGCTTTCTTGCATGTTCTTCTTTTAGTTTTTGGATAGTTTCTTCGTCTACGTGAGTTTTCAGGTGTTCCATGAGACCAGTATAACCTTTTTTACGCCACCAAGTCATCTTTCTTGGGCAATGTTTGCAAGGAAGCCTAAATACGTACTCTCTCTTTGTAACTTCGGCTTTTTCAACGTCAAAATTCTGTTTAATAACTGCAAAAAGGACTGGATCTCGTCCCGAAGCGGCCTCATGGATCATTTCTGTGACAGACTTTGTCAAATCAATACTCATTTTCTTCCGAAGTTGTGGTTTTTAACTGTTATTTTAACGGTTTCACTATGACCGGATTGGACATCAAGCAAATTTTTTTAGAAATTTGTGGGACTCGTGGGAGCAATTTCTCCACGCATCCGGCCCCTAACAGTTTCGTGTGGGGACGTATGGTGGTCGGACTGAGGATATCGGATATTAGTGGCCGGCCGGATTTGAGCATCACTGGAGGTAGGTAGTTTTCTTAGAATTGTTTTTTAATATTAAGCACTTATTTTTTTTACTTGTCATATTTAATTTAAATTCCGGAAGGAGCTAGAACAAAATTTAATGTTTGTTGTTATTTGCTCATTTTCCCAGTAAACCATACAAGAATGAATTAACGACCAAAGCGGAAAGAAAATTGGAACATTAATTCTCAACTATAATTCTTCCCTGCAGTTAGTCAATGAACCTTTTCCCCATTAATATATGGAACTACTTAGTACATCTATACTTGAAACAACCATGAAGTGCTACCACAGAAGCCTCATACTAATTTTTGACTCCATACAAATTATTTCCGCAATGTACAAAACAAAAGAAACTATATATATGACAAGAGCATCTGCTTCCAGCAGTAGCATGTAGAACATGGATATGCGAGCGCACTCTCCCACCATATAAACTAGATCTGACCAAAGTTGGGCAAGGACTGTACAATCTTTCAGGATAAACAAAACATGGTTTCCCCTTAAAAAGCTGTACTCTTAAGAGAACCCTGGTTTTATCTTAATACTAATACTAATATAACAAACGGCTAAATATGCTAAATAACTTCTTAATCATTTTCATTGGTTGAATTCACGTGTTCAGAAATAAAACACTAAGATTTCGCTTTTGCAACTGCATTCCTAATTTCTCTCCTACCCAGAATTTATCCAATCAAATACACGAACTCTTTATTCTATCCAATCATTTAGTGACAAAAATATCCATCAAAAGAAAAAACTATGCAATCTATATATCTAACAAAACGACCATCCTCTTACAAAGATTTCACTTCTACTATCCACTTTGGCCAGCAACCAAAACCTGATGTTCCAGAGGGCTCTGTACTTGTGAAAGTAGAGTCTTTTAGTATAAGCATAGATGACGTTCACTTATCCATGGGAAGCTTCATTGGTGGGATCTCTAAGCTTCAATCAAGATCACCCACGGAAGAAAAACCACTTGTTATCGGCGTAGATTACGCAGGGGTAGTTGAAGATGTATCTAATGCCTCTTTTGAAAGTCTTGAGAAATACGGCATCAAAGTTGGAACCAGAGTTTGTGGGATCAGCACCATCTTCAGGGGACAACCAGGAACTTGGGCGGAGTATACAGCTGCCAAGGTAGAAAAGCTCACTGTAATACCCGACAATATAAGTTTTGTTGAAGCTTCTGCTCTTGTGATGCCACTTTTTGTCTCCTCATCACTTCTAGAGGAAGGGAACATACGAAAACGAAGTGAAACGAAGAATAATTTGAAAGTTTTGGTTATTGGAGCAAGTGGGGGAATTGGAAGTTTATGCCTGAAAAGACTGAAGGCAATCGATGCAGATATAGAAGTCACGGGTGTTTGTAGCTCACGTAACTTGGATTTTGTAAAAAGTCTTGGAGTAGCTTCTGTTCTTGATTATACAAAGGGTGAGATTTCAAAGCAGACAGATGAAAAGTATGATGTGATTCTTGATTGTGTAGGTGGTGATGAATACTATCAAGAAGCGTATAAGATGGCAGCTAAGGGCTCCGTGTTTGTTACTACGACGGGCCCTGTGCGTTGGCTTGGAGAGAGGATCTTATCTACATTTGAGTTAACTAAATTTTTTGGATATGTGGGCTGGAAGTTTGCGATGAACTTAATTCCCTGGAATAAAATGAAATTTGCTTTTGCAGGAACCAAGTCTGAAATGGTTATTAAGCAGGCGTTTAAGGAAGTCAGTGAGCTAGGTATTAGAGCAACTATTGAAGAAGTTGTAGGATTTAACCAAGAAGAGCTGAACCCTACATTTGAAAAACTGGTGGGACACAAAATATCAGGCAGAGTCGTTTGCGATTTAAGTAAGAAGTAAGCTATTGATGGCTGTAAAATGTAAATATATTTCTGTCAGGGGCTTTAGGTATGTTTATTCATTTATTCAATGTTCAAACCACAAGGCAGTTTCTCCATATACAAAATTTAAGTCACCGTCATTTAGCTGCAAAATGCATAAGCTTTTCACCAACAAAAAAAATGCCTTATATCCACAACTGGATAAGTTTTGCCGGCAAGTTATAATTTACTTTTTTTCTTCTTTGGGTATACTTGAGATGTCATACACGCACTCATCCCTCCATCTGCAACTAACATATGTCCTTTAACAGCTCTTGACATATCACTAGCTAAGAAACATGCCACATCAGCAATAGCAGCAGGTTCTATAGGTGGGAACCTAGTAAGATCAAAGTGTTTCATTTCATATCCCCTACTAACTAAATCTTGAGCCATTTTCATGTACATCTCAGTCATGACACCACCAGGTGCAATACCATTTACTCGAACATTTGTTCCTAGTAATCGATCATTGGCGGTTCGCATCATGGAAAGAACACCTCCTTTGGAGGCTGCATATTGCAAGGGTGTTAGATCACTGCTTAATGCTGCTATACTACCGGTGCAGAGTATTGAACATTCATTAGTTTGGTTTAGCATTTGCTCAGAAGCATACTTGATGGCTAGAAAATTACCAAAGGTATTTACTTTCAAAGTCTTCAAGAACATTTCTTCACTTTCCTCCCAAATCTCCACAAGCGGGTTCAATATTCCAGCATTAGAAAAATAAAAGTCTAATGATGAAAACTTTTTAACATGATTTTGTATAAAACCTTTCACTTCTTCGACGCTGCCTATATCCGCTTTAATAATCTGAACGAAGTTTGGGTACTCCTCGTCAATCTCGTTCTTTAACTCTTGCAGAGATGCTAGATCAAGGTCAATCAAGGTCAATTTAGCTCCATTCGCAACAAATTTTCTTGCTGATTCTGCTCCTATTCCTCCTGCAGCTCCCGTTATTATTCCAGTCCTTCCTTTCAGCATTGTATTGTCCGCTGTTTGATACTTTCACTAACAATTTCAGGGCCACATGGCCAGTGTCTTAATAAGACATATCAAGTCGTAGTTGCCCAAAATATACCAAAAAAGGTGTATAGATGCTACAAATTACACCCTAGCTGCAGGTGCCTATAGGGTACTTTCAATAATAAAATGACGCTCGAAATGCATCGACTAATTAGGAGATATGACAGGGATTGTTTCGTCGAAGTGTGTTCAGTGAGCAAGTTTACAGTTAAGGTTTGAAAAGCAAATCAAATCGAAGAAAAAAATGGCGAACGCAGATCTAGGAGAAGAGCAAATTGCAGAATTTAAGGAGGCATTTTCCTTATTCGACAAGGATGGAGATGGCACCATCACCACCAAGGAACTTGGAACCGTAATGAGATCCTTGGGACAGAACCCTACCGAAGCTGAACTTCAGGATATGATTAACGAAGTAGATGCTGATGGAAACGGAACAATTGACTTCCCTGAGTTCTTGACCATGATGGCAAGAAAGATGAAAGATACCGATTCTGAGGAGGAAATCATCGAAGCTTTCAAAGTTTTTGACAAAGACGGAAATGGTTTCATCTCCGCTGCTGAACTTAGACACGTCATGACAAACTTGGGAGAAAAACTAACCGATGAAGAATGTGACGAAATGATCAGAGAAGCGGACATTGATGGTGATGGACAAATCAATTACGAAGAGTTTGTTAAGATGATGCTTTCCAAGTAATCTCAAGTGTTTAACTATAAACGTAAGTTGCAATAAGTGTTATTTCTGTACCTGAACTGGAACCACCTTAATTTGTTCGTTAACAGCACACATGACATCCAAACGGATAAATAAAGATGAAACTTAGCACCCGTTGAAAAAAGTTTTGAAAAATTTAATAAAAGAAAATTAAAGGCAGTTATATTGCTCTCGACGAAAAAGTACGAAAAAGAAAAGTACAACAGCTTTTACTTTATTTCACTAAAGCTTATCGTTATAGAAAAGATTTCATGTGCATATGAAACTAACTTCGGCGTCTTCGTGTACCTAGAGTTTGAAACGCAAAAGGCTCAGGCAAGTATTTACTAACCAACCCTCTTCGTACTGCAAAATCATCTCTACCTGCGTGAACTCTGAAAATATAGTTTGTCTTAGAGCTAGGTTTCCTGGAATATACAGACTGAAAAAGCAGCGATAAGTGCACAGGATTGTCAAGCTGCAGCGTTGACTCAAAAAACAGTTGTGAGTGAAATTGATCTAAAGTGTTTATAAGACAACACACGCTAGAGTTTGACAATGGGCGCTTTGAAGGGAAAGCTAGTTCTAGAATATTTAAATCTTCTATCATTTGCGACTCATTAAGATGACAAAGGAAGTTTGTAACAGTCGTGTAGCTTTCTTTTTCCAGATCTAGACGAAGGGATTTCAGCTGCTGCAAACAAGGGATCGCTTGAATTCCTTTTATTACAGGAACAACTAGAGGAGAATAGTCAATCTGAAAACTTTTCAAACCCTTGACATTGCTCTTTAGAAATTGATACAGTTCTTTTTGCTTTACACGGGAATCAACTCTGGCCAGACCCAGATTCTCTACCCCTTTGAACTTACTCAAAAAACAGGATAAATTATCAAATTGAACTCTTCTTTTGGAATCAAGGAAACAAAAAGTTTTTAAATCAGAACAGAAGGTTGAAATTATCAAGCAAAGAATATAAAATTGTTCTTCCGGGAGAACTGATTTTTGCAGATATATTTGTTTGACATCAAGTTGAGATAATATGTGAGCGATAAAGATATATTCTTCTTCCAAAGGTTTTCTGGTGAATCTAGAGAAGGTTATCGAATCGATCCTTTTCTCTTTAATTGCTTTCTTGACACGTTCAGGAACAGATTTGGGAACTACTGTATGAAACTTGTTTATGATCAGCTGCTTTCCTGTTGATGCACAGCTTAAAGCAAACGGACTTGAAATGAAATCCTCTTCTTTAGAGTGACTGCAAGATATATTTTGTAAAGTTTTGTACAGGCTCTTATAGTCACTCTGTATGAGAGTGTTTACTTTTGCTTCAATCTGACTAACAGACGACTGCTGCACTGGTGGCTGTCCCCATAATACACTGCGTCTATTTCTACGTCTTATCATGCTTTTCCTTTTATTTTATGATATAACTCCCCAGCTGGATATTAGGAGGTGTTTTATGTGTAAGTCGTATCATGTCTTTCTTCTTGCTCGTTTCTAGGTAGTATCTGTCGGGTAATGCACCGTTGTACTAGTTTTATAGGCCAAAGATCAAGCTGGACTTTTCCGCAGCAGTGACTCTGTCTGCACACCTATTGAATTAGGGAGAAGATAAGAAAAATATATAAAACAAAGTTTCTTCTCCTATAGTCATACATAAGTTTATCTTAGGTGCCCAGTCGCTTGTTTGGGTCGCTTTGGTTTAACTCATTCTCCTATATATTTAGGAAAGGATATCCAGGTATTCACAGCACAAACCCATATATTTCAGGTATGAAACATTCCCGGAAATATCTTAGAAACCAAAAACTTGGGCTCGTATCCCAAATATTTATGAAAAAACTATTGTTTTTGTTTAAAACAAAATTTTGAAAAGCCCTATGTTCTCTGAGCTGAAGTAATTTTAAGGAGCAATTAATTTCTCAAAGAGAAGGAAAGGGTACATATCTGGCAAGTTGTAGATAATCTGAAAAAATTCGGAAGCAATGGAATCTTCAACACTTAGATGGAAACCAGTATTATTACCTTCGTTTTGAACAAAGTGAATGTGATCTTTCATAATACTAATAAGAATAACATAAAGCGAGCGTTGAGGAACCATTTGACTGACAAAGGTAAATCAAACTTCAATTTTCAAAAAACCAAAGACAATCTCAGCAGTACGTAAGATTTTGGGCATTTCCACAATGATACTTCATGCTCTTCAGCACGGTTCGAGGTAGATTCTATCCCAGTAGCTCAACGTAGGGAGTAGATACTAGGAGCTATACCTAAGCGTATGTTTGAAGAGTAATACTCCATACACATCCTTGTATTCGCATAAGCTCAAGCCTTGGTCAAGTTTGCAGTTATAAAGTAAAATCAAGACTCCTCAATTTATGAAAAACATAAAAAGTTCTCATGTGCGAACCTGCGTGTCACAGAGAGGGAATGCGTAAAAGCTTGACGGCTGCACTGTGTCCTTGCAGTACCAGAATCTATCTTGTATACAACCTTGCTTCACTATATTATTGGTTTGGAATCCTTTGCAGGTGTGTATTTACCGGCATGGATAACTTTTAGGAGATTGAGTAGAAAAGAAGTAACGGCATCGAAAAATGAGATGTTGGGACAACAGCTTGGCTCCAACTAATATAGTATCTACACGCTCATCCTAATTATAAATATTTTTCTTGAATTACCCATAACACATTTTATTACAAACCTTGAGATTATGTCGTACGTTTTATGTATTTCTAAGTTAAAACTTTGATGAATGAACCTTAGGAACTCTTCAACAAAACTGATTTACCGAAATATTTGCGTCAAAACTAAGGATGTTGGTACCAAGGTTGCATCAGACAACGAATATACGAATTATCTGTAAGATTTTCTCAAGTGCTTGCACGTACAACAAGCAATTTTGGTACATAGAGTATTAATTATTAGCCAACCATCATGGGGAAATCCTTTAATTCTAAAAGTGAGACTAAAAAAGACTGCAAGAAATGGATTTGCTCAAAAACAAAGGTTCATTAAGATGTAATTCAAAAATACTCTGAATTCTATGGTTGTTTTAAGACTAATGTATGTTTCTTTGTTGCATATCTCGTTTTTACCTTTTTCGAATTTGCACATGAAAATAGCCGAATACCACTTAATTGCAACATCTCAAAGCAATTCTCCCAACCAGTCACTGTCTCTACAAACAGCAAAGCAATAAAAAAAAAAATATAGCTAGGGGCTTCGGAGTACTTAGTTCATTGTTTTCAATTGTTTAAGTCTTTTTTCGTCGTAGACTTCTGCCAGCAAGTGAAACTGTTCTCTTTCTCTTAAGTGTTGTTACTGAACTAAATGGCCTAAAAATAATTACGTTGCCTGTGTGCTTGATAAATGAAGCAAAAACAATATGTGACTTTTATTAGCCGCACGGCACGTCAGCTTCAAGTAAGCTTCGATGTTACGTTGCTGTTTACACAGTTCTTACAGGGCGTTCCTAGTTGTATTTCCATCATGGGTTCCATAGACGTTGATATGTTATATTTGTGCAGCACATATTGGGTCTAGCCCCTCCCCGGACTAACTCAACAGACACTTGTGATCTATTATTCATAACAAAAAACAAATATTGATGTGATTTGATAATAGTTAATCAGCTATTAAATATTGCGTTTCAACGATTCTGCAGAGGAACTTCTGGAAGCAAATTTTCATCTTACCGCGCTATGTATTCGTTTCAACTATTATTCTTCGGGTTAATTTAAAACAAGATACTATGGATTCAATAGCTACTACTCAATCATCTGTCTGGACAGTATATTAATTTGTTCTACTTAAATTTCTTACCTTATTCTGATTTCAGAGGCCGGGCTTCACTTTAAAGGCTAAAAGTATCTTTGTTGGAGTTAGAGTAGAAATACTAACAAGTCTTTTAGATGGTCATCAATCCGTATGTTAATAAGAACTTAAGAATATTTCCCATCATTAGGTTAGTAATTTATTTTTCTTCACTTCGCTCTACCGCTATTTACTTCCATTGTTCTTGTATTTTATATTTTCGTCAATGTTTACTCAAGAATATCATCTCCTGGGATATACATCTAACCTTTCAAAATAACTGATTGTTCCCTGCTAGTTAAGTTATCTGGTCATCGATTTATAAAATAATACAGAAGAAACTCTACAGAATTGAATTTGCGTCATAGAATTTAATTACCTGCTACGGAGTCGATGTATTAGATTGAATTCAAATAACACTCATCATATCCATGACATAGAATGAATGATTTATTTTAGTATGAGAGACTTTTATCTCGCAACTTGCACCAAAAATGTGAAAAGATCTTATACCAAGTTTTGGCACATCAGCAACCCTCTTAATAACACCAGATCCATCATAAATGAATTATATTTGCCCCCAGGTGCTTCTAGTAATACGAAATTAAGGGAAACAACACCCAGAATATGTTAACAGAATTTGAGCAACTTTAAGAGCAAATATCTTGACGCGAATACTTATTTCTAGCAGTAGGGAAGAATACTCTCTACTGAGGATCGAAATGGAACAAATAATTGGTGCCATATTTAACTAGTCTATTTAGTCAAGTAACCACGCCCTAGCAAACATTGAAGATTTAGTTTTCTATCGTTTGCTGAAACACAGGCCTCGATCGGTTGTAATTTAATTTCCCAACGAATGAATATTCCATTCAACATTATGTAAGTCTTGCACAAATTTAATATTAACATTTTTGGGGAATATCCCACGAATTGAAACGGTGCTCTTTTTTGCACTTTTCAATCAAAGGAAATAACACTGGCCAAATGCTCCTTGAAGTTTATTTAAGTAGAGCTCACCAGAGAACACTTTTTGAATAATAAATATATTATTAGAGAAGGTATGTACAGATTTTTTTCGTTCTTTAAAAGCTGGAGAGTACTCTTACACTTGGGGCTCTATATTGTATGTTATGAATATACTGAATTCTATGAAAATTATTGACAATGTTTATTTCTTACCAAAAAATACCCCTGACAATTGCTAAGGATCTAAGAAAAATTGTAATTCTAAGCCCTAAGGCACTAAATATTCTGTTGACGATTTAGAGTTATATCTTTTTGTGGGTTTTGATTTTTTCATAAGGTATCGTAGCTATGAATTTATTGTGTTCAAGGAGTTGTTTTCGTATTAATTGTGATATCTATGAGTTCTTAACATGTAAGAAGGTGTTCTTTCAAAGAAGGAGGGTATTTCAAGGTTTGCAGGTTCTATGGTTTCAAGACAAGTTATACGTAGCATCGTTGATATTAGTGTAGTGACCCAAAATAAAAGAAAAGCTTGCTTCAAGAATGACAAGAATTATTGAAAAAAACTTAGGTTTCACGTTAAATTTTGTTAATACAATACTAACGATATTCTTTATTCATTTTCTCAAATTTGTAATCTGTCTCTGAAATATTTGGTAGCTGCGAAGTGTTTTAACACAAGCTACACAAGTGATATTTTTCCGATCAAAAAAAAGCAAGAAAGGTAGAAAATAAAAGTTTAAATTATATATTTTTTTAACAAAATAGCCGGGGATATTTGCTAGGAGCTTTTGGAGAGCGCTATCAGGGGGACAGAGTGATGTGTGTCAAGATATTTTAAACAAGAATCCTCGTGGTCTTATCCTTTGAAAAATCAAACTAGTTAAAAAAAACTTAACTATATATGTTATATTACCGGTCTCTTAACATATCTCTTTTTTTTTCTTGAGACTGGGATCAACCCTAATGTGAAAACTTGATTTTGTTCTGTAGGCTATATGTCATGGTTGTTCTAACCAATGAGTTGAACCTGGAAACACCTGCTGGTGAGACTTGGTATTCTGCAGAGAAAAATTACCAAATTTTTTGAATATTTACTTTAACTTCGAGTTTTCCTACTCTTCGTGTACCATTTATTTAAATAGTTTCTTTACACGAGAAACTAGTTCAAAAACAAAAGTTGTAAACAATAGTCAAAACGTAAGGAAAACTTAATGAAAAGAAATATTCATTGTGTTTACTTATATTTGTAATCCTTGTGCTTTATTATTCAGAAAAACTGACTACCAAAGAGGGTTAGATGTCCCTTAGACACAGTTCTATAAGAAGTTCGACTACAGTTTGCTGGGTACTAAATGTTCACTTTCAAATATGGCATTACTAGAGAAACTGTATAGGATAGAAGTTAATAATGAAGACACGTAGCCTTATTATTTCTTTCCTCTTTTATCTCTTCAGCGTAACAACAGCTAAAACATACCTTACCCATTATGAAATTTGTAGACCATCAACAGCTTCTTCGTTCAAACAACTTTCTAACATATTTAATAACTCACCCGCAAAACTTACCTCCTTTTGTGCATTCGTCAAGACATTCGACAAGAAATACACTCTCCCAGAACTCATACAACGCGCGAGGATATTCCAAAAAAATTCATTGATCGTTACGAATCTTAATTCTATAGACCCAACAGCAACATACTCATTATCGAAATCCCCTTTCGCCGACCTAACCCAAAAAGAATTTTCCGAGAAACTTCTTATGAAAACAAATTCACACAGTACTCCCAAGCTTCCAAACTCACTCTTTTCAACAACTCCAAACTCACCACTGAACAAGAATAAATACAACTTCCCTAGATCTAATGTTTCCTACAATGTTGATTGGCAGCGAAACGGAAAAGTCACATCAGTAAAGAATCAAGGTAATTTAGGAACTTGCTGGGCATTTTCAGCCATGGCTGTGTTAGAATCACAACTCGCAATCAAAGAAAATAAACTGGTAGATCTTTCTGTAGAGCATCTGGTTGAATGTTCCAATGATTTCAACGACTCTAGTTTTGAAGCTGATTGCTCTGAATTTGGAGGATGGCCGTACTTGGGGTTCGAGTATCTTGAAAAATATGGAGGCGCCTATGCAGAAAAATCTTTTCCTTATTGTTCTGGAAGTTTAAATCAGTATGAAGAACCTGAATGTTTTCCTTGTATGCCAAAAGATTATTCTAAACAAGGATGTGGAGATCACTCTGATCTTTACTGCAACGTATCTTCAACTCTAGGACAAAAGAAAGGAGGATTTTGCTCCAAGGTGGATGAAGAGGAGATTGTAGTTAAAGTGAAAAGTTTTGAAGAATTAAGTGATGATGAAATTGAGTTAGAGGATGTCCTAGTTAAACGAGGACCAGTATCTGTCGCTTTGAATGCTTTATTTCTACAGTTTTATTGGAAAGGGATAATTAATGTTCCATTCTGTTCAGATGGTTTAAATCATGCTGTTCTCTTAGTTGGTTCAGGAGAAAGTGAAGTTGAGATATTTAATCATGTGAAGAAAACAGAGTTTTGGAAAGTGAAAAATAGTTGGGGGGAAAAATGGGGAGAAGATGGATATTTTAGAATAAAAAGAAATTCAGGAATGTGTGGGATTAATTTGAAGCCAAGTATTGCTAAAATAGTATAAGTTATGAAAAATCAAGTAGTGGATCGTCAAATCCTTCAAAGAGATCTTCTTCAACAGGTTTTGGTTGATTTCTTTTTGCTTTTTTGTACATTTTGCGCAATTTTGAGTCTGAGTTTAAAGTTTCTTCTCGTAAATCTTCGGGAAGTTCATCAAGAAATTTCATCTTTTCTTCGTCTATTTCTATTTCATCTTCTTTAGTTTCATGGTTCTCATTTTGAAAAGAGAAGAAGAGTTTTTGGTAAGGTTTTACACCAGGAGGGATTTGAATGAAGTGTATTTTCTCATTTATATTTACCTGAAATATTCTTTCAGGTGTTATTTTTTCTGGAATTTTAATTTCCCAACAGGCAGAAAGATTTTCGTTAACTGTTGTTTGTACACTAGTTCCATTTTGATTAAGTAGGAGACTTTGAGCTAAAAGGGAATCAGACTGTTCTTGTTTGAAAGTTTTAAATGCTTCTTCTTGCTGCTTTATTTGATCTGGAGTTAGTTGATCAAAATTTAATTTGTTAGAATCGGATATCTTATCCATTTAACAGTTTTTCTATTTTCCTTTTCTATCTTTTCTTTCTTTTTTTTTTGAGCCAATATTGAGTCGGATCAAGAATATCTGAAGCGAAACATTAGGAAAAAAACCAGTGGTGCATTACTGGTTGAAGGTCTGAAGAATAAGGGCAAAATATGGTACAGTATTAAGTTCAAACACCAGAAATAGAACCAGAAGAAATAAATAGCGGAATTTAACTTATTATTTTTAGTAATAATATGGAATATAAAGCTCCTAAAGACCAGTTTGTACTGTTAGGAAGTTTTTTTTTCGTTCTTGTGTTATTCTTAGCTGAGTCAAGTGGCAAAACTGCAATCTTCTTAAACTTAAAACAAAAATATTCCTTCCATGAAATGAAATATGTAAAATCATATAACCGTAAAAGTAAAGGTACTTCATTTCCTATTCCTAAATCTACCCTCAATGGTATTATACTACATGCAGCAATATTCAAGATCCTGCAATGGCTGATAGAGAATAAAACCTTCTTCTCACAAATAGAACTCAGTAAAATTTACTATTTTTAACTTATTAGTTTTGGTGGAATTTTTTCATAAAAAATTTAGTCAAATATATCACATGACTCCATTTACGGTTGTCTTAAATAATTCCAACAACAAACTCAGGTTTGATTCTGCACTTTTTATTGTTGAACTACTCACAATGAATACAACAACTAAAGAAAAACTATGCAACACGTAATGTTTATCTTTTGCTTATATTAAGGGAATTTTTATTATGCTCTCATACTGAAAAGAGTAATTGAATTTTTATATTCTGCTTCTGTACAAAAGATAAAAAATAAAGAAACAAGAATATCAAAGCTCCTCGAACCCACCTCACATATAACTGCTACTGAGTACATGATAAATTAGAATCACTTGGGGATCCTTGACCATTCGGGGAAAAGACTGCGCAGGAAATCAATCAATATTTTTCTACAGGTATGTAATATAGTTATTATTGTAGTGTCAATGTCCAATTATGATACTTTATCAAGATATGAAGAAAGAGAAAGTTATTTTGAAGAGTCCATTCAATATTTTAAACGAATGTACTCATTACTCACAAAAGGAAAACATTGTGTTTTAATATTCAGCAAATTTGATGAGTTTTATGAAAAATATGCTATTAAAGGAGTTCCTCTTCCTTGTTTTGATGAAAAACATAAACATCCTCTTTATGATGAAGAAGATGATGAAAACTTAACTTGTACAAAAGCAAGACGCTGGTTTCAAAATTTATTTCTTGATGAGTTTGAGTTAAAAAAATATGAAATAGAAACAACACTTTGTTTTGTAAGTACAAATAATTGGAATAAGACATCGAAAAATGTCTTTGAGAAAATAATTCACCAAGAATTGCTTTATCCACCTATATTTAAAACTACTTGTTCATAATGCACATGAAAAATTTTACTTAAATTGAAATGCCTTTCATTTATTAATAGATACATTTTTTTCTAACAGTCTCCTAAATCAAACTGACATTCTTGGTTATCACAAGAATAATCACAAATTCCATCTCCAAGATATTCCATTGGACAAAAAGTATTTGAACATTCAAATGGAAACCCTTCACAATCTCCAGCATCATTTTCACAAACTTCATTAAAACAAATTCCATCACAAAATCCATCTCCAATTAAATCTAAATCACAACCAGTACTTTCACATCCATCTACGTCTGTCAAGTTTCCCCATGATGTTGAATTATCTAAATCACAAGCACCTCCATCAAAGTTACACTCTTCTCTATTACACTCTTCATCACAAATCCGATCTGAAATAAAATTCACATTACATCCAGTTGGTGTGCATAAATCAGGAACACAATCTCCCATATCATATCCACAAGGTTCATTATTACACTCACTTGCACAATTACCATTTCCTAATCTAAAACCCTAATAAAAACAATTAAACTACGTATTACTAAAACAACCAAGATCTGTGCAAGCAAGTACATCTGGAACTTCATCACAATCTCCATTATCAAAATTACACTCTTCACTGAAACACCAAGAATGACAAATTCCGTCACCTAGCCAACCTGGAGAACACCCGGTAGCTGCACAGGCAAGTGCTTCTTCATCAACTACACCACAATCTCCATCATCATACAAACAGATTTCAGTCATACAGACTATATCGCAGTAATCGTCTGCAACCCAATCTAAGAAGCAATCAGTTGTTGAATAGCATTCTACTAGATTGTCAGGTACATGATCGCAATCGGCTAAAAAGGTTTGAGATTAGGAAAGATATACAGCCGTCATAGTTGCAAGCTTCAGAAAAACAAGGTTCATTACAGATTCCATTGTTAATCCAACTTTCTTGGCAGTTACTATTTGCATAGCATTCGTCTGTGATTTGAGACTTAGTGTAAGATATCCAAAATAAGCAGAAACAGAGCTGAAGAATGACTTTCATGTTGCTAGATACGTTTAGTTTTATTTAAAAAAATAAATTGTGGTGAATTTAAATGTGTATGGGTGTAATAATTGTATTCTTTACTGGTTTTCGGAGTTTAAGTGTTTACAGCATGTTTGTACCAAAATTAAAGTATGTATTTGTTTTTTCTTACTATTTGGTATTAAAAAGTCTATATGACGTGGCAAAAGGGTGTATCATTTTGTCCAAAAGTACAATAAATTTATAAGAAGCTTACGTGTTTATGGTAAAAACTAACTACCTAAATGAAAAGGATAACCAAAAATTTTAAGCTATAGAGAAAAGAAATCTGCATAAACCAGGAGAAATCAATTATTAAAAGAACTATTTAGTCAGGGTTTTTTCTTCGCTCTACTATTTCCTATCAAATATAATACATCTCCTTTCGTTGTTCTTAGACAATGCTGCAGAGTAAGTTTAGACCAAAATGAACAGATACTGATTGAATATAGGTGGCAACGTTTAATATTCTTAAAAACAAAAGATAAGATGGGTGGTAGTTGTGCAATTAAAACCTGAAGAAGAAAACTAATTTTTCTTGTTAAAGTGCTAAAGGATTATATATAAGTTTCATAAGAGAAAACTGTAGAACTCAGAGAGATATACCTGGCATAACGGTGATAAGCTACTTAAACTCTGCCTCAATATAATATTGTAGAGCATGGGAGTGTATGATGGTGCTGTGTCTTTATGTTAAGTCCCAATGTTGGTGACGCCACTACCTCCAAACCTACCTCACTTAATAACAAAATCTGGGATGAAAATGGATCAATGGTACAGACACAACAGTACAAAGCAACCAAGAATAGGAAGGCGTGTGCTAGTATCAGTAGGATATATTTTCTGAAATTTTGGTAAAAACGTTGTACTAAAATTGAAAGCGCAGCAACATCGCAGCGTCTAGTAAAATTCTGCAGAGATTCAAAACTGTAAACTTGAGGCTCTCAGCTTCCCAGAAGCTTTGTTCTTAAAGACTCTTCATTATGATATTACTGCACATAATGAAGCTTTTTTGTATTTGAATTTTAGTCACTTGTTCCCATAGTTTCCTTATCCAGAACATATTGTATAAGGTGTTGTATTAGCTATAGATGTCAAGCTGTTTTGAATATGGAAACTATGACCCTATGAAATGAAGTTGAAGAATGGCTTAACCATGTCCTACAATAATGTTTTTGTGCTCATTGTCCAGGAAAATATTTCAGGGGATTGGTGTTTTCTGGATAGTGCCGCGGATAGTTCAATTATCTCTGTTTTCCTTTCTTCAGATGCCCCATTTAAGACTAAATTAATAAAGAGCCGTTTGAAAAATTTTATAACAACTGCTCTAATTATTGCCATCTCAGCACATATTACAGATGCTTCCTTAAGCCATTTGGAGTATCCTTCATGTTTGATTTTTATGTTGAGTACCATCGTCTTTTCACCTGCAATGTTTATATTGTGCAAAGAGAGCATCAATCTTCAATTGTATTTGCACACTTGCTACAGCATGTGCGATTTGAATAAAGTTTAGGATATTTTATGTCAAGCAGTCTTTTCTTTGGATTTCCTAAACTACACCCTCATACCATATCAGATCAGTAATATTAGTTCAGAAAAATGTTCGGGCTAAAGGCAAATTTATTCTGAAAGTTTATTTTCAGTATTATACTTTGTACGTATGGTTTGATGAAGTAAGAGTTATGTGTTGTGACAAGTAGCCTGTATTATAATTAGACATTGGATTTAATAAAAATTATCGATAGTTATTTGATAATTATTTTGATTCTGATTATCAATAAGAGAACTTGGATTCTGATTCTTGTCAAACTCAGAAGAGTTTGACCTATGCCTGATTCGCTGCATTTTTACTTATAAAAAGAAAAACTTCATTAACGCTTTAAGTTTTCCTCCTTTCATCTACTCCTTTTCCTAAAAATCTAGTCTGGTTGATCCAGTTCTTTTCTCCAAATATTGACGGGAAAAGAAATGTGCAAAACCAAAGTACTGATTGAGTCCATGTTCATAACACAAAGGAGTTTATTCTATTTACGACGGAAAAGACCTTGCAGCTCTGTTCTAAACTTTATTAAAGCTCAGCTATCTTCTCGTAGCTGCTAATAAAGCAAATAGCTTTAGGCCTAGCTAAGAAGATGTGAGTTTCTTCTCTGCATTATAAACTTGTGTATTATTTTGTAATATATACAATTTAGTTAAGTCTCTATCTAATTATATGCCTAGAAAGTCCATAGAGTTGTGTTGAGGCCTTTTCTGTACAAAGTGAAAATTTTAATCATTTTCGCGGTGATAAAGGTATTCATAATTATTTATTTTGAAATACTAAAAGCCTTTATTATTGGATATGTTTAATCAATATAAGTTTCTTACTTGTTATTAAAGTAAGACTGGAACTCTTAATCAGTAGTTCCACCTGCTTCAAATGGGTTTCTTTTGGGAAAGTAGGTAGTTAACAAGGTAAAGGATCTTCTCAAAAGTCAGGTTCAATTTTGACAGGTTTTGTCATGTATTCTATCAATCTCAAAGATAATTCGAATATAACGAGCAAAGAAAAATAACAGAAACCATTTTCTGAGTTGAATGAAAATGAATAAATGTAAAATTTATCACGAGAAGGTTTACTTCCTAATCTTACGTTATTGCGAGTAACAGCGTTTCTTTCTATATACTGCTCGGTTTACACGTCATACCCTTACCTGAGGTGGAAGATATTTTTTCAACAACAATAGCAACGTGATATAATTCCTGGCCGATATTTCGTCAATTTCCCTAACACACTTCCCAACCATCTCTCCACCTAGTCAACCTGCCGATTCTTCATCAGGGATACCCACTGCAGAAGAAGTGGGTGTTGATTTCACAGTATTGTGCAGAACATCAATTAGAGAAACAAAAATACAAGCTAATCCACAACAATATAAATCCGTTTTTCTCAATTCCAGGTTCTGATGATTGCTTTGTGTTTATGAACGCGGCATCAACAATATCCACAACTGTTGGAGAAACTTTATTGGTATCAATTCTTCACAAACGCCCACTTTCTTTCTTTCTGTTTTTTGTTGGTTCATAGGGAATTTAACCTGACACTATTTCCCGTCTTGATAAATCATAAGGACTTAACTATTGTCGCTCTCTTTGATTTCATCGATAGTGTAGGTGGAACTCTAGCTGTAATATATTTTCTTCTCTTGTTTGAATTTAGACTGATCTATGTATCTTTAGCACTGAATTTGAGTTACATTTGGCTAGTGTGATGAATTTTTGACACAGATGATACTACAGATTTATCTATATTTGGACTATTTGAGGAAATACTATTGCATAAAATGAAGCATCTCCTTATATTTAGCAATATATTGAATCTGGTTCAAAATGCAGCTAGTAGTCTTATTTCACGACAAATATTATAGTTGATGAAGTATATGAAATTGATGGATTTGGAGATATTGTTTGAGGTAATCCAAATAAACAACTAATTTTATTCGAACTGCTAGAGTTGTAAAGTTTGAGCAATTTACTGGCGAAGCTGGATCCTTTTTTCATATTTAGAATTTATGTGTTGGTGGAAAGATTATTCTGAATGTTTTTGGTGATGAATATGATGGAAGTGCCGATTCATATATTGATATAGATACCTGTCCTGGTAATTTGATGGCCTCTTCAGTAGATGATGAGTGAGGGTGATCGAGTTCTTTGACTGAGATGTCGATGGGTATATCAGAAGATATTGGTTATAAGGCAAAGGTTACCATAGATGATTTCTGCTGTCTTAAATGAAGAAGTTATTTAAGTAAAGAGAGAATATTAAAAGAAGAGAAGAAACCCTCACTTATTTTTACAGAAGGTATACTAAAATTTGCGCCAAAGCCTTTAAAAGTTAACTCATCAGAAGTCCTCAATTTCCAAAGTAGTGAAGAACCAAAATCAATCCAACAGCACTTTGACCTAGCAGAATAATCTTCTTAATATTTCATTTTGTACGAGCTAATTGAGAACAGACTTCCACTATAGAAAAGTCCCCAACATTTTTTTCTATTATTTTAGTATAGCGGTAAGGTTAACAAAAAGTAAATCAAATATTTCATCAGCAATAAATCTTAATATTCATCGAGGAAAATATTATAGATTTGATAATTCTCCAAAAGATGTTATAGCTTGAATAAGTGTTAACAAGAACGTTTCCAATATCCCGAAATATGCTCGTCCTGAGTCTGCTATATGCAATGAATAACGGGTTGATGTAACATAGTGATAGCTTTTTTTAAGAAGAATAGGAAACGGTAACCTAAACCGGCATAGAATGAAGTTTGGAGTCATTGAGATAGCTCATATTGTGAAAGTAGAAAGTTGTAAGTATAACTTGAAATATGAAATTACCCAGAGTTTAAATATTAATCTTTCCGCATAAAGAAGAGAAAACCCTATTTGTATATTCGAGAAAGCTTAAATTGGACTAATTGCAACCAGAACTTTAGGAAAGTATCCGCGAGTACTTTTGGAGGATATTTCCGTCTCCTATCGTCTAATTGTGCAAAGATTCGAGTGCTTTCTTACTGTTTATACCAATTTCTGGAAATGACTTCATTTACGGTTCAGACAGGTATAACGATTAAATATCTTGTAGAAGAGTATTAAAGCGAGACTGGAAATACTTATAAACAGAACTTCCATGACTAGGAGAAATTTGTTATTCTAAAAGACGGTGACTTTAAATACAAACCATACTGCACATGAAAGGGTATAAAGATTTAAAAATATAATAAGAGAAGAGGCAAAATAAACAACAATGTTATTCATTATATGTGCTATTCAAACCAGCTCTCTCTTCCAAGATAGTCCACCCCTAAAAGTTCCTATTTCTATGAAATGCTACTCTAGAAATTAGCCCATACATTGACTCTGTGTAAGTACTGGGTTTTCTTTTATACTAACACATAGATGATTCCATATGTCCATCCTACGTGGACTAGGCTGCTATTAAACTGAATGGTAATATAAACTGTTATCAGCAGTTGATATATATTAGCTATAGTTAGTCGCTAAGCACTTCAATTAAGATCTAAGTTTTGATATAAGAAGAATACTTTTTAACAATCTAACTGGATTTCGTGACACATAGCTAGAATATGGCTTATCTTAAATGGATTTCTTATCTGTTCAACTAAATAGGTTGAATATTGCCTGAGCACAAATTAGATGGTTGAGTTCAAAAATACGAAGCAACTTCACACAGTAAAAGCACCTATGCTGAAATGAAAATAAATAATCTGAAGTTTTCCCTAAGAGTCTAGAACTATAGTTTGCTTATTTTATTTGCAATATACTTAAATTTTCTCTTCATTACGATTTACTTTTAGTCGATATAAGTCAATTATCCTCATGAAGTAATATTGATGAAATTAGTTCTAACTCTGTCAGAAGCAGCAGATATCATGAAAGTAGATTTTCTTATATTTTTGTTTGTGGTTTAACCCATGATTCTCCCATGAAAAAATGCTGAGACCATGGAGCAGTCTATTAACAAATTTAATGACCTATTAGAAGTAAATTCTATATACGGTAATTGAAATCGTTCTATCTATCACAAAAAAAAGACTCTTAAAGCTGAGATAAAGGTGATGAGTCTTGAGCTCGCATAGAATCATGATATTACTTTTCAAATCAGAGTTCTGATTAAACAGGTCATAAACTCTAAACTCATAAATCATTTTTCTTTCTCAATAGTTAAATAGTAAACGAAGAAAAAAAAGATGTTAATGAATAGCTTGCTTTGAAATACTTATTCTAACTTTAAGAAAAACTTTTTACATCTACGTATCGTCAAGACAAACTCTAAATTCAAGACCTGTGAAAAAACTCAACCACATTCTTCTTTTGATAAAATAGTTTTTAGTCTTCTAACAGTCTCCTAAATCAAACTGACATTCTTGGTTATCACAAGAATAATCACAAATTCCATCTCCAAGATATTCCATTGGACAAAAAGTATTTGAACATTCAAATGGAAACCCTTCACAATCTCCAGCATCATTTTCACAAACTTCATTATAACAAATTCCATCACAAAATCCATCTCCAATTAAATCTAAATCACAACCAGTACTTTCACATCCATCTACGTCTGTCAAATTTCCCCATGATGTTGAATTATCTAAATCACAAGCACCTCCATCAAAGTTACACTCTTCTCTATTACACTCTTCATCACAAATTCGATCTGAAATAAAATTCACATTACATCCAGTTGGTGTGCATAAATCAGGAACACAATCTCCCATATCATATCCACAAGGTTCATTATTACACTCACTTGCACAATTACCATTTCCTAATCTAAAACCCTTATAAAAAATAGTTAAATTACGTGTAAGTTAAACATCCAAGTTCTGCACAAGCAAGTGGATCAGGAACTTCATCACAATCTCCATTATCAAAATTACATGCTTCATTAAAACACGAAGCGTCACATTCTCCATCTCCGATCCAACTATTAGAACACCCAGTAGCTGCGCAAGAAACTTCTTCTTCATCAACATCTCCACAATCACCGTCATCAAATAAACAAGTTTCTGTCAAACAGACTGTATCACAATATCCATCACCTACCCAATTTAAAGGACAATCAGTTGTTGAGTAGCATTCTATTAGATTCTCAGGTACATGATCGCAATCGGCTAAAAAAGTATTGGGATTAGGAAATATATACAGCCGTCATAGTTGCAGGATTCTGCAAAACATGCTGAATTACATATTCCATTATTTATCCAGTTCTCTTGGCAATTAGTATTTATAAAACACGAGTCTGTGAGTTGTGATTTAATGTGTGGTATCCAAACAAGGCAGAAGCAGAGGAAGAGAAAGGTTTTCATTTTGAATGATTCTGTTTGATCTTAAATGGAGTAAATGACAACTTTTGCTTTAATTGAGAGCAATTAATATGGTTTTTGTTGAAATTTCTAAGTGTATTCTTTTGTATTAATGCTGTCTTTATGGTAAAATACAATTATGGGTATTTTGTTTTCTTCTTTTCGGATTGATATTGGAGTGCCTATATGACGTGGCATAGTGATGTATTTTACAAAGATAAAACAAAAATATGTTGAAGAATTGAAAAGATCACGTCAGGAAACTAGTTAGATAAGATATAATACAAACCAAAAATGAATTTGAATAGATGGTTATTTTTATTTATATTTCAAATATATTTCCAACTTTTAACCTAAAGTTTGTAAAGGGCTGAAATCATTTTGGTATGGCATAAGATTCAAAACGTGTGTTGAGCAGTGGAAAAGCGTACTACAGAAAAAACACTTATTCTGGTTGAGAACTACTTTAAATTTCAAATTATAATATGAGTTTTGCACAAGTTTTACGTTATGCCTACATAATAAACCATGGTGACTAGTCCAAGAACATTCAGAACAGCTTTAACACAACGATGCAACTGAGTGGTACATATTCAGTTACAAAACATTAAGAAATGCAATCTAAAAAACTAAATACAAAGTTATGACTGATATTTTTTATAAAGGGTATTATATTTCTACTATAATGAGAAAACTAAAGGTAGGATGGCGATGGACTACCGGCACACGTCTATCTGTCTCAGGTTTGACTTCGTTGGCAACTAGATTAACTTCTTCAAAGTATTTGAGTCGTGTTGTGATAAAATAGTAACTAAATGTTTGAAGATAAAGCAAAACCAAAGCAAGCGCTATTGAATAAAAATAATAATAGACACAGCTCACGCAAAAGGAAAGAATCCACAATTATTCTCAACAATTGTACTTGGTAACATATTTCTTCTGTACTTTTCCGCTAATGGTAATTAGAATTTATTGCCTAAGTAACACTTATGTTATCATAGCTAATATTAAAGATGTGAACAATACCTTTAATTATGAACTTTATCCAGTTCTTTTTAATATCCAGAACGCCTGACAACATTCAGTATTTCCTTATTATTGGTAGGAAGCACTAAAATAATTCTCCCCATAGTCTAATTTGCAAAACTTATCATAGCTCAAAAAAAAAGAAGAAAATATAAACCTTGTACAATGGCATGATATAGTTAAGAATTAGTAAATACTGTCCGGTCATTTTTAAGAGTTGGCACAGTAAAGTTCATACTGGCCATTACCAAACCTGAAGATTAAAACTATATTATTCATGGGAAAAGTCTGCTATAAATGTTATTTTTTTCTCTAATGTTGTTATTTTAGGAAATGGAGACTTGTAGAGATAATCAAATTGAACTAAGCCCAGTTCAATAAATATATTTTTTTGGGGATAAAAAGGTTTACGGCACCTTCAGTATTGACCTGAAGAAACGGCAGAAAAGTAAAACTTCTACAAGTTTATTCCCCTCCAACTAATCTATCAAATATCTGTTTGGTTGCTAGACACAAAACTTGATATTTTATTTCTAAATAAAGAATGCGTGTGGATGGTGACCAATCAACATCTGTAGCTACTTTAGAAAGGATAGAAATATCAATCAAAGAGTCAGGACAGGGCATTATCTTACGTTGAAGCATGTAAAAGGGGAAATATATTAGTACTAAGAGGTCGTATATTCAATTTAGATTCTAGTATGTACTATTGAAAATTGATAAGATAAGAATGAAGTCGAAAGATAAGATTGATAATATACTAGATCAGGTGTTGATAAAATTTCTTGCATCTAACGAAAGAATTGAGTATCTTAAAGTTTAGTGTTTGTGGACATCCAAGTTTCGAGTTTGTGAGGCTAGGTTTGCACACTTTGGAGGTTGCCGTACCTAGTTAAAATGTATGCAAAAGTTACATAGTTTTAACGAGAACTGTAGTCTTCAGATCTACAAATAAACTTTGTTCTGACAAATAAATTAATTTCTTAGTTTCAAAACTTTAACTGTTAGGCCATAAAAGAATTTTTCTACGACATAACCATAAAACTATTTTGAGTAATTGAGTCGATTTCAACTTCGCATTCCAAATGGCGAGCAATGGTATCATAGAAGGAATACTCATCATAACACACTTGTTTTCTCAACAAAGTGTAGAAGAATTACTAAGAAGATAGCTTAGTCAAAATTATGAAGGTATTAGTTTCTGAAATCAAGGACTAGGAGTGTTTTCAATCATTCATATTGAGGTTGAACATATCAGAATTTTTTAGCTGTTACCACCTTAATCTGATAGTATTCATTTAATTAAACTGATAAATTATGAAGTTTGTGATATCACTAAACTATAATTGTTAACTAATCCAAGATTTAAACTGAATTAAGTATCGTTTTTGCGTCAAACTGGCCACGTTTTTCAGTAAACACAGAGCAAATTAATAAACTATAATTTTTCTTAGTACGGATTGAGAGAATTACAAAACATCGGTACATGTTAAGGCCATTTCAAAATTGAAAAAAGATCTTCCCGAAAGGCAAGAACAAGCTTCATCTAAGATTACACAAGGCTTATCAGCTTGCCCGCAGCTACTAAAATCGATAAAAAAGTATCCTCGCTTCTAGATGTAGAAACAGAAAGTGAAAAAAGCTAGACTTAACAAGGGGGAAACGTCCTTCTTAAACTAAGAAAATTTCACATCACGATAACTCTCTTAATGGAAGCCTTCGCAAAAATATGTAAACAATTGGTGCATGTTTGGGGAAATTTGCATGTGCTTAAGGATTTGAGCTTGTGTTTGGTTATATCCTATGTCTGTGTAATATGTTTATATTTTAATCTCCTATCTGATGCACTACTGTCTGTATCTTCATTATTGTGGTTCAACTATTCTGCCTACTTATATATTGGCTACGATAAGCCTTTGGAGCAGCTTAAGCTTTTCTCCACGCCTCAGATAGAGCTTAGCAGCCAAGTAGAAAAACCATTTACCCTTGAGATATTTTGTTAGTTCTTTCCCTGTACAATTGGAATCTGACCATGACAAGGTATGTGATTTTGTAAAAATGTATAAATACGTTTTTCTACTTGTTCAAAGGCATATTCAAAGCTTGGATAATGATATGTTTTATGTTCTTTATTGAAGAATAACTTACTGTTTTATATCGAACAAGGGAAAAGAGACCTTAATGGTAATAAATTTCCTAAATGGTCTCCCCTGAATCCAAACCTAAGTAGGTCCAGGATCAAAGAAACTGTAGAATCCATTACTTAATAAATGTGAAACTACAGCTCATTTCCAATTGTTGTCCAAAAATTTCTCAAGTTATTTCGCCGTCCAAACACTTCAAGAAACGATCCATTAGGAACTAGCCTTTCAATCATCTGATACAACTCAACAGGTTTTTGACTCTGGCCAGACCTCTGAGAGAACAAGACATCTATATCAACATTCTTTTTCACGCCAACAGGATCTTTTCCCTTTCTTCCAACAATACAACTTTCCTTTCCATGTTGCAAATAAAATCCATGACTTCTCGCTAATCTCCGGTTTACCGTAGTTTTCACCCATACAATCTCATCAATGAACTCGTATCCATTTTTTTCTAACATCTTTAGAGCAAGTTCAAACTTTGCGTTGATGATCCAAATGAAAATGTATCCATTATCTTGAAGTTTGCCAAAAGGGATATTTAACAAGAAATCATCACTGAGTTGATTATAACCCAGAGCAACTCCTCTGGTAGGATTATGAGTAGCTAATTGCCAAGGCGGATCAGTCAAAATAACGTCAAATAGTTTTCCATGAACTTCTTTTTGTTTCTTTGCCAAGTTCATAAAATCAAATTTTCGTACATCTGCCGTAATTGGAATACAAAACGGGGGAGGAATCCATACTTCTAAGCTGTCATTCTTGGAAGAAAATATATGGACATTCTTCTGCTGTTTTGTCTTTTTCGGTTTAACCGTAATTATTTCATCTACACCTTTTCTCTTTAGTTTCAGCTCTTGTGTATCCTTCCTGTATGTCTCGTTGTAGAACTTGCCATTTAGTAAGTTCTTGGAGTACTTTTCCACGTAAAACTTGAACTTGTCTTTGGTTTCGTGACGTTTTTCCTGTACACCAAAGTCTTTAAGCAAACTTTGCGTTGTCAAAAAGATTTCCTCGTCTATTTTCTTCAACGTGTTCTTCAGCATTTCTTCATCTTTATTAGAGTAAAACTTCTTTTCATGAAACATCTGCAATCTAACCGTTTCTGAAATAAACGGTTACTTTTATTGTGTGCTCCAGTAATGCCACACTGTGTTTACAAACAATATAAGTAGATTGGTGGATACAAAGGGAAGAAAAACATTAATTCAAATGTATTAAGAGCAACTCTTTGAGCAAAAAGAGGTAAATTCTGATTAAAATTTATTTATATCAACTTATCAAGAGTTTTTGTTGTTATTTCTTGCATGACTTTGACTTGAACAAGTTGATATATTCCCGAGTTGTTTGAGCCTTACTTTGTTACTGAAGTCTTGGTATAGAAATCTCGAAAATTTCTACGTTGGAGTTCAAGACTTGGAACAGTTTTCATAGACATTTTCATATAAACACTCCTATATAACACGGAATACACTGAGTCCTCTCATTTTTCCTCCTGAGTCGACAATTTAATTTTGTAATATTCTTATTTTTTAGTTTAATACCCAGTGAAAAAATATTACTATTTAATTAGAGACTATTTTGTATACTATTTAAAAAAAATCACATATCTTATTTTTTAAAACTAAAACGACTTTTTCAGACATAAATCTATATCCCATTACTAAACAAACTAAATTAAAACTCTTTCAACAACTTCTCCCTTATCTGCACCTTCTTCAAACGTAAATTTGCAACACTTCAAGTGCTCTTTCCAAAATAAGATTTCATCCTCAAGTTCTTCTGCAGCGGCACATCCATTATCAACTCGTTTCTGTAAACAGTCAATTAACATAGCTATTGAATCAATACTTTCTTGACTTTCTCTTCTTGTAATACCATAAATGTCAACTAACTTTCGATACCAGACTTCTAAATTATCCAATTCAGAGGGTTCAAAAAGTAAATTTGACTGGATAGATCGTACACAAGCTTCAATCAACTTCGCATATCTTTCTAAAGCTGTTGTTATTTCTCGATATAGCTCATCCACAAAAAACGTATCTGTTGTTATTTGTAGTGTTCTCAATCCCTGACTTAGATCTGAATTATGTTCAACTTTAGTTTCTTTCTCCTCAAAGGCTTCATCTGAATACAAAATAATTTTAACCAACCCTTGATGAGTAACAGGAAGCATAGAGTGTATCAAATGAACAGGAATTTCATAAATTACACTTGACTTTTCTTCATTAAAATGTTCTATTCTCTTCAAACCTTCTCGATGAGTTGTTGATAAACTTCTACCAACTAAACTAGTTGTTGATCCGTTTAAAAATTCAAAATGAATATTTTCAACGTGTTCTTCATTATACACTTTGCTACTTGACCCCCTGGATAATATTGTTCTATTCCCTTTATGACTCTTAGACCTCTTAATCTCCTTTTTCTTTACTTTAAGTAAAGTTATGGATACTTCGGATATTTTCAAAACACAAGCACCGTTTTTTATAAGAGTGTGACGATGCAGAATAGCTGAATTTTTCTTTGTGTTTTCTTTTGGAGGGTTTAGTTTATATTGAATATAATAAAATTTGTCTTCAGTTGTTATATTGGCTAATTTTATAGCTAGTATTGAAGGTTTGAGAACCTGTCCAGGTCGAATAGATGCTAAAGGGTAATCGGAATTACAATCTGCTTTGTACAAACGGGGAAACTTAGGATGGGGTTGTAAAGTAGGAACTTCGTGAGAAGAGTTATGAGAGAAAGTACGGAAAATAGTTGACATAGTATAATTTTCCTCTTCTTATTTATCTTAACACTTTATTTAAAAGAAAAACAGGTAAGTAGTAAGTTTTTGCTGAAGAGGCGGTTCTCGTTTATTTTTGTAGATTGGTCAGTTACTTTCTGAAAATATATATATTAAGTAAAAAATACGTACTTAGATTTAACTGTGTTAATATTCGGTAAAATGATTCCTTTATAATTCTTCATTATGTGCATTTATATATGCTGTATTACCAAAGCTGGTAATACGTGCAATATTATTGTGTGTATTACACAGTGTGTACCCAACTGTGTGCTCACTATTTGCAGGTTTCATGAATTACATCAATTGATTTTTTATTTGAGACATATAGGGAGAATATTTTATTGAGAAATGTCTCGTCTCGATATGTTCAGATAAACTTTTGTTTTTGTTTGGTAAGATTAGAGTATTTGAGTAATAGAGAAACTCTTCGAAGGAAAAGGTAGAGAGATGGATAGACTCTGCATAGCTTCTATCTCTTAGTATATATGTTGTGGCAAAGTAATTATATTTACGTTAATGAGGTCTGTTTCTATAAGCCGATAAACGCTGGACTATGAGTTTGTCAGAAGAAGTTTGGTTCTCTTGTGTAACTGCGAAGCCAATCAGTGCGCCAATAATGGATGCTTATCAATACTTTAAAAAGTTGAATTACCTTGTGCTCACGAAAACTGAATATGGCACGACATGATTGTAAGTTTTATTCATGTGCTCTTGAAACACCACAGGAGTTTTTCTTTGAAGACAACTATGAAGGCGACTACATGCATGTTATCAAGAATATTCTTACGTCATAGTAACTCCAACAACTTCCGTTAGTACGATTTAAACCTTTGCATCAGATATAAAGTGTCAAACCCTCATTTAATACTTTACTCATGCAACCAAGAAGAGTATTCAAAACCCGTGCAACTAAGGAAGAAATAATAGCTTGCTTCAAAGCCAGGAAGCAGGTCACATGGTTCGATACTAAAATAAAGAGCTAAGGGACATTTTCATCATTTATTCAAACATCAATCCGGTTCTTGTATCCAGTGAAATCTTAAGGAAATAATACTTCACTGTGGTTCGGTGAACTATTCTAGCAATGTACCGCCCAAACGGTACGCGTCTCTTGATACAAGTCTGTTTAAGAATGTAGCAGTTATTGAGACTATTATTCACTCTATAATTGAATTGGTAAACGTGTAATCGCAGCATTAATTGGGTCATTCTATGCGGTGCAACGTTCTTGCTTCCATATCCATAATACTCTCTCTTTACATTGGGTTCGGCGGGCATCTGAATTTCTTAAAAAATGCAGAAAAAGAGATTGTGTCAACAGGTCCCTTTATTCCGTGAAAGGTTTTTTCAAATTCTTGTTGTGATTTTGGTCGAGAAAAATACTTCTTTGCTGTTACTTCCCATCTAAGAAAAGTTAGAAAGCCATCACTAAAGACCACCTGCAATCTGATTTTAAAGGAAATGAATCATCAATGTCATGATTATATATGTTGCTCTTAACTGTTTTCATATTCCTAATGAAATTTCTAATTTTGAGATGTTTTGGACATGTATAAAAATCCTGCAGGTTATAGTACGACGATGGCACAGGAAGCTCTACCAATAACCACAAATTTATCTTTATGCTTGCCATGTTTCGGAATGAAGAGTGATTTCAAAGTTGACTTTAATTTTGCGGAGTTAGGTGCAACACCTTTACATAAAACGAGGTACGAAGTTTCTTTGCGTTGAAGTTGTAAACCTGTTTCCAGGAAAGGTACAACGTTTTCTAGATACAAATCTGTTAATATTGTGAATGTAATTAAGCATTTTGCCAACCAATTTACTCAGTAAAAAGATTACTTACACTTTCAAAAATTCTCCCTGCTCCCTTTACTCTTCCTCTAGTTACATGTGACACTCGTCTGCCTAGTGTGAGATTATTAAGCATATATCTTCCAAAGAAATAACAGTGCATCAAAGAACTATTTACATGAAATTGTTGCATAAAGACATGGTATCTATTAAGTCTTGATTATTTTGTATACTTAAGAGTTGTACAAGTTTAGGAACTCTGTATCAAGAAAAACTTTATTTCTTTGCATGAAATACCCCAAAAACACATTTTTTTCAATTAGTTACTAGCGAGATTTGATTTATAAACGAGATAGGCTTATCAAGACAAATACCACAAGACCAGAAATAATCTTCCCAACCAAATGTCCCAGCAGGGTAGGGTCGGAAATAGAACCAGCCTTGCTAGTTATACGTTAAAATAATCACTACTTCCAAAGTTCAGAACCAATATTCTCTCCACATATAGTAAAAATAAAACTACATTTACTCGACAACCCACCAGTTGGTCTGCAAGTCGTCTCTATCTTCTCCTTTGTCTTAGTATAGAAACTGGTCAGGAAATGTTCTCAACGTTCTTCTTAGCAACCAACCGGAGGGCGTCAAAGTATGGAGTATGACCGTTCACTTTACTCCAATGAGGCGGCGTTTCATCAACAAGATTAAACTCTATCTTGTCTGCAAATGGTATTCCTGACTTTGGGTGTTTGTACTTTGCATCTTTGAACGAAATAACACTGTAAGGGAAACTAAAAGGCTTTATGTCTAAATTCATAGCTTGCTCTTTTTTTTCAGTACCAGAGACTTCTTCGACTTTCTTATGCTTAAAAATATTGATATTTGCAGATTCGGTCCAACAAAAAGAAGAGAGAAAACACGGTTCGCCTGGTTGAGATCTTTCGGTTAGCAAAATCTCTGGCAGAGATGGGAATTTTTCACCTTTTGCTAATTTTTTGTTATCATGGGCTTCATCAGGGTTGAAATCTGGATCTTCTTGAAGACCACTTCCATCTTTGTTTTCTCCAGTATCCAAAGGAAACAACTCATCAGACAAATTATCCTTCTCCAAGATCTCACAAAAGTGCTCTAATCTCTTCTGCAGAACAGATATTTCTTTTCGCTTCATTTCATCGTCAAATTCATCTGCTTTGTCTCTATTCTTTGCTGCTCTAGTTTTTCTCATATCTTTTTCCCAACTGTTGCTTTCTGGGAATTGCCCAAAATCATTAATATTTCTAACATATCTAATAATGAGAAACATATTTCTTAAATATAGGAGGTTTTCAAAAGTAGTAGAATTTGATGCAATCAGAAGAGAAAAACTAAGCGAAAAGTTTCAAGTGGATCCAAATCGTCTGATTCTTAACTTTTCCGAGTTGAACAACTTCCAAAAATCCAGAATTCAACCTGTATCACTTGTCCCCACAATGGGCGGAATTCATGGAGCTCATTTGGGAATGGTTTCTCAAGCAAGGAAAGAACTAAATGATACAGGAGTTGTTATGGCCTCTGTCTTTGTAAATCCTGCTCAGTTCGCACCTGGTGAAGATTATGATAGGTATCCACGTCAGGAAGAGGAGGACATTAAAAAATTGCTCGAGCACGGAGTGGATTATATTTTTATCCCTAGTCGATATGAAATGTATCCAAGCTCAAAATCTAACGAGGTTTTGTCTCCAAATGTAACTCATACTTATATTGTTCCAAATGACGTGGACACTTCAAACTCCGAAGGGATGAGACGACCTGGATTTTTCACGGGTGTGTTAACAGTAGTGGCGAAATTATTCAATCTAATCAAACCAGAGAAAGCTTATTTTGGCCAGAAAGATGGCGTTCAGCTTATGCTTGTTAGTCGCATGGTAGAAGAGCTCAACTTTGATGTGGAAATTGTTCCTGTTAGCACAATTAGAGAAGAAGATGGACTGGCTATGAGTAGCCGAAATGTATATTTGACTGAAGAAGAGAGAAAACGTGCACCTTCTGTTTTTCGGAGCTTAAATTTCATGACAAATGGTTTATATGAAGAGAAGGTTTTTGAGGATGTGAGAAAAGAGGGCGTACGAGTCTTGGAAGATCTTGGATTTATTGTAGAGTATATTAGTTTGAATTGTATTCAAACAGGTAGTGATGTGAATTGGGTTGATATTAGAGAAAAATCAGAAAAAAAACGGTATATGCTTTCAATAGCGGTGAATTTTGGTCCCGGGAGACCGCGATTAATTGACAACGTACTAATTTGAGAGAACAGTTGCATCTTCTCGTTAAATATACTGAGAACCTAAATACAACTGGGAAGAACATGCTTATGGTTAGGTTAGTTAATGCGCTCTACAATACCACTAGGTACTTTGAATGAAGTGAATTGGGTTTATCTTTGGATTCTTTGTGAACTTCCCCAAGTAGTTAAATTGTTTCGTACTTCTTTTCATTGGCACTTCATAACTTCCGCAGTAAAGAATAACTCACAACATCCGTGTATGAAGCAATTCATTTCCATTATATATAATGGAACTTAGCTTAAAATTAAAAAAACAAGGTAAGTACATTAATTTTCATTTCAAGTAAAGCCTGTGACAACAATTAGACCAATGGTTCAAAGCTTTATATTCTCAAGGTGCTGGCTGTTAATGTTAATATACCTGCTATGTTTATGATAGTGTGAATGTAATAACTTCCGCTTACTAATGATACTTACCCGAATGCGGGAAGGCAAGAGTAGACACCTTGCAAGGAACTTTGCTTCACTACCTACATGGGTCTATTCTGTTCCTATAAATTTCGGTGCCGTGAGCAGATATAGTCCCTCAGTACAAAATACAAGGTCTACAAGAACCAGCATCTTGAGATGCTCTTTAACGAAGAAAAATCTCATGTTGTCAATGGGGGTGGCTAATTTGGTATTAGTAGAAATGTATAAGGGGATCTGTCACTGAAATAATATATAAATGTCATAAATAATTTATTCCTCTGCCCCTTGTCACGAAATCTGGTACTTTTTTTAAGGATTCACGCATACATTCCCCCTCAACAGCAAATTTTGTTTACCCTGCTATTAAGAGTATGTTTACCAAACCTTGAGAAATTTCTGTCCATATTAGGTAATAAGTCTATTCTAGCGTCTATCTCATTTTTTGCACAAATGAAAAGACAAGAGTTATGATATATGAATCGAAGATCCTCTGCACCGGGTGTAGAAAACCTAATGGTTCAGTTTCTTTACAATCTTCGTAAAGAATACGAATGATTTTCATTTTTCTAAGCCACTATTAATTTACCAATGCACAAGGACACAGATTGATTAATTTAAAGCCTCATCACTTAAGAATTGAAGAAAATCATAATCAGAGTTTGTGGAGCAAGTATGCTGTTGACTAACTATTCAATAGCACTTCTTTGGTGGCTTATTATAATTAATACTCAAAATTATTTATGATTAGATGTGAGCATAGCTTTATATACAATCATTTTCAAAACTGTAATCTACCTTAGCACCTCGTGCTATTACCAGATCCATGTAATTACTGACTAAGCTAACTACACAAAATACACTAGAAATGCCACATAGAATCTATTGACTCTATATCTGAAGGTGGAAAGCTGCACTTGTTTAATTGCTCACCAGTTTTAATGAGATTTGGAAGAGAGACTCATAGTATAGCAATTCATGGTTGATTGTTGTAAGTACAGATATAGAAACATGTTTCTTATAATGATTTATGCTAGGTGTAAGACATGATTTAGTTAATGCATGAGTGCACTAAACATTTTCGACGTGAATCTGATAATATATGACTAAGATTACTGGACTACTATTCCAAAACTACTTCTCAAAGCATTCGCATTAAAAGGATATATTGCTTATATCACTGATCCGTTTTGTGCCACAGCTGTTTCCTTCAACCATAATATTAGATATTGGGTATCTAAACTTAGTACGGATATATGCATACTATTTATTGGAATAGCGATGATAACATCTTTATTAAAATACTTTATAATGTGGTGAAGTCTTAGCTTGATCTATAAGAAAGGATAAAAGTGCAAGGTTAGAAGTGTATTTCAATGCCGAAAACATAGTAACTTTGTTGCAGTTTTGTTAGACTCAAACTATAGTGATTCTATTTGCAGAAATTTATCTGTTCTAAAATAACAGTACAGAATATTCAATAGTTTTTTTCCAGTCCTTTTCCCACCTAGATCATAGTGTTACTACCGTGAACATGGATAGATTATTTTGCACACATATATCAATATTAATATAATATTGTTGGCAATGTAGCACGTGATTTGAAACAAACCTAAAATTCTTCTCAGGGGTTTCTTTTCTTAGGTAAAATATTTTAAGGTGAAATAAGGTCCCCGTCTACTTTTCATCTAAATTTTATTCCAGAATAACTAGTATATTTACCCTACATTCATATTCAGAAAGTAGTCAAATATTGTTGCATTTTATTAACAGAGTGTCCATTCCTTAAATCTTGATCTTCAATATTCACTGTTTTAGGTTATTCTAGACTTAAGTAAAAACTTTTTTGCTAAGTATTAAGACATGTTTCTTTCCTTAGAATCTACTCAAAACCAAGCTTAATTTTCTTTATATTCACCTTAGATTATTACCGAGGTTTAAGGATATAGCATGGATAAAATCTTAGTTCTATTCATAAAATTCTCCACAATATGTCCTAAAATAGCAAGATAAAAATAATACTAAGGTGAGATTTTTCGAAGCATCAATAAATAACAGATATTTTTACTTCTATACCTTAACCTATTGGAATAGGTAAAATATGTCATTTGGAAGTTGAGATCAAAATAAGATATGCCCATAAAACTATAAAGAAACACCATTGACATACTTGAAAAGTAATTAAAACATATAATAGAACTTAATTAATCTTTCTGTGCTCTATCTTATAGATATGGTTATGATATTCAATTTCAACGGACATGGCATAAAAGTGGTTGAGATAAACTTCTTCGGATAATGTTGTTAAGAACCAAGAAACGAATTAATTTTATTATTGTTCGGTCTAATCTATTTAATCTGAGGGTTTCAATGATATGATATGGATATTAATCTAAGTTTCACTTAAGAAAAAATTAAAAAAATAATAATGGAGTCTCATGGCAGAGATCTTTCAAAAACTACAGAAGAGTAGATCAATAAACATTTTCCTTATGTTGGTGATGGTTATTTTTTCCTTTCGTATTAAATAAACCATAAGAATTTTTCAAAGAACTATTTATGGATATAATACTCTATGTTTTGAATAAAGTGATGACAGAAAGCAAAAGTATTAAATCCAAATGTTATTTAATCTCTAAGCCCATTATTTCTCTGTATGACTGTGTTTGCTCGGGTGATGTAATAACATTCAAAATGGGTAATCAGGCAAAAGAAATATCCCTACTAAGACTAAGAATACACATACTTTTCTCTCACGCTATGTAGGGGATCGCTAACTTCCGAAAATGCAGCAGTAGTTTATACTAGACTACTCTAGAAGAACGTTAGGTGACAAGTTTTAACAAGAATAGAGGAGTTCTCTTTGGATTAAACTTTTTAGAAGATAGTGTTGAGTTAAACATGCTTAAATGCCTGAAAATATTGGCATTTTGAACATAAATGTAAGTTGGAGATTAGATTCCTTCTTTGCTTTTAGGCAAGCTAGTCTTCGTAGGGCATATATGATTAGGCTTAGATTTTTGCTCTCCAATCTTGATATTCGTCACCTGTCTACAAGCTAAGGTTACCTGGACGAGCAGTGCTAGAGACAAAGTTTAGCCCGATTGATCGGACTTTGCTCAATAATAATGTTAAACAAGAGCCCCTGACTATTTTATAAAATGGACCTAGTGCTAGTTGGTATTTTTTACAGCAACTAGCCTTAACCTTTCTAAGAATGGAAAGTGAATATATTTACAAGTTATTTCGTGCCTTTTGAGAGCAAAATGGATCGCTTTATTATTACAATTTTAATTTATTCTATAGTTCTAGCATTAGAATGGATTTACCTTTTTCTTATATTGCCCAAATAGTAGTCTTCCGAGGTACATTATCACTGACCTGAGTTCTAGCTGTGAACATATAATTGATATTTATTATTGTCGTTTTATTGTTTTAATTGTTGTTACCTCTAAAACAATTGCCCAAACTCTTATTCCTAGAAAATTCTCATTTTGAGGTCACTAGTACTATAAGTATTAGCTAGGCCTCTACTGTCTATATAAATGTACACCTAGCCATGAAGGTTGGAGTAAAACGTTGTACGTGCTGATAACAAACAGTATAAGTTGATTTTCTGTTTTTTTCTACTATTTCATACCGAGTTGTCCCTTTTCAAACATAATTGGCTATATGCTAACTCTTCAAAATAACGAGACTGTAATACACCCATTTATAGGCGACAACAAGAAATTTACATCGATATAAGAATGGAATTAGTTATTGAAGAATTTATTTTGAATAGATTAAGAGCTTTTTCGAATAATGAAACAACTATATTTGCCTGTATTTTAGCTATGAAAAATAAGTTTAAGATTAATGGCGTGAAGAAAGGGTATTTGTTTAAGACTAACAAGAGCTTATGATTACTAAGCCTGATGCTAAATATTATTTCATACATTAAGATAATCATGGTTAAATTTCCATGATCATATTAAATTTTCTCAGAAATATTTTTGACCTCAAAAAAACCTTAGTTCAATATTAACATAACATAATGGAACTTACTCTTCTTTATAGATTTTATTAATATTCTAGATAGCAGAGTTTGGTACCTCGGTCATTGTAGATTTGCTTCTTAAGCAAAGTGTTTATAAGATTTTCTTCTTCATGAGACCATGAAAAGTGAAATGATAGAAAAGTGTAGTAGAAATACACTTGCCTCGATATTTTGTGAAGGCTCTCGTTTTTCTTCTTGTTTTTTGTAATTTATAAAACATTCAGTTTTTTTGAAGTTATCTCACATTTAGAAATCCACTTCTAGCTCAAATAAATGTAGCAGCTTGGAAGCAATGGAGTATCTTGGCCTATGCTCCAGACCTTTGCAAAGCCCACTAGATGCTAGAGCATCTTAGACCCTAACTTTAAGTCATGGGGAGCAAGTACATTAATTATGTAATTAAAAGTTATAATTAGGAAGTTATCAGTAAGCACTGCACGTTTAGTATAGTTTTATCCCATGATGACAAGAAAAGCGAAAACTGGTAAGAAATTAGATTTTCTTACCTTGTCATTTAAAGGAATCATAAATATGTCTATATATTCCATCTCTATCCTTTCCTTTTCTTAATAACTTGGGATGTGGGTAGCTATTAACTACTTCATAAATTCTTAGCTGTAGTTCTCTAGGTGAAATTTATCTCATGTTTGATAACAGAACTGTAGTCGCCTTGAGTTTTCTTAGGAAATATACACACTGAAGTATCTTGCATCATCCAATTCGAGGTAATTTTTTATGAAGAATATCTTACAAATATTTTGCTTCCTAGTTTTCCTGTTTAAGCAATTCATATTATATTTGCACATTAAGTTTGACTACTTGAGAATTTTCTTAGAGTGTAACAACTAGCTGAAGACTCTAGGATTATATACAAGCTCTGCAATTACGTGAATTTTTGGAAGAACTCTAG
Source organism: Labyrinthula sp. Ha (assembly GCA_015227615.1). Lineage (NCBI taxonomy): Eukaryota > Bigyra > Labyrinthulida > Labyrinthulaceae > Labyrinthula > Labyrinthula sp. Ha. The sequence goes on along the minus strand of JAALGZ010000042.1, from coordinate 209,151 downwards.
CTTTCCATAATTTTATGAAGGTAAAACTTCTTACTATGGAAAGATGATTAATTAGAATTTCCTCATAAGAACTTCATCTCTATCCTGTACTCTGTTCATTCTCCCTTGAAAACAGTAATAATTGCATTGAAATTGTTTTTTTGCTTGTTTTATTTATAATTTAAGTTCAATCGGTTTGTATAATCAATTTGATATGTTAATGCCATAGTGTGTTTAGCTTTAGTCACTTCCTTAAACACTTATTATACAAGTCACAAACAAGTCTCCTAACTAGCTTAGACACCCAAGTATCATTACAATGGTGTGTTACCACATATTGAGATCAACCCATTCCATCAGGAAGACAATGTTTAAGAGATCTTTTAACACAGCAATTGCCCTGAGCAGACCTATTCAATGTCCAACTATTACTCCAAAGATATTCAATAAACATCCAAATATATTTGTCTCCAGATTAACCCATATTTTTCCTGTATTCCCCCTATCGGTTTTTGCTTATACAAGGGCTAAGAGTTCGTTTGTTACTTTCTGTTCAAATCAAACTATATTTCTTCCACAGAAACCAAAGCGACTTCAAACAACCCCAAAATTAATATCCCCGTTTAAATCTCTTTTCTCTATGCTTTTAAACGACCTGCATTTTTACATCCTCGCAGCTCTTGCAGCATTTTTTTCTGCTTACCAATCAATCCAACAAACAAAACTTTTAGCCCAATTATTCAATTCCTCTAAAATAGTATCAAATATATCTCATTTTACATTAGGTAAAAGTTTTCTTCTTTCTGTTTTTTTATCCTCAGCAGCTCAATTTAGCTCTGACCTTTTCCTATCCTTTGCAACTAACAATCTTGCTTCAAATCTTCGTTCAACTCTCTTTGAAAAACTACTTAAACTTGATATATCTTTTCATGATCTCAATTCTCCTTCTTCATTAGTTTATCACTTAATGACAGATATAGCTCAACTTCAAAGCAGTTTAAGAGTTGCTTTTTCAAAAGGTATTAATTCATTTACTGGGCTTTGTTTTGGCATGAGTTTCTTAATTTCTTCAAATCTGCAAGTAGCTTCTTTTCTTGGTTTAATTTTTCCATTTGCAACAGTTGGAGCGAATTTAATGGGTTCCTTTTTACGCAGATTAAGTAAAGAAATTAATCAGCAGTCAGCTAAATTAAGTACATCTAGTCAGGAAAGTTTATCCATGGTTCGAACTGTAAAGAGTTTTAATGGAGAACAACAGGAAATAGATAAGTTTGGAGCTGAGCTAAAAGAACTTGAAAGTAAGAAGAGAAAACTTGCTGTATATGCTGGTATATTCTACGCTGGAATGAATCTTGGGTTAAATCTTCTTGGTTTTGTAGTTGTTGGAATTTTGATGTTAAGTGTCCAGGATGGACATCTGACAAAAGGAGATGTTTTTGGACTTCTTGGAGAAGTAAGAAAAGCAACAGGATATTTAACTCAACTAAGTCTTGTATTTTCTCAACTTAGTAAGAGCTTAAAATCCAGTGAAAGAATTTTTGAACTACTAGCACAAAACCCTCAAATCTCAAAATATGGGATACAAAGACAAGAAAGTAAACTAAACAGAGAAAGTAATTTATTAATACAGTTCGAAAACGTTCACTTTCGATATCCCACCAGAGATGATGTGCCTGTACTTCAAGGTTTAGATTTAGAAGTAAAACGGGGAGAAACAGTTGCTCTTGTAGGAAGTTCCGGATCAGGTACACATTAATTTTCGTCTTTATAATTTAGGGAAATCAACTATTTTTAGTTTGATTCAGCGCTTTTATTTACCCGAACAAGGTAAGATTTTTTTAAATGGCAAAGAAATCGATAAGTTCTCAAACAAAGAACTTTCAAAACAAGTTTCTATCGTTTCACAAGAACCAGATCTTTTTTCTAGATCTATTCTTAAAAATATTAAGTACGGAGAAAAAGCAGCAACAGATGCTGATGTTAGACTTGCTGCTCAACAGGCAAACGCCATTGATTTTGTCTCTGATTTTCCAGATGGTTTTGAAACGCATTTAGGGGAAAGAGGTGCTCTTCTTTCTGGTGGTCAAAAACAAAGGATTGCAATTGCAAGGAGTTTATTAGTCAATTCGGATATTTTATTGTTAGATGAAGCAACAAGTGCTTTAGATAATCAGTCAGAAAAACAGGTTCAAAGTGCGCTTGAAAAGATCATGAATGATGGAAAACGTGACAAAGCAGTTGTTGTAATTGCGCATCGACTCAGTACTGTAGTAAATGCTGATCGCATCGTCGTCATTGAAAAAGGTAGAAAGATAGAAGAAGGGTCGCATTTTGAGTTAATGAAGAAAAAGGGCAAGTACTTTGAATTGTTCAATGCTCAATTTCATTAATTCTTCTTAGCATTTTTCTTTACGTGTCTAGTTGCTCGATTTACCAATGCCTGTTTTAAGTTTTCTACTTCTAGTGCAAGTCGATCTAACTCTTTCTTAGTAACTGTTCTTTCAACTCTTCTGTTAAAAATATCATTTTTGGCGTTTTGAAGATCTGATTTAGACAGTGGTTTTTCTGTGAGCAAACTTAGCTGCAAATTTCTCAATGAATTTCCTGAATTCTGAGAAAGCATGGTAGTTTTTGGTTGGTCGACTTCGTAATCTAACAAGTCTGGCAAAGAATCGGTTTGAATGGGGTTAGTACTCTGAGAAGTTTTTGTATCCGTAGTTTGTCTGCTCTTAATGTACAAAGGAGCGTAAACCTCATTTAAATTTCGTAATTTGTCCAATTTTTCACAGAGTTGATCATCAAAATCATTCGAATGCAAGTAATGAAAAAGGTTCTCAGAAACTTTCTCTGCTTGACTTGGCTTAACCCAGATTTCAAGTCCAACTTTTAGTCTTTTGTCTGAAGATCCAATCAGTGCATTGCCGTTCACTTTAAGGGTTCTACGCAGGTAGATCCTAATGTCACCTGCTTGAAGCCTTCGAACAGATCCAACTTCAATTTTTTCATTTCCTCTCGTTTTTGTTCTCGTACAATGAAATTTAACAAACATTAGCCTCTCTACTAAGAGTGTCTTTAAAATCCGTACTTGTTTCTTTCCAAATGTGGATCTTGTGAGTCCTGTGCAAGTAAACAAGAGACAAATTGCAACTTTACACTTGGGTCTTTTTCTAAATCTACGTGGTTGATCTCTCTTTGGAATTAAATGTTGTGGAAAGTTAACTGGGTTAAGTCTCTTGGGAACAAATGAGTAGATTTTTTCAGGATTAATGTCATGTTCCACTGGATCAAACTCGCCAGGCAACTCTTCTTGTTCCTCTTCAGGTGAGAAAAGATCTTTGACAAAGCACTTCTTTGGGTTTAGTTCTAGCGGGGGATCTGGAGGGCGCCTTTCAATGAAAATTAAAGGTTTTCCGTAAATCCCAAACTTGTAACCAAAGTCATCTTTCTTCTTAATTGGTGAAAGAATCAGAGGTCGCTTCTTTAGTTCATTCTGCTTTTTAACACCCTGGACAAGTTTCAAGACTTTTGGCTTTCGTTTCAAAACTCGTAAGCTTTGAGATCGAGGGATTCTCAGCTGAAAAACTTTGCTTCCTAAGTTTGTTAAACTAACTGCACGGGGAATCCAGTTTCCTTTGTTTTCCATTCTTTCAGGTAGTTAAGATCAATCTGCCACGTCATTAAACTTACTTAACGGCTAAACTTGGGCATCGAGACCAGACACTTCAATAAGTTTAGCCGTTTAAAAATAAAATAGACAACTTTAAAAAAAGAGCGTTCTGCTTTTAGGAAATTTTAAGTTTCGTCCTCTTTTTTCTACTTGCATCGAGTTCAATCAATTTTGAGTTCTTCATTATAGAGAATTTTCTATGTAATCCCAAGAAAAACTTTTGTAACACTGATTCGTAGCTTACGAGCTAAAACAAGTTAGTAAGAAGACCACTTTTATTCCATAGCCCCAAAGAAATCTTCTTCAGAATCACTACTCTCCTCCATCCCACTAAACTCACTGCCCTCTTCCATCTCTTCCTCGCTTCCAAATCCACTACCATCACTAAACTCCTCATCTTCACTCTCCCCTTCTTTTCCTTCATTTTCTTTTCCCTCATTTTTCATCTCCTCAACAACTCCAGCGACAAAATCCTTCAAGTCCCCTTTCATTTCAACCTTCTTCAAAGACGTCACACTTTGTTTCACGTAACAAGCACTTGTCAACTTCCCCTTTGAAACGTCAAAACTTCTAATCCACCTGTCTAAACCTCCTACAAAAACTTCTTCATCAAAAACTTCAAGCGCATCAACTTCTCCTGTAACATTTCCATACCGCTTTCCTTGAATACCTCTAGCAGATGGACAAATTTGCTTCACATTTCCTCGATTGTCAGAAACAATGAACTTTTCCTTATTTAAAGCAACTATATTTGTCAAATGAGCAAAACTGGTATTAAAGATTTTTTCTTCTGCGAGAGATATATCAATTTGAGCTTCTTTAGATGCGCGAATGTCATAAAGTCGAAACTTCGTATAGCCATCAACGCAAACTACTAGATTTTCAGACACGGTGTCGATAGAAGTTGTCCAGATTGGAATATTCAAACCAAATTCATCTCGAGGAAGACCTTTGGATGTCCATAGTTTTTTTCCTTGGTAGTTCCATTGCTCAACTACTCGACCTTTTCCACCAACAAAGAAGGAATCAGATGTAAATTTAGCACATTTTGATTCTTTTTTATTGAATATATCTATTTTTTGTGTTTGTTTATTTTCTTTTAGACTAAACGAGGAAAAAATGTTATCAGTAGAAACAGAAAAAAGGGTCTGTTCATGCTGAGAAAGGAAGGTTTGAGTTTGATCCATTGTACTGAAAAGAGTTGAGACATTTTCTATATTAAGCTCTAGGTCATCTGTTACTTCTATTTTGTATTTCTGAACTGAACCATCTGTAAAAGAAACATATATTTCTTCATTGTTTCCCTTTGAAAGTATGAAATCAGACACGGCAGGTAATTGCTGAACGTTGGAGAGGTCTGTGAGGAGATAAGGATCAGAACGAGCAACAGTAATTGATTTATTGCTTTCTAAGTCAGGTTTTTGATCGGTTGTGTAGTCTATGGGGAGAAGAAGCGATAAACGGAGGTATCCCAAGCTATCACCATTCAAAACAAGTGTTCCATTCATTGGTTTCCGTACTGTGGTAATGCAACACTGGGATATAAGAAATCATATAAAAGAACTGCAAAACGGGTATTACTTTTCTTACACGCGTGTAATTTACACTCGCTAATTCATTAGGTTTAGGTTTAGGTTTTAAGGGAGTTAATTGGGCCTACTGACCTAACCCTATGGCGGGGATCTAACTACCAATAAGAGCTACGTACTATTGTGCTATTTTGCTATTCTATTATGTTCCGTTATGCTTCCTTAATCTCATTGGTATTTGACAGAATCCTCTGAAGCTGGTTGGTCAAACTCTCATCTCTTGATAATTTCCATTATTTCCCAAAATCCTAACTTTTCTGATACAATCCACAATCAAATTAACAAAACATAAAACATGCAAAAAGTAAAGATAACCTCACGGGTGTCCAGTTCACGCTGCTGAAGGTTTTTCCGCTGATGTTTTACCACGATATGGCTTTCTATTATGTTCCTGTTCAAGATTTTTACGGTTTTGCTCATTCTTATCTGGATTCTGCATTTTGGATGGCCTGTTTTTATCTTATGTTGGTTTTTGGACGATCCTATATATGTTTCAAGATGTTTGAAGATAATTGGAGGTGATTTATGTTCGGGAGGTCGAAGGGGAGTATAGATGGTGATGTTTCTTGCTGTTTTCAGGATGTTTACTTCATTTTCCAGAGATTTTGTTTCTTGCAGCTGAAGTTATCGATGGTCTTAGTGAGTGCTGGGGGGCCTCCTTTGAGCTGACTTATGCTGTTTTCGTGATATTCTATAGGTTGACTGTTCGTTGTTGCTGTTCCAGGTGGAGGATGCTGATATTTTGTCAGGAAGGAAGAATTTCGTTTATTTGCTCCAGCAGCTGAATATAGTCCATTGGGTTCATTCCTCTTCCTCCAGCTGTTATTCTCGACGTTTCACTTAGTGCTTTAGGTGATATTCTAGTTGCTGCGTTTTCTGTGGGTTGATTGTGGATGTTGTATCTTGGTCGAAGGATGGGTGTTGTTGGTCTTCTGCTCGTGTCCATGTTCCTGTTCATATCCAAGTCCAAGTCTGCATTCCTGTTCAAGTCCAAGTCCGTGTTCCTGTTCGCGTCCAAGTGTTCTTCTGGTTCCTGGCTTCCTGTGCAGTTCGAAGGCTGGTTCTCATTTTCAGGGTGGTGGGTAAAGTGGGATGGTGGTGGGTCCTCAGGCGGCACTGATTCTTCTCCTAGTAAGGCAAGCGCTTCATAGTAGTATATAGGTTTTGCTGTTGGCGGTGGTGATGGGTTTTGAAGTTGGTATTCTCTCAACGCTGTCAGTTCCTTGTCTATGATATCTTTTGCTGTGGATTTATGGTTTTCCTGACGTTTTTTTACTATATTGGCAAGATCCAAGTCACCTTCTTCTAGTTGGAAGTCAAAGCTGTCAATTCTATCAATGGTTCTTTTCAGCCTACTTGATATTTTTGTTAACGCTTTTGTTATCTTCACATTGGTCGGCCAGTTTTCAACATTATACACTGCTGGAGCTATTACTAGGGCTCTTGCCAGATTAATTCTTGTCTTCTTTTGGATGTTTGAAGAAGATAATATGTCTCTGAACCTGTTGATGTGACTGTGGGCTTCATTTAACTTTTTGGAAATAGCATCGGCATTAACACCTTGTGGATCAAAGATAGCACCAAGATATTTGTACCTTGTCACAGATTCAATTGTTTCTCCTGCTACTTCAACATTGTTTGTTTTAGGTTGGATTCTATCGTGAATGATCGTTCTACTGTCTGTAACAGCTAAAGTTCCAGCTCTGCTTCTGTTGCGTGTTCCATCACAAAACCTTGAGCTTTTGTGACACCTTAGTGACGTTTCCGAGTGAAAATATCTATCGCAACGTTCACAGTGGAAGTTGGTTAGTATTCTATTTATATCTACATCTGGGATCTTATCGACCAAGTTGTAACCTTCGCTTGTGAGCATAACTTTTGTCTTGCTAACATTAATTTTTAGGCCCGTGAGTTGCTGAAGATTCTGCAGTTGTGTTACGAAGCTGATTATTTCTTCATCGTTCCTTGTCAGTATTACCAAGTCGTCTGCAAAAGCAAAGTATCTGAAGGTTTGGTTGTGTAGGTTGGTGCCTTGTAAGGTATTGTTTTTTATTCTTTTCATTATAGAGTCAAGACAGAGGATAAGTATGCTCGGGGATAAGCTATCCCCTTGTAGCACTCCTCTTTTTATATTTACTAAACTACTTTTTTCTCCGCTGTCTGAAACGAAAACTTTTGTCTTGTCATAGAGAGTGGTGATAAGTTTTATAAGCTTTTTTGGTACATGATGCTCTTCCAGAGCTAGCTTCATGAACTTGTGAGAAATACTATCAAAAGCTTTCGCAAAGTCTATGAAAAGAATTCGAAGATATATCTTCCGTTTAAGAGTTTCTTTTATGATTGTATGGACTGCCTCGATTTTTTGCATAGTTGAGCGGCTGTTTCTGAATCCTGCTTGGTAGTCTAGGACTTTATTTAGTATTGGCGTTATTCGATTGTTGATGATTTTTGTGAGGAGTTTGAAGTGAGAGTTCAATAGTGAGATTGGTCTATAATTGGAGGGGTCATTTTTACTTCCTTTCTGTTTGTATAGATATACAATTTGGCCTCTGCAGATTTTTCTCATTTTTCTAGACTTGAACGCATCTAACCTGAAGAAAGATTGGATCTCTCTAACAGCATGTTTTTGAACTATTTCAACATGCTTTAAGACTTCGTTTCTTAAGTTGTCTGGTCCTGGAGCTTTGTTGTTTTTTAGGGTTTTGATGCATTCTTTGATCTCGTCTGCCTTTGGAGGATGTATGCTTATGTTGTTTGAGGGAGCCGGTGCAAATATTGGAGTTTGGCAATGTCGTATTTGATTTTCCGTCAACAGGTTCGTTGGAAGTGGTAGGTTTTGTTGCTTTTCTAAATATTCTTTTAGTATCTGGATACGTCCTGCGGGTCCCACTAACTTTCCAGCTGTATTTTTGGTTATTTTACCGAACTGTTTCCGGACTGGTTTTACCTTCTTTATCAGTTGATAGCCGGTTCTCATGCTTTTGCTTTGGAATGCAGTTTCTATTTCAGCCGCTATTCTATCCAACCAGTTGTTGTAGTCTTCCTTCGCTGAACCTCTTAGATCGTTTGTGATCCGTTTCTTCTCTTCTGAGTTCAAGTTGTTCCAGTTGGCACGTTTGTACCTCATCAGAGACATGGTTTGTTCCGAGTTCTGATGTTCAGGAAGGTTGTACATGACTTCTGGCAGATGTTTCTTCATGATTGATGGAATTGAGTGGGTAAGTGTGAGGTAGGCGTCTGTGAGTTTGTCGTTCAGTTCCAGTACCTCTTTGAGTTCACTGTTTATCTTATCCTGTAGATCTGTGTTGGACCTTAGTGTACTGTAGTCAAACTGAGATCTGGTTCTTTTTCCAGGTGTGTGTGTCCGATGTATGTTGATTCTTATTGTAAGGGCAAGGTGATCGAAGTTTTTCTTCATCCATAAATTGTATGCTATGGTTGAAGATATTTTGAAGCCAGTTATTGCAGGTACATGGTTCGTAATTACATAGTCAATTTCAGATGCCCCCCACTATTTGACCTTGGCATAAATGTAGCATGTTTTCTAGATCCTTTTTTGCCTGTAACAACTAAATGGTTGAAAATTGTTAGCTCTCTTTCTTTCAAAAACTCCACTAGTAGTTTACCATTAGCGTTTGTACGATGGGAGAGCCCTAGTTTGCCTTCTACATTTAACTCTTTCCTTGAGACTTGAGCATTGAAATCACCACAAATGAGAACCAACCTTCTCTTGTTAACTCCATTCAGCTTCGACTTGAGCTCCTTCAGGTACATCTTGTACGTTTCTTGACCGTGACCGAAGTGTGGCGCGTAAGTGTTAACCAAGACGAGACTTCTTTTTCCACCTAGTTTGACAACTAGCTTCAGGATCCTGTCGCTTCTTCCGTCTGTGTCCGTTACTTGACTAGCAAGCTCGTTACACAGGAAAGTCGCTACGCCCGCCGCTTTTTCAGGCAATTTTGAGAAAACCCACCTTCCTGAAGCCGAGCTAACGTTCTCCATTCTCTGTAGGCGTTGCATTCCTTGCTTGTGCAGTTCCTGTAACATTAAAATTTCAGTTTTTTTAGTAAGTTGTTGTATGTAGCTGCACTTAAAGGCAGTTAGACCACCAACATTCACACTCACCAACTTGGGAAAGTGCTTCAGTCGGCTCGCTATCCCTGGGACTTCTCTCGAAGGAGTAGACAGGTCGCTACTCTGAAAACATTGCATTTTAGCTTCGTCCTTGACGTTGTTTTCACAAGCCCAAAATTTGCTAATTCATTGGCCAAAATCGCCATAGCTAAATGTCAAACACCAACAATTAAAAACAAAATGACAGAAAGAAAGAAAGTTTAGGATTAAGCTGAATAAAAGAGAAAGTTCAGCACCAATAGGTAGAAGGAAGGAAAATTCAAGATTCAGAATAAGAGTAAGAAGAAAGAAAATTCAGGATTAAGATGCAAACACAAAGAACGTTCTGGATAAAGAGGCAAAAAGAAAGAAAGATCAAGACAAATAGGTAAAATCAGAGAAAGTTCGGTATCAAGTGACGTGCAACATTAAAATACTTTCAGTTACATCAGGAACAAGTAAATTTTAATTTCAACACGAATCTAAACCATCTCAATTTCACAATTCAAAATTAAGTTTCTTAAACTTCTAAGCACGTTACTCAAGCACACTTTAATTAAACTTTACACAGCCTTAGACGCATCTATGTTCAAAACACTTAAAAGATTTAAATTTATCCTCATCTTCAACGAGGGCCGGGTGGGGAGGGACGGCCGAGTGATGGGGGCCATTTCTAAAGACGCGGGGAGCATGAAAGGCTCTACGCTACGCAAGGGCAATGCAACTTCACATGTTAATGTTTTTTAACTTTTAATATTTATTTTCTATCTTCTACTACACTTCACTTTGTTCCCAGCCTCCTTTATATTTGGACAAAATATAAAAAAAGGAACTATATTTAAAAAAATAAGTTAATCCTTGAATTTATATTTACGAAAAAATAGAAACAAAAGAACAATTGATAAAATAGCACTACAATATTTTCTGTAATTTTTGAAATACTTAAGTTTAAGATTTTAATTTCTAAAGTAAAAATTACTGATGTCCTTTTAAACCACTTGAAGCAACCCTTTGCAACCGTTGAAGGGTGCAAAAACATCTCATTTTCTATAGCAACTTAAAAATATAATTAAATTTCTAACTCCATTGTTTTTGGAGAGTTTTCTATGCCCTTTTCGTTTTCAAGTTAGTTCTCAATACCGTTCTCAATTTTTTTGTATTTTTTCTTTTTTTGTTTTTTCTGATATTGGATCGAATTACCCACTCTTTCCCTCCATTACCTCCAAATTTTCGCAGAGTATGATTTTTGGCTATATGGCCAAAATTCGAAATCCTGAAATCACAAATGTCATTAATACCTTAATTTCAACATTGGCATAATTGAACTTTCTCACAAGAATTCAACCAATCACATGCCGACTGTAAATTACACGCGTGTAAAAAAATTGGATTCCACTACAAAACTAATGAAACTGAAGCTGCAGTCAGTTACTATCTGGCTGTCAGATGAATAAAAGTAAGAAAAAATAGTGTCAAACCTTTTTCTGTCATATTCTGCCAAATTTATGTACAGATTATGTTTCATATCGTAGTATGATCTACTTAGAGCAAGCTAACAGCTTCCAGTCGTAAAGCATCATTCTTGGTGACCGCACTCAAGGACGGCTTTCCTTCATAACAAATACAGCATTTGATACCTTTATTTGTTTTTTTTGGGTGCTTTAGCCTTTTTTTGCCCATATTTTCTTCTGTTGTGTTGCGCAGGTATAATAGGCTAATGACCCAACTTTGAATCATATTCTCTTTGCATTTCTCTAAAATTTCGAAGTTCATGCAATCTTTTTTCAACCCATGGGTTCAAAAGATAATATTTAAGGATAGATGATCTTAATCCTTAAGACTTTTTAAGGGGTATTTAAATCACGGTAGATATATTAGCGCAAGTTTTACCTTTTCTTTTTTCTCTCATTAAGTCTGCTCACACCAAAAAATTAAATGTTACACTAACTCTGAAGGTACTTGTTGTGTTTGACAACAAGATTTAGAGGAACACTTTATAATTCCTTTTGTATCTGTAACTTAAATATAACTCTTTTCTTTCTATAACCTTTAGCAAAATAAAATATGCGTATCTAGAAATTTTCAAAATATACTCGAATAGCTACTTAATACTATAATGCCTCAAGAGTGTACAAACATATATAGGGGTGTAACAAATAAATAAGTAAGAATGAAATACATAATATTACTATCTAAATACATACAAAATATATGGAGTCACTTAATTATAACTCATTACTACAAGATACTTTCATTTCAACTGAGTTTAACTTCCTCTTCCTTCAGTATACGAAACTAGCTCGTATATCCCATTTTTCCCAGGTGAGCTGGGTCCATTCTAGAAAATTGTATTGCTCTCTTGAGATAAAGTATAAATTTGCCATAGCTTGTGATCATCCCAGTTATGGAACAAAAATCGTATATTTAGTTTATCCTAACAACACTTCATATTTCGATTGAAAATGAACATATTACTAAGCTTAACTTAACCCGTACGATCAGAGTTTACACCTTGGTTCAAAATTTATTTGGAATAGTTCAACTCTCCTTTTCTTTGTGCTTATGTCTATCAGTTCCTTTCACTTATCATTGCGGTTAAAAATTTCTGAAAACAGTTTCATTAAAGCTTATGCTTAACATTATCCTGAACTTGAACTATCTACATCATTCCCATCATAGATTTCTTAAGGCTTCAGCAGGGTTTAAGTATTATCTGTTTTATGTAAGGCAAAACAATGTGCAAATGTATCAAAATAGCTTGACCTGATCATTTACTAGTGTGCAGACATGGGATTCGTTTGAATGATATGTCCAGGCCTTAGAAGGTGCGTACTAGCATCATTTCATGGCACGGTGGGAGAACATAAGCTCTTAGTTCCAGTCCCCTTACTTTTAGAGAAGCACTATAATTTAAAGAATGCTTCTTTATAGTTAAAGACCCATTGAAACTAAATAGTGTGCCCTCTTTGGACTAATTACAATCTACTGACGGAGCACCTACACAACCTTTCCTTTATTCCAAACCGATCACCTGACCTTTGTTTTATTAAAACTTAAAGAGAAGTTTTTGAACTAATTAAGAACGAAGTATTTTTGGAGCTGGGAATATGGGAGTTACAACCTGAGATGTTTCATATAGTGATTTAGTTAGCGTACAAGACCTTGAGATATAGCACGGAGTAAAGAGCCTTGTAAAGTAGTCTTTGATAAAATTTGAATATAATTTGCACTTATATAGTTTGCTCATATTGGTTAATAGCGACAGTGCTCCAAAGCGATGATTGGTGGTCCCCAAGGTTAAAGCCAAAAAGAACTGAGGTAATTAAAGCCTAATCTTTATAATACGGGTTTGCATTCCTTAATGATATATAAACTATTTTAGTTTATGAATTATATTATCGAAAATATTACGCATAGGTTCCGTAATTAGGGTGAACAGGATAAAACTCTAGTTTGCTCAAGATACACTTTTTGCTTTTCGTTTTAGGCTCGTTTTATTTCTTTTGATCTGGTTCTTTCATCTGCATTTCGAATTGTGAAACTTTTGATGTCTTTGTCGTTAACATTTCAATTCAGCGGTTATGGTGAAAATACCCAATTTGGGTTAATTAATATCTATACTAAAGAATTTTCTTTAGGAACTTAAAATACCCGTATTAGGAGCCAGTTTTTGGAATATAATTTTATATATATGAATATTTTGGTAAAATATTAAATAGCCCAACTGTATTCTTGCGAATTCATTGAAATTTGAAAGTACAGTTTATTTATAAACCTCCTGTATTTACTGCAACATACTTTCTCTATAACTCTAAGAATAAAAGGTACAGTTGATAAGATTCAATACACAAACAAAACACACTAAATAAACAACTCTCCCGATGCTTAATATTAATTGTACGAAAGACGAAGATTGCCCTTCTCTACTTGTGTGCTATGAAGACGTTCCTTGGCTTGATGAACCTTCCGAATGTCAATGTGAGCACTGGCACGGTTGGACTGGAACGAATTGCACTGAGTTTGGTGTGGGCGCCAAATTTCTCATCGCATCTACCTCAATTCAACTAATTCTTGCGTTTTTTCTTTTTTTGATATGTTTTTACTTGCTCAGAACTTTGCTTCGAAAGAAAGTCCGGTCTTGTGGTAACGTTGTCTTGGTAACTTTATTTACTTTCTTCGCTCTTATTTCGTTTATAATCTGGCGAGCAGTTGTGTTGACAATCGTTTTAACCCCAGAAGACTTAACAACTTTCGGTACCCAAAACTTTGAAGAGGATGCACGGTATCATATATACGCCATAACCTTTGAACGTGTTAGCATTGGTATAACGATGTTCTGGTCTATTTTTGGAGTTATTCAATTAGCAGTCAGCTGGATTCAAACAGGTTTGGCGGTATTTCAATTGAGAAACAAGTATTTCCAAAAGTTTCAGGAGCTTAAACGCTTCTATAGAGGTCTTAAAGTTGTTTGGATTATCACGGTTGTTCCTGTTTGGTTTTTCAGCTCAGCAGCAGTCGTTTTTGTTTCTGCTGGTTTTCTCTTTATACTTGTCCTTTCTTTTCTTGTTGGTTTTTATCTGTTAAATAATGTTTTAAAGCAACAGATAAAATTTCATTCAACTCACGAGCCGTTTATGTCGTCAACAAAATCAACCACTAAAATTCAAACGCATACAAGGTTTAGCAGTACTGAGCAGAAGGAGGGAAGAACAACTGAGATATCAGTAGTGAAAAAAGTTGTTAAGGAAGAGGTACCTGAGTCATCGTTTCCAGATCTGAGGAAGACTAGTAACAGTAGACCAAAATCGAAGTTGTCTAAACTTGGAACGGCGAGATCGAAATTTTTGTCAACTGCGCTAACAAGGGTAGAATTTAACGGGGATAAGGAAAAATTTGAGGCTATGAGGAGATCTATTCGGTTTACAACCATATGCTTATTCGTGGGATGTGTTGTATTGTATGGATGTGGCATTGCGTATGCTTTGATGAGCTTCTTGAATGGAGGATGGAAATATTATTCACCAGAAAAGCAGATAAGTCCAGTTATGGCCACAAATGAGGGAATACCTCTTGGAATCTTAATTGCGTACTTTGGAGTTGTGCAATACCTCTGGGTTGAAATAACAAGATTCTTAAAACCTTACAGAAGCGAAATTGAAGACTCTCATGGATCCGTCAATATCATATCAAACACCCTCCAGAAATCAGAAAATAATACCTTGATGAAACCGCTAAGTGTGGATAGTGATAAGGAAAGTTCCATCAACTCGCGGCCTCGAGCTGTTTCCTTAGATTCCCACTCACTTTAGAGATGCGTTTTGCTATAGTTCTTGAAGTTCCTCTTGTTCTTCCCAGTGTAGAGTTTTTGTTTCAAGAACTTGTTTTATCTTATCAGAGAAGTCTCTAAAACTTAGATATTGATTATAAAAAGCTAGTTACTTTGATAAAGCGCTTCACCTTCCGATTTAAGTTCTTGGATGGTTTCATCCTGCTGATAATTTGTTTCCGAAAGAAAAAAACTGATGCTTTGGTTTTGGTTGACTGCTTCTTTGAGTTTGTGAAAAGCGGTGAAACTGATCATTACAGACGGTAATAGAGTTGCTTTGTATCTCCCTGAGTCCGTGTCTAATTTATTTATTTGCCTTCGAGGTAGAATAGCACTTTCTAATGCCTTTCCAGGTTCGTTGACAAAAATTGTTAACTTAGTCTCAGAGCCAATTAAGTGAAATAGTTTCTCATGAAACGTACATTCTCCTCTAAGAACAAATTTTATTGATGATTCTCTTGCTGTCTTGACTTCACTTATAGAATTATCGCAAAGGAACTTACTCCCTGCATTTGGCAAACTAGATTGATCAAAGTAAAGCTTGTGCATCAAAGGTAAAGGTGATCCAAATAAAGACGGTAAGCAAAAAACATCGAAGCATTCTTTAGAGGATTCAACATTCATCCACAATCCCTTCCATCTTCGGTCATCATCTACCTCTTCAACCTTACGCAACACAAAGTTTGCAGTTGCAGTGGAATGAAAAGAATTAAGCCTGTTTTCAATAAGCCATCCATTCCTTCTTGAGATTAGTACAATAGTGATGTTTTCAAAATCTTGAGTTTGGTTTTCTGCACCTCCTACGTGAAAAAGACCTGGTTCTGTGTTGATTATAATCAGTTTAGAGACACCTAGATTGACTGCATTTATCGCTTTCTCAGCAAAAGAGCAGTTTCCTCTCCATACAACAAGTCCAAACATTGGGTTAGAATAATTTATTCCAAACTTTGTAGATATCTGATTGCATAGATCCGTTTTGCTCAGTGCCACTGGAAAAAGTTGTTCTTCAACTTCTTTCCCAAAGTTTGCCGAGAAGAACTCAATTGGCTCAAGTTCTCGATCAAGTCTCAAATGACCCCATTGCGGTCTGCTACCAATAATTACCTTAAATGTGTGCCACCAAATCAAGTATTTCAAAACCCTTTTTTGCATCAGTAATTTATTTTCCTTTCGTTCTACAAAGATTAACGGCTGTTCTTCTTAAATTAATTGTTCTAGAAAAAGAGAATTGTTGCAATCTCTGAATATATTGAGAATATTTAATAAACACAAAGGAATTTGTGTTAGAAAAAAAGCTTGATTGAATCGATTCCCACCACAAAGTGAGCCCAGAAAAGTCAGAACTGACTGTTTCTAATGTGACGAATAATGTCTCAAAAAAATAAAAAGCACAATCGTGTAAATGTGCAACTTATTTCACTATTATCAGGAATAACAGTAAACTAATGAAAAGAGTGTGCAATTGTAGTATGAAAAAGAACTAACCACGAGATGCTTAGCTTCCCCACAAAAATTTTTATGCAGCGGCGATATATTTGGTTATAACTGAATCAATATTTTCAACTGAAACAAATAGCTTCGGTAAACCAAATCAGTTCGAAGTCTGGGCATAACTTTCAGCGCGTTGTTTTGAAGTTGCGTGCCACCCTTGTTTTTTCGAATCATAGACTTGGATAATCAAGAATTAACCGAGTAATATACTTAAAAAAGTACATAATTTGGCTTTTTTTTCATTACTCAAGCATGTCGGCCTTCACGTTTCTGAAAACAAAATAGCCTTTTGTCTGTGAGTTGTTTTCTTCCAACTATCTATAGTAATGTCATATGATATTTATTTATTTCATCTGACACGAGTCAAGTACGAATACATAAGGAAAGAGCCGTTAGGAATGAGTAAGGGAAAAAAGATTAAAATTCTAATATGAATATTAAGGGGGTAAAATAAGCTCATAAGAAATAACTTCTGGTAGAACTGATCTATATACATCGTCCTTTGCAAGATTTGATCCAAAAACAACAGGTACAGGAAAACGGTACGAAGCTGGAAGTCTTCCCAAATATAATTCTTGAAACCATATTCTTGCCTTCGCGCAGGTATTATCGTCATCATCTTCCTGATCATATATAGGTGGCTTACGAAAGCCAATGAAATCAGGCAAAGGAACTCCATCTATCGCGTACTTTTGAAAAAACAAGTCAAACTTACTAAAATATAGAAAGAGTTTCACACTCTTATAAAGAAATGGATGAACAATATTCTTAAACAGTGTCAAACTTTCCAAGAATGAATTTGAACATGGGTTTTCATATAAGCCAACATTCCAATCTGACAAGGGTACGAAGTAAACAATATAATCACAAGACAAAGACCCGGCAAAGTTTCTTCTTCGACCAAATCGCACTCCACCAATTTCATAAAGTTGAAATTTTCTTCCAGATTTTCGCATTGATAGAGAAAAAACTCCTTCAGTCAAGGAGTTGACATGTAACATCGTGCGTTCATCATCAGGTACACCTTGAGAAGAAGAAACACGTTCACAGGAATCCCAAAATGGGTTGGACTGAAAAGTTTCCTGAACTCTGGGACTAAAAACAGTTATTTTGCAGAGGATAAGTTACGTTGCTTCAAGTACGCGCGAAAACAAAATGTTGCTCTTCTTCAGCCTCATCATTGAAGTTCTCAAGAACTCCCTTTGCGCTTGGAAAACTGTATCATCAGAAAAAAGTTCATCACCGCAATTCATCAGCTAACTTAGAAGCTTATTTATATCATCTATAAATAAATATTTTGGAGGATGTACTGGTGCAAAGAGGTGAATCAAAAACTTGGTGTCGGGTAAAAAGGGTTGCAACAGAGCGTAACACCTCAAAACTAATGAAATCCAAAGATTTCACAGAGTTTCTCTTCATTTTTCTATAAGTTATGGTGTGAGAGTATTACTTGTTTTCCAAAAACTGAAAATATGAACGCTCAAAGTTCATTGCCAACTCAGTTTTGCCCGAATCATGGAATAGAAAAACGAAAAAGGTGAACTTTACCACCACAAAAAAGAAAAACCTTCTTATTCTGTTCTTCTTGATTCCATTTTCGAAGTTTCCTACAAGTTATCGTGTCCTTTAAAGATCTACTCAGCACGTGCTTTCTTTTTCTTGTTTGCGTTTCCCATTTCTCATTGGTAATCCAATACTGAGTTTTTAGTTGGTAGAGTAAGTGAAGAAACTCTTGAAATTACAAGTTAACACTAGGAATGCTGCTTGATAGAATCATGTTATATAAAATGAGTTTACAGGTTTCCTAGTTTATTTATAGTGATACTGAGTTTATATCACCTTTTTGAGTGAATTTTGATGGTTTCATTAACATCAGTTGAGGTTTCGGGTTTGTGGATCACGAATAATTGAAAGTTCATCATACTCTAGAGCTTTCACGCAACATTTAAGCATTAACAAAGTTCGAAAACATGCTTATGTTAAGGATTTTTTAATCGATTTACTTGTGTTTTGATAATATTTAAGGAACCCGAATCCCTCGCCACCACAGACAACTATGAGAAATGAGCTCGAGTCCTTTTTTCAACTTAACTTGTAATAAGATTTTCAAGCATATTTTAACAAAAAAAAAGTTGAATTTTATCTTTTTTTTTATTCTATACATGTATTAAGGGAAATATATATTACAATCGACTTAAATAGTTGAGTGAAATTACACCAGTTAAGTTCTCTAACATGTGGGTTTGATGTGTCAGGGTCATCTTTTACGTATATAATAATGAACCATTCTGTCTTGCCCTAGACTCTTTTTTCTTTTATAGCTGTTTCAGGTATTTTTCTATAAGGCAACTGTAATCTTCATCTTTCACGTAGCCAATGGGTTGATGACTAATTTAAGGGGTATATGAAACTGAAAAAAGTATAGCCAGACATTAAACAATAAGCGAGAATAAGCTTCAAATAAAATTTAGACAAATTTGTAACTTTTAATTTATACAGGGGTGTAACTCACTTGAGATAGAGCTAATCCGAGTTTAGAAGAGAAACTACGAAAGTTTCTGTTTTCACAAACCATGTAATGAGCTAAGAAATAATTTCAGTAATTGATAACTTCTAATTTCAAGAATAATTACCGGAATTAATGCTATCGGGTACTAAAAGTTTGTTCATTTAAAAAATTCTGTGCTATTATTTTGCAGTATCAATATATAGTTTAGTTTCAAAAAGAAACGAAGGAGAGAACCACCTTTAGGGTTTTCAAACTATTAATTTTCTACTGCGTGAAATGTTACTATTAGCCCAAATAGATTTTGTTACCCAGTACCAACAAGTGTGACACCACAATAAAACAAGATGATTCTCCGATGAATATTCTGGAAATTGATATTCTGGGATTAGTTTATTTCAGAAACTCCGTCATGTGGAGCATTTTTAGCTCTGACAGTCTACTGATGATTAGAATTTGGTCTATCCGCGTAAACTGCAGGTAATTCTACAGTCTAGGTGTATTGTCCTGGAATTTCTTATTCCTGAAACAGAACATAAAGAATATTAATAATAGAAAACAATATGTTATAATCTCAAATATGAATGACGTTAATTAATCACAGTAGTAATAGCTTATCAGTGTTACCTTGTGAGAGGGATCTGACGGGTAACTTGTCAATAAGTATAAAGAACCTGCAAAATCTCAGATTCTTTATCTTCTCTAGTAGTACAACCCCAAAAGGCTCATGGTATTAATATGGTGACAACAAGCATAAAAAAATATAGAGTACAAGTTGCAAATAGAACAGGATCATATTGTTGGCACATGTTGTGAACAAGACATATGCTAACAACAGGCAAAAACCTAGCCCTAGATTTGATCACCCAACCTAGAAAAGCTATTGAAACAAAATTATTCGAAAACTACCCAATATTTTCCTAATACTGCATTTTTACAGAACATCTCAAATGATATATTAATCAGAAATTTAACCTCTATTCAGGTTTGATTACAAAGTTTGTTTCCGCATATGTAGTTTGCTGCTCATTGCTGAAAACTTATGATGATAAAATATCTCTACTTAAGTCTATTGTGAAGACAAAATTTTATTGTTTTCTTTATGGTTCATTCTCTCCTTCTAGTAATTTTTTGAGCAGACTCCTGGTTAATACTGTTATGGTAGAATATAGAAAAAATATACAACTTCGCTTAGTTATAACTATTTCTACACCCCTACCAGCTAAACGCACAGAGAAGGTAATTTTTAATTTCACAAATATACTCTGCAAAAGTTACAGCATCACATAAATACCAGTACATGACCCTAAAAACTTGAAAGGCTTTGAAGAAGGTTTTGCTGTGGTGGACATTCTAATTAACTTGTCACTGAGTAAGGCGGGTTATTTTATCACAAATAAGAGAATCGTCACCGAGACAGATACT
The DNA here is from genome assembly GCA_015227615.1 of Labyrinthula sp. Ha. Classification (NCBI taxonomy): domain Eukaryota; class Bigyra; order Labyrinthulida; family Labyrinthulaceae; genus Labyrinthula; species Labyrinthula sp. Ha. The sequence goes on along the minus strand of JAALGZ010000042.1, from coordinate 189,055 downwards.
TACTAACATAAATTACCATTATTTCATATCTTCTTGCTTAGGGTTTCACAAATTATACTACGTATTGCCATTCATAATTTTGATAGTTCCTAATTATGTCTAAGAAAGCAAACTTGCCCACTTCTACCTACTACACATCATGCTGAAGAAACTTTCTATGGGTTGCATATAAGCACACTTCTACAGCCTCGTAGCTCTGTTTCATTAACTATTTTTGTTCAATAGTAACGTAGAATAAGCTCTTTTTTTTCCATTTTCACCATCATTCACATAGAGCTTATTATCGAATTATGTTTTCTGTTTCTATAATCAAGCTTTAGTATTCATATCTGAAATATTACTTAAGGTTCAGACTACTTCACTTTAATCGTAAGTAGAGTCGTCTACCTTTTCTTTTGGCTTTGTTGTCTCTAGCGTTGATTTATCATGGAAGATATCTTAAATCGCTTAATATATGGGTTAATTTATTTCTATTCATGGCTAGTTGCAGCAGTAATATGTAGTGTGAATCTGTGAGGCGATAATAAGAGAGAGGAATGTAGCAGTAGCTCTTGCCACAAATAGCCAATAATTATTAACTAACAGAATTCGCATAACATTCTGTCATGAAAGCAGTAATATTGGATAGCTTTGAAACATTTCTCCGATTTAACTATTGCTTTACATGGGCCGAGCTCTAGTTATGGCACAGGAAGAATTTTTTTCATTAGAAGACGTCATTCAACACACACCAATAACTTACTAACTCTACCTTGAGATTTCCAAGATTACCTCAAATGAATCTGAGAAACTGGTATAAGGGTTCCATATTCTTCCCAGAATAAAGGTTTTCATCTGATTGCTACTACGCAGAGGAGGCCGCAGAAAGATTTATTAAAAAAAGAAAACCATTCTGAACCTAACAACCCTTCTTTGCAAAGATTCATCGAGTCCACTTCATGAGGCCTAGTTTCAAAACTTAATTTTCTTTTGAGAAACCAAAGAAAGGTGAGGTGATAGCAATAGCTTTTGCTTAAGAACTGATCACACATCCTGTCCCGACTTCAATTTAAGAATTACCTCTATATGATTGAAACTCTACCCATATGAGGCAGTCACTGTGGGAAAGTTTCAATGGTTAAAGAGGTAACCCTTCAGGTAATTATGTTTATACAGAGTTTTTCTTCAAAAACTAAATGTTACTCCGTGTTAACTTAAGTACCCTCAAAATTCAGTTTATTCAATAGGTCCTACAAAATTGACAGAGACATCAAACCTTCCTCACTATTTCACTAACCAATAAACTTTTATTCATCCTTCTCTTTTCTTTCTGAAAGTATTTCTCTCTCTCTCTCTTTATATATATATATATATATATATAATCCAGTTAACGTTCCGGTTTGCCTGGCAAAGCTAATCGGCTTGCGTAACGGATATATAAGAACGGCATTATATTGCTCTTCTTCCCGACGAGAAATTATAGTCGATACCGAGAAGTTTCAATACGATAGCCGAGAATATACCGGGAAGACAAATACAAAAGAATATACAATCAATACTCCCAGAATTTATATAAGATTCGTGTATTTGAACTTGTGCAACTTCTCATATACTATCTGAATGACTTTGTGCAAACAATCATACAAAACGTATTCAAAAATATGTGTTTATCTCTAACCACAGCAAATACTTGTGGATTGCATGGATTTTGTGATGAAGAACTTAACAAGTGCATCTGCGACGAGGGCTGGTCAAAATCTATTGAGTTGATATATTTTCCTTTTACAAAAGATAAAGTTGAGTTTAATAAAACTGATATTTTTGATAAATTACCCTGCAGTCTGAACAAAACTTTGCTATTTACTTTCTTCTTATTAAGCTTTCTCTCTTCAACTTTTGCTCTTCTGTATAATCTCCCTCATTTGAAGACAAGAAAACGCATTATAAGACAATCACCACTCCTCTTAAGTTTCCTATTCTATGCAATTTGTTCTCTAATCAGAGTTGTTGATCTGGACAGAATATATGCAGATGATAAGTTCTTTACTTTCACAGTAGGTCTAGCAGTTTTTTTCCAGAATACAGGTACTTGTGTGTTTGTATCCAAATATATCTCTTATCATTTAAAAAAAAGAAACAAAGCTTTTGCATCTGACCTTAAAATCATTGGATTCAAAGCAACTCCAATATTGAAATTAACCATTCCTGTATTTTTTACTCTTGATGTACTCTTACTACCAGTTTTTGTGCTTCCTTCTTTTTTAGATAAGAAATTAGCAGGATACTTTTTTTATACAGAAAGTATTCTTCAAGCTTTTCGCTGTCTTGTTTTTTCATTACTTACATATTCCACATCTATGGGGATAATAAGAGATATGAATATTGTCATAGAATCGTACAGAGAAGATGGAAAGAAACCACCTTCATTTTATTTATATTGCCAAGCTGCTATACCAAACTTGGAAATGGTCACATATAGCGTAGTGGGATATTCTTTTGCATTTGGACAAGCTAATTTATTATATTCTATTTTTGAATTTCAAGAATTGATTCAAAAATATTATTTTGCTCTTTCTGGATTTGGTTGGGCGGCAATGTCTACAATTATCACTTATGCTTTAGTGAATAATCTAAAAATAGCACAAAAATTAAAAAGTACTCCAGAGACTCGTAAACGTTTTGCTACATCTACAAGAAACCCAACAAGCTTTACTTTACCTCCATCTATTAATATTTAAACCTTGCTTTGTTTTCAATATTAATCTTAAATGTGCAACTATATTTGCTCTTTGGAAATATTCTGTTCTATTGTAGACAGGAATCTCTTAGTAAGTAACTTTTCTTAACTATAATATAATAACCAGTTCTTTTCTTTATATATATCACAAGCAAAGATTGGATGGTATCTAGATACTTTCATGTTCGCAATAGATACACATTACAGCCCACTTTTGCATATAGGTTTTCACTAAAAACTTCTCAATCTGTTAGTTAATCCAAACTTGGTATAAGTGCCACGAAGTTATCAAATTTTTCCTATTCACTTTGCTTTCTATAACTCTTTCTGTTAAAAGGAATTTCCTATTTAATTGATGGAGTATAACTAGGCAAAGTTTCTCCTGGTTGTTCTAGTTTTTTGAATACTTTCCATGTTTGAATTTCATCAGTTATATTATATATAAAATCTATTTAATCCATATCTTCCACAACTTGAAATGCACTAATTACTTAAAACTTGCAAGCAAAGTGAAGAAGTGTTTAATGAACCTTCAATGAGCAATTAGGGTTAAACGGGGGCCCTATTGTGCTATGCTTAATTTTAGCTCCACACAGAACCATCATCTGTTTCATATTCTGAACTACTATCTTGAATATATACTTTTTAATTTCGCTGCAGCTTTACTCGACTATATTTTGTAGACCAACCACTCAAGGAAACATACTTCAACTCGCATTCATGACAATTTGCTTATGTTAGATGTATTCTGAATATAAAGATCTTTAGTCGAACTTTGCAACCATTACATTTAAAAAATATGTCGTTGATATTTTTGTCCCTCTAGTTTTACTACGTCTTCAATAATCAGGAGAATGTATACTTTAGTATTTTGTTATATAAAACTGAAAGAACATAAATAACAAATCCATTGTACTTGTTAAAGTAGTATAATTGTGTTTAAGTAGTGTTCTTGAAAATATTAACTGAAGAAAAGATTTGCTCTGAGAGTTTGCATAGGTATCTAAAAATACTATTAATCCACAACTTTATCAGGGCCAAAACTTATCAGTTTTCTTAATCATATGCGTTTCAAATCACCAACATAACTCTGAATCTAATATAAAACTGTTAGATTTTCTAATTCTCTGAGAATTTTATCTCTAAACGCGAAATTAAATTTTTTTATCACCTGTTAATTATATTAGTTCTTGGATGAAGAGTTAATTCCTGTAGATCGATTTGCGTGTGTGTATGAGGCAACTACCCAGATAGGTTCATGAAAAGCGTTATAGTAAAAAAAACAAGAATATTTGGACTTAATAATATTTTCACGACTATAATTAGTTGGAGATATCTAGAATATATCTTTAATCACTGCAACTTGTGAAGTTTTTTTCATTCTTCCTTGTTTTGTAGTAACAATTAAAATTCCTTCGAGGTTTCTATAAAGGGTGTCAAAATCTGTACAATGTTTTTTTTAAGTTTATTTCTCGATTTGAACTGTTTAACGGTTTATTTATTTCATATTAAACGGTTCTATAACAACAAAGTACATTATTTTACAGTTATATCAATTTAAGACAAACTTTGAATACTTTGCACACTTTTCTGGGCATCATACTTTGAACCATATCGGCAGGATGACATCCCCCTTCCTAGATTCAAGCGATGTGATTATTTTCCAGTATAGATAGTTGAGTCCACACAGTTAACTTTAGTCCATACGAGGTGCAACCAGTCCGAGTATTATTCCAGCCTCCAAAATATTCTTTCTTGTTTCTTGTTGGAAAGGTTTCTTCCGACATCCGATAATACATATCAGACTTTACATATTGGTTTAATGATTTCGTGGTGAAATATTTTGATAAGGATTTCAAATTATCTTCTTCCAAAGTATTTTGGTAAATAACATCTGGCTCGAATCCTCGTTCAAATACTCGACAAGCTTTTTGGCTATTCTCAAGTAAGTTTCCTGATGACTTGTGTTGACGTTATTTTATACTTTTATATTTCCACGTATTAATCCTGTCTTATTTAAGCCAACCATTTAAACCAAGATGTATGACTAACTACATCATTACCATTACTCAACGTACAATATACTTGATAAGAACAACTTGGTTAAATTCCCTGAAGAGTATTTCTTGGTCCATCGAACTTCATCTGCAATATAGAACCGATGTCTTTCAAGCAAAAATAAGGCTACTCCAAAACTGAGATTGGTAATCTAGATAAAGAGAAATATCCCATAGAAGACATAACCTAGGAAAAATAGAAGCTCGGGAATTTTAGTAGTTCAGATTGCAGCATATGGTAATGATACTCCTTTCGTCGGAGCTCCAATTTCTGCACGCCAGGGTAGACCCATAACTAAAAGAATAAAATATTCTTCTTAACCATAGGATGATCAAACTGATTATCCAACATATTATCAAACACCAGTTTTGCATTTGGTGATTCCAAGTAAAAACCTTCAGTTATTGCAGCCATATTTTATCGTTTTTTTGTAAAATTGCGGAAAATAAATAGAACCTGATCGGAAGAGTTTAGTTATACAAATTTCATCTCAATATTATGGCCTTTTCAATCTACAGCTAAAATTAACTTCTCGTGTTTGAGGCTAAATGAAGTCTTCTCCGAAAAATATGGGGTTTCTGGAATATCTCTACCAGTAATTTAAGTATACAAAAATGATAAGGATTCTCAAACTTCAGGGAAGCTTATCAGCATCTTGTATGAGGCTTCAATCTGGTTTTCATTAATCTTAATCTCCATAGTGTAGACTTCTTGAAACTCTCGTTTAAACTTCAACAAACTTCCTAAACTCGAAAAGCTAGTCTTGCCGAAAAAATCCTTGCAATTCAGATTTTCGCTTTATTTTTTGAATAGGTTAACATAATCGTACTGTAAAGAGCGTCTAATATAAGTTATTTGTAGCTTCTGTGAATCTTATGCTGAGACACATAGTTCTGACTTAAGTTGCCTAATAATCTGTTTATTCTGGTTAATAAGATTTACCCCTCTCGGTAAACTTCGATGGAAGTCCTTGAAACAACTCATTTTCAGAGAGGAATTTTTTCTTTTCCACGATAAAGAAGCAACTTCAGATATTTTTTGGTGCAATATTTTCTGCGCCCACTAGCTTCTTATTTGATCCAAAACTTATGAAGGATACACATTTATCGGGATAAAAACAATATATCGTATGAAAATTAGTAACTCATGAAGATTAGAATTTTCTTCCATAGTCTATCTTGTTAGCAAATCGCTAGTATAGTTTTCACTTGAAGGTATATGAATAATGTGATATCTGCTGTTTAGAGGCAAATTACTCATCAATAGAGTCGATCCCGGTAAAATCTCTTTTTACTGTCTTCAACTCTAAGTATAAATAGAGAGACTGGGTAGCTTGTACAAACGAATAAACCTTCGCCGTGTATTCTAGCTAGGAGCCCTTCTCTTTTAAAAGACCAAATGACCGTGTAACTTTTTTTACGAACAACATATCAGCTTTTCTTACTACGGGTGAATTTCCGTTCAAGAACATAAGTGGTTTGGCGTCATTATTCCATTTTTTTGTATTTTCTTATTCTGTCCTAGAAATTTGCCATCAGTGAGATGCTATAAGTGACATCCATAAAGAGTAACAATAGACTCCTACGGTCGTGGGTAGTTAGAAAATGATTACTAGCTCGAGTTTTGGTTTTCTTTGAAACCTCAAAAGTGGTATTTAATTCCTACGTTCAAAAAATCTTCACGATCTATCTTCGAATATCTCACACTTTCTCGCGGTCCAGGTTAGTGAAAAGTGTAAATGGTTTTATAATCCCAACCAACTTACACATGTTAGAGGCTTGACAAATTTGCTAAATATACCATTTTGGTACTTCAATGTCTGTAACCAAATTTTATTTTGGATAATACCTTCTCGTGAAAGATAGGAAAATTTTTTCATAAGTTCTTTCTATTTTTTTGTCTCAGCAACTTGAAGTATGTAATGCGAATTAACACATTCTTAGTTTTCAATTCACTTTTCAGCAGCTTTTACTAATGATAGCTTCAACATAGTAAAAGATTTGCTCGTTCACGCGATATATTAATAAATAATCCAACCAAAAAATTGCCCTGTTTGTTTCTTTTCCACATAAAATTTTGATTCCGTTTGGCACATCGTTAACAACGTTCTCACAGGAGATAAGGTATTTTCGTCCAGTTTATTTTAACTTCTTTTAAATGTCATCTAGATCTTTTAATTATCAAAATAAAATTTTACTTCCATTTTTCTTCTGTTTCAGGGAAATAAAAGCCAGAAATACTTCTGTAGAAGCATAAAAGCGAGAGCCAGGACCCAACAACAGCTATATTTCCAAGTTGGAAATACTCTAATGGGTGGATACTGCTATTTTTTAGTTATACTATATTTATGAAAATTCTTTGTCTACTTTAAATATTTTAGAGTACCCATATTTACGTTCTTGGGTCGGTGTGATCTTCCAGTTTTCCAGATTACTCGCTTTTACCCCAAAGTCTGAATGGTCAAAATGAGATCTACTGCCTTCATTATTCCAGGTTGCTGCAATGGTTGAAAATTAAACTACCGAAAGTTCTATATCCTATTTGAGAATCAAAGCTGAACGAGCGAAAAATTCTTGAACCTTTCACTATGGTCATCACAATTGGGGTTATGAGAGATATATGTGCGTTCTTCTTCTTTAAGGGGAGACAGCTTTTGTTTGAATTAAGAAGAGAGTTAAGAGAAAATTACGCATTGCTTGATAGGTTATATTGATTTAATCTTATATTAATTGTTTTCTTTAAATAATTTTATTCTTTACCCTTACTAATGTTGCCCTCGCATGTCTTGATTTCATTGAATTCGGCAGGTATGCTATATACCGTACTAGAGATCAAAATCGACAGAACCTTGTGTGAACGTTCAATACTTTCTAAATATATTGAAAAGTACATCTTGAATTATGTCAAAATATTGTAGTTGTGATAAGAAAGGGTATACAATAACATCTGCTACTTATCTAAGCTTTAATACCACAGAAATAAGTGGGTTAGCTAGATCGGTTGGTTTCCTAATCAGGCCAACAAGATTGTTCTTTCCTCCTCTTTTTATTTTCTTAGCGGTTAGTATTATTATTATAATATAGGAGAACAGATCTGTTATTTCTACCAACTATTCTCAAGTCATTATTTCGCGAAAAAGCCATAGGCATGAAGGTTGTCACCATAACTATATGAAATACCAAGCATTTCTGTTAGTGCCAAGTTGATCATTATAATTTAATACAATAACCTATATTAGCATTTAACATTTATTTAATTCTATCAGTTAATTCTCTGTGTTGTGAGTTTTTATATTTAAGTCATCTTAATTGTCGACGGTTTTTCGTAATATGGTACTCTGTAGTGGTATTCATAGTAAGTATTTAGGTAAAGGCAAAATATGTTAAATTCATACTAGTAGATGTCGACGATGACATAAATTATCAATTATGAAAGTGTTTCTACTATTACACTGCTGGCCAAAAAATATGGATATTTATATAGATCAATATTTATGTATTGCATTTTGTAATCATTTATCAATTGAAACAGTTGGTATCTTATTGAAATTAATCACGATCAACTAGTTGACATAACAAACTTTAATAAATCAAGGAAGACCCGCATTATGTACCAGTATTGGTAAATTGACTTTCAAGAAATTCGTACCCAAATATTTGTCTTTGCAAGCAAGTGGAATATCTACTACGAGAGATTTATTTCATACACTACTTTAAATACTCACATAGATTTGACATGAAGTAAAACTAACAGGATGATGCTACAAGGTTGCAAACATTCCTAAAATTTTTGAATAGTCAAAATCAACCAGGAACCTTTCGGTACAATTCTCTAACTACGGCTGATAATTGAATATTCTCCTATTAACGACCACTAAACACTTATCACAAATGTTTTCAAACTGTCAATAAAGGATCAGGACATACTCTGAATATTAGAGAATGGTAAGATCTTTTCCAACGAAGCAATTCATCTGCTTGTAATGATTGTGTTGCGACTCAGAACCAAAGCAAATTTGAAGGAGGTACTTGAGTAGGGTCTAAGCAAGACATTAGGTACCGTCAGAGCATAACTAATTAGTGTATAACTTCTTCAATAGCCTTATTCTAAAGATTTGTGGCTCTAATATTCACAACAACATTCATAAACAGCTCTAAAACTCCACCGTTGGCAAATAATAGACTCAGTAAATGAATTGAATATTTGCTTAAGGTTCATAAACTTTATTTTTCAACCAACATGGGCAAAATAATTGTATTTTATGGCTTAATAGATATTATCGGGGGTCGAATCTTTAATGTCAAATAATTAAATTTTGTAGCAATTAGCTTTTTGAGAACTTGGGAATAGCCTGTAATTGAAGTCTAGTAAAACAGCATTGCAACTATGTATTCCTTTTCATTTATTCAAAAGGTATTAATAATTATGTTGCCACGTCGCTCTTGTTAATAACCATTAATGTTGACAGTGTTATCTTGATGCATTCTTGACACTCAATTGATTGTAGATACAGGGTTGGACCATGTTGCTATTCTATCTAGGTCTTCATACAGTTCAAAATGGAGTCAAAGTTTTTTTTCACTTTTTTAAAGGTCACACAACCCGATCCTTTGCTAATAGTTAACTGAAAATTATAATATGATCAGAATCATTACACATGAATAAATCTTTCATTTTATTATTGAAAACCATAAAAAACAATGAGCGTATAGGTAATGATAAACATTATCAATTCTGGTCTTTAATTAAAACTAATAATATGGATGCTATTAATTGAGACCCTCCCGTCAATATGCTGGCGAGGTTTTGTGTATGCATAAGGAGGTGGCTAGAACAAGGTTGCTCTCTAGTAAACCTTGATAAATATATCCGAGTTCTGAGGCAGTCTACATTTTCTCCACCGAACAAGTCAATGCATCATGATATTGTGCATCAAATTTGGTTCCTTCTTGTTTTTTCTTATATTGCGCAAAAAATTAGAATATAAGAATCAATCCACTTACGTGCAAAATATCTTTGTATGAATTTGATATGGAATGTTTTCCCATTGTGAGATCAACATACTCGGGGAAATCAAATCTAGGAACAATTTAGATAAAAATTGATTCTGTTTCAGCAATATTTTACCATACAGACTCAGGAAAACATGAAAGCCTCCATCTCTTAATCTAAAAGGAATTTTAAAGAGCTTTAAATTCAAATTAGAATTGAGCAATTATCAGAAGATGCACCATTACATTCCCTATATAAAAAATTAGCTGTGAAGAAACCTTTACTTACTTAATTTGAAGTTACTGTTGTAACTTGGTGTAAGGGTTCTACTTATTTGTTCCAAGTAGAAATACTTGTTGCTGTTATTTATTGGCTAGGAGAATATAGATTATCTAATACAAGCATGTACATGATCCATTCCTCGATTACTAGACACCCTATAGCAAAAACATCAGCAGTGAAATCATGGAATTGTAAGAGTAATTTTATCTCCAATAACCTTTCATAAAGTATTTTTACTGTTTGTTTTTTTATACAGTATATATTCATATAACACCTCTTAAGGCTTTCAATGAAACTAATCTAAGACATAGTTTATACTTTTTTTGTGTGTTTGGACAATTAGATTGCTATACTTGCGAATGCTTTTAACAATGACACATATGTCAATGATGTTGACACTCAAGGAATGTAAAGATAAATTTGTTTCTTAGAAACATATCTAGGCTATTTAAATACGAAATTAGCAAAACTTTCTAAAAGTTTTCTCTAAAATACAATGTATTCTATAAATTTCTAGATATTATTAATTTTGGCATAGAAGCTTCCTCATATTGTGATAATTTTGATTTGAAAAGAAAAAAGTACAGATATATCTTACGGACAATTTTTTCCTGAAGGTTTTTTGACTTTATAAAGATTTAAGCTTAGTGCTTAGGTGAGCTGATATGCTCTGGTTGAGGATAATTATACTTTCCTTGGGCTGATATTACACCCCTGTTTGCATAATAGGATGCAATGTCATTCTTAACGTAAGAAACAGCTCTAGCAGCTTCAAACGGTTCATAATTACTAAACCATTGACTAACTTCACCGAGACTAAGGCTCTTCCTAACAAGAATATAATTCAATTATGAAACATCTCTGCATCTTTTATTGAAACCTTAATATAGATAGGGGTCTTGAGCTTGCGTTGTAGTGTAATCATAGCCTTTTTCGGGTCTTGTTGATGAATATCGCTCCGTATAGGAGCTGAAATGGATGATTTAGCTATCATATGTCTATTTTTATTTTGATCGGCCTACCATCCATGATGTGTTTAAAGTTCTTTAAGATTTTGGTCATTCTGTGCATGCCAGTTGAGAATAAAATACCTAGGCTCTGGCGCAGTACTCAATCTTAGAACTTCCAAATAAGATAGATGCATTAGCCTACTTGATATATGAAATATTGAATTGATTCTGAACCCAAGGAGCTTAGATATTTCTGAAGGGAGGTTCTACATGAGTAAGATGTAATACTGATTACTGTTAGAAATTTTTTCGGTAAGATTTGTGCTCCATTTCATCTCATATTTAGTTTCTCTATTGTAAGGTTATTTTAATGTTTTAAAAATGTAAATTGTACCTCACTGATCATAAAACTGATCTCAGGTACAAAATAACCGAGTCTATTCATGCTAAGGTAAACATAACATATGTTCTCGCTTAGTCTGATAGCAGAGAAGCTAAGCTAGACGTCTTCTTGAGAGTAGGAAACTACCAGATGCAATATATTAAATGCTTGTTTCATAATAAAAATGATATTTTAACCTTTTTCAGAAAGAATTTCTTTGAATAAAAATTATATAACATCACGATTGTATTTGAGTGGTTGCATGCCTGATGCAAATGTGTGGTCGAAGTTAAGTAGTAGAAAAGGGTAAGAATCCATTCATCTATTAGAACATTAGTAGAAAATCTTGTTAAGAGATTTTGCATATTGTCTAAGTGCCGAGGTTAATTTTCTATAGCGGGTTCATTTTGTTGTCTCAAGGATGCCAAACAATCTTCGATGAAAATAAATGCCTTGGTAGGGCAAATTAGATGGCTGTGACTCGTATGTGCTCATAAATGATTAAAATGTTATAATTTATTTGCCCGCATGAGGCCACATGTTCCCTTCCTATCAAATACTCATACTAGTGTAAATGGTTTCAATTAATCTTTCACCCAGCTCTTAGTGAAGCAGTAATACTTTCGTATAAATGATATTCTCTCAACTAAAGATAATTGTGTCAAATTCATCCCTGGTATTTCTGAGCACTAACATGATGCCTCACACACTTATATTCCAAAAAAAAATCCACCTTAAATTTATCTCGTAACGGGACATGTAGTATCAACTGTACGAACTGAAATAACACATGACTTCCCACAAACAGTTTATGCTATTGCAATGACTTTGTAGAATTTTCCATTTTAATACTGTGAGTAATGTTTTGTGACTTCTTACAACCCGGATTCACAACTAAAACTTTTCAAAAGAAACCCGGTCACCTATGTACATGGATAGGTCAACAGATTTATTTCATAGAGCTGTACCGGTGCTTTGGAAAATTATTAAAAACCAAGAAAAGGCCTTCTTTTTACTTTGATATTTATTTCTTACAGCCATTAGTCTTGACTAATAATATTGGTAAAAATTTTAGAACTAACCATGGAAAATAGTCAAAGAGAAACTATATTTTATGGAACATAAAATTCTTGACAAATGCGGGATTCCAACCAGACCTAAGTTCAGCCAACTCCTATATATTGCTAAAGCCAACATCGGCTCACTTGTTTTAGTTTTTCTTGGAAAATGGTCTACCCCAATTCAAGTTGACTATTTTTTATGGATTTTTCTGGCTTACCTATCTATAGAAAAATTGCTAAAAGTGAATTCGGAAGTTAAATTAGCCGAAATGAGTTCATGAGTCTTTCTAGTCATGTTTGATATACATTCTGTAAGTAACTCTTGAAGGTTTCCACACAATTTCTATTTTTAGATATTCTTGCGTTCCACTCCTCTTGACCAATAAAAATAATACCTGTCTTAGAATTTGATACCACCTCATTTTGTACAATAAGAACTAGCATTCTTCTTAGCTATTAAAGTAGAGATGGTGCAACTCAGCATATACGAAGGTAGCATGTATTCAATATAACTCTGCTCTTCAAGAACGGGAAATTTCTTCCTTCAAAAAAACTTATGAACACAATCATTTTGAGTTCGGCCAAGTAAGTGAATGGATGAGCTCCTACCCATAGACCCCTTAAGCGTTCGCTTAATTTCTCTCATTGCCAATATAAAGTACTTCTGACTCTTTCTTTTTCCCCAAATGACTGAAAAAAATTGAATATAAATCTTCAGAAATTCCCCGCGTAGCCCAGGAATGCATCTGGAAGAAAACGAGTCTTGCCACAGGGACCATTTTGTAAAAGTTTCATACTGTGCAAAACTGAGAATGGAAAACAATATTTAATCACTCCAGGGCAATCTGATCTAACCTATTTTTGGTATCCAATTTAAGATCAAAATAAAATGAGAACCATCTAAAAAGCCCAAAATCTTTAAATTCTGAAAGTTCAGTTGACTTAGCATAGGGATCAATCAATGTTTCTTAATTTATATCATGGCCCACCCCTACCCATAGGGGTTAACCTATAACATGATACATGAAGAACCAAAAACCAATAACATCTACCTAGTGTTTCATGTGAAACGAATAGAAACTAGCAGTATCTCACTTTTCTTAATAGCGTATGGACCATTCTGTTTCAGTATAACTGGCTCTTATCATTTTATTTATATCGTTCACCCTTTCGATAAAGTTTGGGCTTCTTATCGCGCTTAATGGACACTATTGGGCTCTGACATAGTCAAATTTTCCTTACCGTTATCCCGGTAATGAGACCCTTAATGGAATCTGAATTAAAAGTAATGTCTTGAAAAAAATATAATTCCATTAATTTATTGTGGTCAAAGAATTCTTTTCAATATAACAATTTTTAGAGATAAATATCTTAATGATATATTTTATATTAAACTTAGCATATGCATGTTGAATTCGCCCTAAAATTACCACTTCCCACAAACAAACCAATTAATTGCCTAGTTCGGCAAAGCATAGATCTCATTAAATATGACACAACCAATTTTTAACTTTCTGCAGATAAACTGTGGTTTAATCGCGCACGTAATCCCTCTTCGTTTTTTTTATACCTTTTTCTTCTCAAGAAACTCATTTCTGGTTTTGACTGAGCTGGTTTGGTCTAGGGCTCAGATACGACGATGAAATTTAAGACACAAGTTTTTCTTGACTCCGGAAAAAAAAATCCCAAATCTGATTAGTAGAGTTATGTTCCAAAATTAAAATTCTAAGAATTAAGTAAAACAAACACCAGTAAAGAAACTAGGAAAGATGAAGAGGTATAGGGAAAGATAGAAAACTCAGTCTGGAATGAGTTTCTGGTTGCTGATAATTGCTCTGCGAAACCTGCAGATATTTTAAAACGAAGTGCCCGCTTTTCGAATAGCTTTTGAATGCAATAAACATATTTGGAAAATTAAAATTGGCGAGTTTTGAGCATTACGATATTCAATTAGTAGCTTAGCTGGCAGGTAGAGACTCAATCGATGCTGACTTTGGTGAAACGTCCAAGTCAATATACTGAAATCTATTCAATTACACAATGAAGGTATTCAAAGCAGTTGAAAATAATCTTATAAGAGAGCGGGTTTTACATGAAGAAAATTCTTTTGCTTGGAGAAGATGCCTGGTACCGGATCTTTTCAAATATGAATATACAATTTTATGTTACGTCAAGAAAATTGTAGTTATTTTTTATTAGTAGTAATAGAAATCGTCATGCTCCCAGTTTTGGTATTCCAAATAAATCCTATAGAAACTATGATTATGTTAGGTTAAAATTCTGTTTTTTAACTTTTGCTTAAATTTCAATGCATCATCATTCAGTGTACAGAAAAGAACATGAATCCACCCTCATCTTAATCGGGGGCCGAGTGGGGAGAGACCGAGTCATGGGGGCCACTTTTAAGGGTATATGCTAGCCCAAACATCAAAGAATAAGTTTGATTAACAACAGAATCAAATGTATTTATCATTGAATAAGTATGAGAAAACAGTTTAACATTATTTTCTTAACTTTTTGCTGTTTCCTTGGTATCTTGTAACCAGGTTTTCTTTATTCTCTCCACTTTATTTGTTTTTCCTAGATCGAGCAATATATTCCTATGAATTGCACAATCACTTAGAATAAATACAGTATTATATTTTGAAATACAAAAAAGTAAATGTGAAAATTTTGAGAATGGGGGTAATCTCCGCAAGTACTCGAAGATACCGGTATTTGTTTCCCGTTAAGTTTCCGGTATAACCGATAAACTCGAAATTCATAACAATAGTTAACGGTTATAACAGTAGCCGTTTATAACCTAAACGGAAATGAATTTATAAATGAGTTGAAAACAATAAGAAACTCTAAATAAAGTTCACCCAACCTTTGAGTCCAAACTGGGAAATTTATCGAACTTTGTTATGTATGGAACATTACAGTATTATTTACACCTGTTTCTTACTAAGATACTTGATATACTGTGAAGAAGTATAACACAAAATTCTGGTAATATGCTAAGAGAGAAGAGAACTCGCAATGTACAACCAATACAGCCAGATTTTACTCAAACTCCTGACATCTCATTTTGCACAAACTTGTAATCCTCCCAAACACGTTGGAGTAAACATTAAAAGATAAAATACAAGTATTAATGTGTTTATCTTTAACTACAGCAAATACTTGTGGACAGTTTGGAGTCTGTGATGAAGTGCTGAACACTTGCGTGTGTGACAAGGGTTGGTCACAATCTGTAGAACTTGTATATTTTCCTTTTACAAAAGATGGAGTTGAGTTCAACGAAACCGCCATTTTTGATCGATTACCCTGCAGTCTCAACAAAACGATGCTGTTCATTTTCTTTTTACTTACTTTTGTCTCCTGTACTTTAGCGCTTCTTTACAATTTACCACATTTAACAACAAGAAAACGCATCCAGAGACAATTTCTTCTTATCCTGAGTTTTTTGTTTTATGCTATTTCTTCCCTAATAAGAGTTATAGACATTGACAGAATATATGGAGAGGATAAAGCCTTCACTGTAACGCTGGCTCTTGCAATATTCTTTCAAAATACAGGAACCTGTGTTTTTGTTTCAAAATATATTTCCTACCATTTAATAAAAAGAAATAAAGCTTTTGGATCTGAACTAAAAATATTGGGAGCTAACGTGACGCCCATACTAAATTCTGCAATCCCTGCTTTTATAACTCTTGATATAATCCTGCTTCCAATCTTTGCGCTTCCTGCTTTTGTAGGTAAACAAAAAGCAGGATACTTATTTTATGCGGAAAGTGCTCTTCAAGGTGTACGATGTGTTACTTTCTCTCTGCTGACGTATTCTACATCCATGGGAGTTATCAAAGATATGCAAATTATTATAGATGCGCCTCTAGGAGAAGATCAACAACCACAACCATTTCGTCTATATTGTGAAGGTGCTGTTCCCAATTTGAAAATGGTCACGTCTAGCGTAGTATATTTTTCTTTCATTTTTGGACAAGCTAATTTTTTTTACACGATTTTTGAGTACCAGGAGCTGATTCATAAATACTACTTTGCAGTCAATGGGTTTGCCTGGGCTGGGATGTCCACTGTTATCACGTATGCCTTGGTAAAAAACCTCAAAATAGCCAAAAATTTAAAAAGTACACCTCTTACACAAAAAAAAAACACAATCTCAACTAGGAATCCAACAAGTGTTAGTTTGCCTGCAACTATTAGTATATAACCTTGGTCATATTCATTTTCCATATGAGTCTTAACTGTTCAACTATTTAGTTTTTTTGATAAACTGTTCATGAACAAAGCCAAAAACAGTTTGTTAAAAAACTTTCTCCGGTTCCTTTATAACAACAGCTTCGACCTTTTTTTTGATTTAAAGGAACAGATAAGGTTGAATCAGGATGTTTTCCTTTTCGCATTAAGTGTACAGTACGTCCCACATTGCTCTGCAAATTGCCAACAAAAATTTCTGACTCTGCCAGTATTTCCATATCAGCCCAGAGTCCAACAGAACTATCAAATTTTTCCTTTTCCTCTCCTTGCTTTCTATAACTTTTGACACTAAAACCAATATCCTCCTCAGTTGAAGAAGTATAAATAGGTAACTTTATTCCTGCTTCCTTTAATTCATCTACAAGTTTTTCTAGCTCTGAATACTCATCAGTCGCAATGTAAATAAAGTCAAGTTGGTTTAAATCTTGTATTCCATTTATATCCTCGAGTATTTGAAACTTGGAAGCACACAGAAGAATTTCTGTATAAGCCTTCATTGGAACATAATAGGCTTCAACAGGCCCACCTGCGTTATGCCCAATTTTATCTCCACCTCGAATGTGAACTCCAAGATATCTCATTTTCTTCACATCCTTCCAGTGTGTCTTTAGAACTTGCTTCTTAACTGCATCAACTCTTTTGCGAACACTATCCTGTAAACGAAAAGTCCATGAAAACAAAATTCTCATTGATTGCAGATCATTGTCACTTCTAATTCCATTCACAAAATTAGTGAAGATTTCATTCCTTGCTCCAATCAATTCCTTGTTCAAGTAAATATCTTTTAGCTTTCCTCTGTGACGATCTTTGTCATTTTCTTGTACTAACGATACTTTCTCCCTATCTAACTCCTTGGTGCATTTTTCAGCAATAATCGGTTTAAAAAAGCAACTCCAGGAACTTTTTTTTGCTTCATCGTAACAACCATGCCCCCAATACTCTGGAAACTCCACTGTTGAACGCTCTATAAGAGCAAGTCGTGAGATCATAAAAATCCACCCCATATCAGCAGTGAAACCACCATATTTATTTGTTTGAAGGCTTGCTGAAAATGCTCTCTCTGGGATTAGGATTTTAGAAAAATTTAAAGCAGAGTTGCATGTTTGAAAAGGGTTTTCTAGCTCTGTAAGGGATGATGGAGCTTGATACGAATTGAAAGGGTCAAAGCTTAATAGACTTTTATAATCATCTATAGATTCGCACCATCCAGGTATTCCTGATTCCGATGTAAAATAATTATATTTTCTCATTTTGGAATATTTTTTTTCTTTTTCTGGAATTTGGGTGCGAGGTTCGTTATTGTTTGACTTTTCTGATTTTGTTGTAGAAGAGATAGTTAATGAGGGTGGGTCTGTTATTGTAGGTGAAGAAACAAGGTTTGAAGGTTTGTGAAAAACGGCGTAGTAAATAAATCCAAGGATCATTAGAGCTTGAAGAAAAGCTACCAAACAAAATGTCTTGAAAATATCATTCTTTTTCATTTCTGGTTGTTGCACTTCGCTGCAGTTTTTGAAAATATCTTGATTGGATAAATGTTTATAAAAACACCTTAAAGTTATAATCGTATATTTCCCAGCACAAGCAAAGACTGAGTAGTGGGGAATTTTATACTGTGAGTTACAACAATGGGTATAAGTATGAGGTTTTTAAATTATCTGAGTTGAAACTTAGGATAACCCCTCAGAGCTTTAGAAATTAAAGAAAGATGTGCGTCATATTGCCGCAGTAATAAGAATCAAATTTTCCATATGCTCCTTGGTAGACATATGTTATGGTATGAATTGCATTTACCTTAGTGTTAAGCAATAAGTCTCTTATATAGCTATACGAAAATGATAAAGTAATTGTTTTTTCTCATTTGTAGATCTGTCACAGAAAAAGATTTCCAAGTATTCAACTTCAAGATATGACTTATGAGATGCGATATATTGCTGAACGAGAACTAACTAAATACAAAAAAACAACAAATGTTTAACTAGTTAGAAATGGACTCTTGGGAGCAAAATTTTTGGAACCAGGGTTTCTCTGTTATCTTTGAGGCTTCAAGAATATTTTCGGAGGCTTTAATTTACCAGGAAACCATGAACAAGCAGACAAGGCATGATTATTAGCTTAAAATTACCAGATCAAAGATCCAAAAGACACAAAAGCTGACTGTTTTGAACAGGAACAAAATTTATTAAGGTTAAGTATACCAATGAATTTGAATCTCGGGACGAGAACCAAACACATTTCTTATCATTTTCTTTTTTTCAGCAGGTATAGAAAAGAAATGTTTTGCAAGTTGGAAGTGCGTATAATTTATCCGGTGAAAAAAATATTTTATTTGTTGTGGTAATAGCCTCTCCAATTGCTGTTAAGAAGGTTAAGCCATGAAAAGATATATAACTTGATTTTTCACGTTAACTTCCCCCCCAACTATACTAGTTTTTTAGCACATAGATTAATCAAAATGATTATAAAAATACTTTGTTCAAGCTGAAATATCAATAAAATTTGCCAAAATGGAATTCAATCAAACAGCAATTATATTTTCTGAAGAGAAACATTGATAATTTGCTATTAAAACAGAAAGGTAAACATAGTTGTTTCTTGTATCATCAGAGCTCAGATGAGGTAGAATCTGCTTAACAATAATCCCACTTGAACTAAAGTGCTGTGCTATGACCCCAGTTATGAGAATATAAGTAAAAGCAGTGTGATCTTACTTGTGTCACTTGGTATAGAGTCATTTGCTAAATTTTTTGTCCTAAATAAGCTAATATTCAATAACTATTCACTGTAGTGGGGAAACTAACTAACAGAAAAAACAAAATACGAAAAAATGACAACGAAGATCATACTTTTCCACAACTAGAAATCAGTAAATACCCTTAAGTATGCTAAGGAAATACAAAACTGAACTTGCTGCAAACTAATCTTTAGTTTTATCATCACTCTTTTAGAATACCAGAGGGTTAATTCTTAACGATTCTAATTCTCTACTCGTGTAAATGAGATCACAGTTGGCAATTCTTGACACCATCAATAATTATAGATCATACTTGACATGTCACCCTCTAGTCACATGTTCTTTGAATAATGGCGGCCCATAGTAGGATCTAGCTGAAATTTGTAAGTAGAAGCTACTGCTGTGATTCTGGAGTTTTGTTTCGCGAATTTCAACTAAATACCACTTCAATAGTATACTCACCCACCTCTTTGCTAGCTTGGGGCCTTCCTTATGTGAGGGTGCAATCAGAAGTTGTTACTAATAATGGAAAATTCCAAAGTTTATAGTAATGATGATGTTTGGTTTAACGTACAGATGCTTGTCTAAGTTCAGGGTGTCTTATGCTTATTGAAAAAAATACAGATACACGTTTAATCATTCTAGATATGGAATTTTGGGTATCTGTAATGGATTAAATGACAATACCTCGGCTAAAATATTTATATATAACAAGATGTTCCTATGAAAGTACTAGAAAACGACTTAATACTACAGGATGTTTAGCAGCTACGTTTTGGAATTTACTCATCAATATTAAAAAAAACAAAACATTTGTACACAAATAAACCGGTAAGCATGGAAGAGAATCACATTAACTGAAGCCGGAACTCGGTAGGACCAAATTGATGATTACTCTCAGCTTTTTAATGATTTCAACACTAACATAATTTTTGTAAAATTCAAGAATTACTATTAGCCTTTTTAACTGAAGATAGGCATCTGAATTATGACTCTATGGTAGGGTATTCCGATTGGTTTTGGCACATGTTTGAGACAGTTCTAAGTTTATTGTCACACTTGCCCATTTATGCTCTCTTTCATCGAGAATTGGTATCATCACAAGGTGCGACATGTCTAAATTATAATCTTAAGTTAACCTCGGTGCAATAAGCCTTGTGAAATAAGTAACCTGGGCAATTCCTATGGATCTAATAAACACTTAAACATCCATAGCTCGAAAAGTTATTGAAGCTGGAATAAGACTCGGAGTTACTTAGCATATTTCACTCTGATTTTCAGAACAAAATCAATGATTCTTAAGTTAGCTTCCAGGTTCTTTAATTCTTAGTGCTGTTTGATTTTTTTAGATCCAATCACTTACGAGATCATTTTGTAATTCTCATTCTGAACAAAAAACTTTAAGCTTATTAAAAGATAAACCCAACACCCATTTCTTCTTATCGCAGGGCGATTTAAGTGGTAAAGTACACAATGCACTACTTTTCTTAGATGATTACTCATGCAAAATCCACAATGAATGTTAAAAAATAAAGACCAAATAAATAATTTATATCTCTTCAATGTCCTGAAATTTAACTTAAATATTTAGTTTTATATGGAAAATCTTAGCAAAATTTCAAGGTAAATATCAAAGATTATACAAATCACTAAGTAAATGCACTTAAAGGTACGAAGGAATATCTGCAACCGCTAATTGACGAATGGATGAGCTTCATTAATAATATTGACATAGTATTGCGGTAGCAGATATGACAATACACAGGAAGTCTCCCAAATTAATGCTTTCTAAGAATGATGATTCCGTGAAAAAAACTAGACGAAGAGTGTACTAAGAGCGAGAGAGATGGAGAGTTAGGCGATAAAAATATCACTAGTTTTATTTGTTCTGGCACCAAAGCTCTACCATAAAGTGAAAAGTTAGAGGTGTTAGTGAAAATTCTATGGCAGGAAACACAGCTATTAGCTGGATTCTATTTCAGCAGCCCTTAAAAAGGAATGAGCCAGAAGTTTATAAAGCCTGTAGCTAAAGCAATACGTTTCATGGTCTAGTCAGGTATCGAGCTATTGCTATGTTTGACATAGGTGTCGATTGTTTTATTTAAAGAATTGGGTTTTGTTATACACTAATGGCGAATCGGCGGTCCGGTGTTTTGTAGGAGCTTCTATAGCGCTAGAACTATCGAAGGCTCTGGAAATGATGTCAGATGGCAGGACTGCCTCAGCTAAAGCTGCAATAGAATATAAAGTGTCACATACCACATAGACATAGCATCTTCTGAGTCAAATTGTTTCTGCTTGTTAGGCTGGGTTAGTTCACTGCTCTAACATAGACATGCAGAGATATCGTTATCTTTTAGAAAATGCGTTATAATGATGTTTAGATTAACCATTTGGGCAGAAAGTAACGTTTTTTGAAAATGCATTCCCTTGTAACACCTCGAAGTTAAAGAGACAAGGTAATTAAAAAGATATAAGGGTTAACAAACGAATAGAGTTTAGAAGAAGTCTAGTAGAAGTCTTCATTTTAGATCTCAACAGAACATCTGACCTTGATAAGTTTTTTGAGGATTTGCTTTAGAAACTTACCGAAAAAAGTAGTTATTATCATCTAGAAAATAGATAAAATTTATTTCTTAGGCGTACAGATTGTGTTTTTTATACTTTCTCGGATTCAGTGACACAACGACTGGGGTTGTTTTATAATCCAACTAAAAAAATAAGCACTTTGAAGCAGATCGCAATAACCTGCATAACGTATCAGCCAATTTGCCACCATGAATTAAATTTGTGCAGAAATATTGAAAGAGCTTTAAACAAAATAAATAAGTAGCCATAAATTAATGACAGTAATTGCGAAGAGCTACACACTCTGATTTTAACTGAGAGAAAACTGGTGAATGGATACTTGATTACAAAGGTGCTTAATACCAGTAAATATTTAGTGTCCTATACCACTACTAAATAAAAAAAATATACATGTTTCAGATTGAAACAACGATAGGGAGCCATATCCTGTGTGTAACTGATCTCCTTAGAGGAGGGGTTATATTTCATGTAAGTACTTGGCTAGAGTATGTTTCCGGGATTGGGTATAGTATGTGAAGAAGAAAAATTTGATGAGCTGATGGAGATACCAGGAAGATCCTCTCTATAAACCTGCACTCAGAGTATCAGGAAACTTAGATACTGAAATGGAGTTAGTATTTGAGTTCTATATAAATTAACAGGATTCAACATGAACAGTGCTTCAAGAATATCAGAGGGGAAATACACAATGCTGTTTGCTGAGAGTACGATCTTATGTATGGAATTTAAGCAATTTGAAGGGCACCGCAAGAGAATCTATGCTACCATACGTAAAATGTGAATCATGATAGAAGGTAATCTAGATGGAAACTTTGGAGAGTTAAAGCCAATCTTGGTTGAATTTAGACTTAAGTTTAAAGAACCAAGGAAAACAAAAGTATACAGGAAGGAGGAGAAAATTTTTTTTCTTCATGCCAAGGATTTCCCAAAAATACAATCTTCTTGATCGACCCTTCCGGTTCTTGAAGTTTCAACTTAAATCCTATTGCTTGACTTTAATATCTCAAGCTCTGAATCATGCCCAATAATATAATTTTTCTAAATTGAAGCCAGAAAAAATCCATGTATGCTCCCAGAACTTTTGAATGAGAAAAACTAAAACAGTTTAAAGAATATGCCGATTTATGGTGCGATAAACCTGAGCACGTATAAGTTTTACATAATATAGTAGTTCCTCTGACACTAGTATACACATTCAGTTGCAATTTGAAATGATTCGTTTCCAATTCAAAATGCTCTATGCGCAGAGAAGAAACTAAAATATTCTGTTGATCTCTAAATAACCATTCTATCTTAGCATAAGAATCCTGTACTTCTTTAACTGAAAATATATTTTTTGGTGCAGTACTATCTTCATCCATATCTCATCTGATGCAATTTGGTAATTCTGAGTTGATATGAATCATTGTTTATGCTCTGAATGCTCGTAAAGCATCTGTTCCTAGTTTCCCATTTAAGAATAGACATCTTGTTCTTCTTAATAGAGCATTTTAAACTTCCAGCGCTATTTTCATATGGTGCGATTAATTTCGTATTGGTTTGTTTATTGGGACCTCGATTTAGGGAGATTGAATTATCGACTCAGAAATTAGAGGCTTTGACTCCGGAGACAAAAAACTAATTTCTGAGATAAAATAAAATAGTTTTTAACTTGTGGGATTGACAGTAATTTTTACCTTGGTGTAAACCCTGCAGTAAGCTCCAAAACATACCAAGAAAATGTCTATAGTAACTAAATAATAACCTGATTTTTCTTCTTCATTTCGAGAAAACAGAAGATAGTCTTCTCTGCTTTTATAACTAAATGTTAGCATCCCTAAACTAGACATAAATTTCTTCGGGCCATATGATACCATTTTCCAGTCGGAGAGACAGAACTTTAAGATTCAAAGCAATTGCTTCATCTTGTATCGAAAAGATCTTTTGCTAAGTTTGACAAGCTCATTAGGTTACAATTTGAAAGTAATCAACAGAATTTACAGTATTTCATGGTTGTGAATATTTTAATGTCCAATTATTCACATCTTAATGGTTTTAATATTGATGCAGAGTTTGTTTCTTAAGGCTGAAACTGGAAGGAGAATACATACGATTTCTTTTCAGATTATATATTCTTATTAACTATTTGTTTGGTAGATCAAATAAATATACTAAATTCAATAGCTAATGATCCAGTGCCCTTAGTCATTGCAATAACAAGAATTCAAATACAACTAGGAGAAACAGAGTCTTATTTGATTAGGATCATCCAAAACAAGAATACAGTTTTGAAGTAAACTATTCTACGACGTAAGAATTTATGTATCACTTTCTCAAACTCTTAAACACTTAATTATTTCTGGCCAAACTAGGTATTTAAAGTATAAATAAAATAAACTAATATTCAGCACTAAATAGTTTATTTCTTACTAGCCATTTGGTAAAAACAAACACATAGAAACAAGTTTGCAAAACCAAAAAGTAACCTCATAAAAATAATAACTGCTGAAAACAAAACTCAAAAAAATAAAATTGTAGTGTAAAAGAAATAGAAAAAAAATACTGACAAAAAAATATATAGTTTATCCATGTGTAGAATTCCAATTATTGGACAAGTATTCAATAAAACACAAATATTTGCTCAAAACGTAAAAAATATTCTGGATGATTTCTTGGAGAAAAAATATCTTAAATCTTTTAAAGTGAAGGTCTATGCTGAGGTATATATTTTGTCTCTGATTGTGTAGCAAGAATAGAAGTTAAAACAAGTGGTTTTCCTTCACTAAATACTTTTCCATTTCCAATATATGTAAAACAAACTTCACTTTTGGGTAAAATGTATCTGCTGTAAAGTAAAAGCACAGGAAAAAGAGAAAAAGGAGCTGTAGAAGACATAACTGCTTGTAATAGAAGGTTCCAATTTTGACAATTATATTGAGGTGGTGCTACTATAGAAATGGAAACCACATGCAAGACTATATTTTGAAGAATAATAGATTTCTTGTATAATTCAAGTTTGATATAAAGAGTATGAAATTTATTTATATTTGGATTTTCAACAATTCCTTTTTCAAAGTTTCTGATTAGTTCTTGTAAATTTTTTAATACAAAGTTAAGAGTTTTAAAAAAATATAAAGAAACAATAATTCCATTTATGTTGAATATACCTACTAAAAGAGTTATACTGTATGCAAGATTTAAGTATTCATTCCAAATAATATAAGCCAAACA
The DNA here is from genome assembly GCA_015227615.1 of Labyrinthula sp. Ha. Taxonomy (NCBI): domain Eukaryota; class Bigyra; order Labyrinthulida; family Labyrinthulaceae; genus Labyrinthula; species Labyrinthula sp. Ha. The sequence goes on along the minus strand of JAALGZ010000042.1, from coordinate 163,824 downwards.
AGCAGCCAGTAAAGAATTAAGAAAAATAATAAATGGAAAAAGTTTTGAAATAGCTTTAAGTTTTTCTTTACCTTCTTGATCGAAACCTAACATATACTTTGCTATTAAGATAAAAACAATATTTGCTAAACTTTGTGCTAAATATTCATATCCAGCGAAAATAAAGTTTATTTTTCCTTGCGTTGTTTGCAAGCTGTGTTTTAATAAGAATGCGTTTGAAGAGAAATAAAGCTGAAAAACTGCAGCAAAGAGTAACAAAAGCAAACAGAATAAGTTTAGTCTAAAAAACTTTTGCTTTGTAATTTCTTTTTGAACAGTCTGTCTTGTTTCCAAAATCTTTTTTCCATTGGAAGTTAAAAAAGAAGCTAAAACAATAATTTGCAGAAATAAGTAAATTCCAGCAAGAAATACACCAAACACTTGTATAAAAGTTGAGTAAGGTTTGTAATATTCAAAAACAGTTAAATCACAATCTCCGGTTTCTTCGTTAAACAATAAAGGTTTTTCACATAGCGTAAAATTATTCAACCCCATCCTTTATTTATTTATAAGTTACACAAAGCTTCTTTCTTCTTTTTCACCCAGGAAAAATAAGTACACTTTCATGAAAAACTTTAGCTAGGTAAGAGCCGTATTTTCTTTTAGTGCGTGTTTTCTCCACGAAGTACCTGTGCTCATAGCTAACCAGACATCTTCCCAGATATTATTACACAAAGTTTACTCTTGAATACACAAAATTCCTACAACTTCGAGTCGCTGGTCAGGAGTTAAGAACTTGTACTGGGTTTATCACATGTTTTGTCCCCATTTTTCTGGTCTATTGAAAGAATTTGTAGAAGATTATCTACAAAAAACATAGTGGGACATTACTGTGGTTTTTAAAAACGCAAATATTTCTATATTAGGGTATAAGAACATAGAAGTTAAGAAAAGGTTCAGAATTAGTTAAGCATAGCTAAAAAAGTGAAACTTTTCTACATTTTTTTGACTATGGATTAGCACACTAGCTAAAAACGAAACTTAAGCAGAATAGTTTTTCTTATTATATTAAACACATGTGTGACAACGAAGATTTTGTTTATAATGTTTTTCCTTTGACTGTGAGTTCCAAGCAGGATAATACCCTAGATATCATATTATAAGGGTCACTATCTAGGAAGCACATATTTATTCTTGCTTTATCATTCATTCTCGAAGTTCTCTCCAAGTAAGTAACAAACTTTGTTCTAGTTTGAACAAATGTTCCTCTTTGTTCATCAAGCCTTAGTTTCTGACAACTTATTTTACTTTTCCTATCATTGCCAGAAAAAAAGAAAACAAATAGTAAATATTTTCCAGTTCTTTTTTCTATTCCACTAAATATTTGCGTCTTAGAGTTTGTTTTGCTTAATCTCCAGTCATTAATCAAATTCGGAAAACACTTATTTTCAAAATCAGCTATTTTCTGAACATTATCATAAAAATTCTCGATTAAAAGCTGCTTGCAGAAGATATCCCAAACTCTTTGGATTAGGTTCTCATACTTAACACTATAGAGAAAAACGTTCATTAGAAGAAAATTTCGTTTCTTTCTGTCAATTGCAACTCTGTGGATACTTCCAGGGATATTCCTTACAACTGTCATTTCTTTGTTTACTTGTTTTCGCATCTGAGATACTTCTCTTTCTAAACCAATTTTAACGCCATCGACAAAAAGAAGTCTCCTTTGTTTAAAACCATAAAAGAAATCAACCAAATCTTGACTGCTACGAGATAAAACCCACATAAATTCATGTGGATCAACTCTTGGATTGATACAGAGAATACTCTTAAACTCTGAAAGCAATAACCTTTTTTCTCTCAATAGTACCAGTTCTTTCCTCAAGATAGAATTTTGCGAAAGAAAAAAGTTTTCCGCCCATAAAGCTTTCATACTTTTTATGTTTTTCTCAAGAATATCAACCTGTTGTTTCAAGCTAATTATTTCTTGATATTTATAAGAGTTTTGTGCGTGTCCAACTAAGTATTTCTTTTTTGCTTGTTGTCCTTCAAGCTTCATTTTCGTTCGATGTCTCTTTACTGCACGGGCTGCGTATTGTTTTCTGTCAACGGATGTCCACTGATGGTACGGTTTAAAGTCAGCGTTTATAAAATCTACAGATCTTTCGACTTTGATATATCCTTTCGAAGAGTATGTAGACTTTGAACTTGAAAACATTTGCTTTGTTTTCATATTTTGTTTGCTGCACTTTTGAGACCTAAGAATGAGAACTCTTATACACAGAAAAAACCGGGACTTTACATAGAAAGCGTTATTAAACGTGAAATGGCTGAGATAGATATTGAAATACAGTTCATAATTATTGAAGAATTCTAAAGAGGACATGATTTATTCTCATATGATCATTTCATTTTCTTACTTATGTATATTATTCGGTAATATCTTCAATTACCGTTAGCTTTTATAATATTTTTTTTACATGCTATTGATTTAGTTATGAGAGTATCTATTTATTTATTGTTACTAAACCGGTATTTTGATACATAAGTATGTTAGTTTGCACTCTGAACTGCTTTGATGACCTCAATTGATTTGAGAACGTGAAAAATAGACTATGGCCATATGAGCCAACTCATAAGTGAAGAAAGTTCAAAATAGGGCAAATGGTAGATTACCATGAATATGCAACTAGAACTCCAAATATGAAAAAATTTTCGTGGTGAGGAGCTTTCATATTGATTGTCACTTCTTGAAAGTTGAATGGTCAAGACACTGCTGGAAGTTGGATAGATCAATCCACAACTGGTGCCTAAGGAATAGTAGAAGCTATATCAAATGAAAGGTGAAAATGTAAACTTTTCTTCTCTTAACTTTTAAAGGAACTAATGGGAATTTGAAGATGCCAATGTAATTTCAAATAGGGCGAATGGCACAACCCCAACACCAGAGCAACGGTTCAATACCTTGAAAAAACAATGCAAGAAGCTGTCGCCGGCTATAGAGAAACAAGTTAGCTGAGCGCTACGTATAGCTACAGTAAACGTTGACTCTCATATCATATGGAAATTCGGATGACTCTTATTTCAAAGCTTAGCTAGCAATTTGAACTCCTAATCCTTGCGGGAAGTTACAGGTTTAAAGGCTGAAAGAATCCAAGAGTTGAGTTGCTCGGCACTAAAATGGCTAGTTACTGAATTTTAAGGCTATGAAAAGGAAGAAGTGAAGAAGAAGAAAAGGCTTCAGAGAGTTCTTTTTGTCTAAATGGTAAATAAAATAAAAGATGTGGCCTTCAGAAAAAGAAAGAAAAGTGATAGCGAAGGGAAAGCTAGAAAATAAATCTCATTTTCATGATTGTTTACGTGTGGGAAATAACAGAAAAGTTAGGGCCAACCAGGAGACTCAAAATAATTCAAAGCTCGTAACAAAAGAAAGAACAACTTCTAAGATTTTTACCAAGTGAATTTTAACACACACAACCATTTATCCGGTGGAAAGGATACATGATACACAACATCACATTTTGAACACCTCAAACAATTGAACAATGTATTTCAAAGATAGAAACAGCTTTTATGAAGCAATCTCAACACGGCGGTTTGGTACGTAGAAAGTATAATAGCAAGAGCGAGCCAAAATCTCTACGAGAGCGACATACCACCAAATAAATACTCTACATAGCAATCATACATCTTCTGCAAAAGGACCCCGAAGTTTTAAGCCTTTGGATTCCTCAAATGAGCTGGGCCGTGATAGATCAATCTCCCCATTTTAATTCTAAAGTTGTGCTTTTGTTTTGGATAACGATTTTTTCAAATGAAAAAAGAACTTACGAAACCGAAAATAGAAATCGACATAGAACATATACATATTATTTTTAGGCGGGTACTGGTTGTCCACCCTATGCGGACTAGGCTGCCTGGCTTCCGTAATGTTATATGTATTATAACAAGCCGTTGAAATCTTAGTAAGACCTACCCGTTAGCACTTCAATTTAAGATCAAAGTTTGCAATAAAGATACAGACTTCAGATCAATCTACCTGGCTTACGTGACAGGGTAAGGGCAAAGGAAATAAACCAGTTTGGTGTAGTGACTTCCTAAGATAGAGAATCCTGTTATTCAGTTATTCATATGCCCAACTGCATCAGGACTCACGATAAATATAGTGACCATCCTGCCGCATTAGTAACTTAAAATTTAACATTTAAGAGAGCAACCATACTAAAATGTTTTCTTTGAATTGTCCTTATCATCTAAGGTTAAAAACATATTCTTCGTTGACTTAATGTAAGCAAAAGGTACAGACTTACTATGTAAACAACTTATCCCCGCATTCTATGCACAAAAAAGGCATGCTTCTTATTAGAATGTATCAAAAGGATTGCAATGAAAAAGATGATTTAGAACATAAAATCTAATAGAAAAACATAAAGGAATAGAAAGTTTGTTTGTAAAAATGGCTTAAATATAAGCAAAAGCAAATTGATAATCCTGACCTTCATTACGTTATAAACTTACTCAAATACTAATATTCATCTGTCAAAGTATGATGCAAAAGTTTAAATACAGAAATTATACAATGAAGTCGACTTTTTTTTTCTATAATAAAGAAGGCCAATAAAGGGCTAAAAAGGAAGAAGGCAATATGATCGACAAGAATGATTTACTATATCTATAGGAATGGCATTGGCTACAGTCTTATTTTTCGATTAAGAGTTGAAACATTCAAATACAAGTGCAGTTCCTATATACAAAGATAATAAATCATACAAATGGTAGTTTTTTAAATACCCAAGTCGCTAATGCAATGGTTCTTTGAAATTTGATCAGATCTCAGAATTCAATGAATCATATAATTTTAAATAAGAGAAACAAGAAACAGAACTAATTGAGAAGAACTATAATGTAAGAATCTAAGTTTACCCCTTCTCCTGTTTAAGCAGAAAAGGGAAATGACATATATATATATCAGTTTCCTTCCTCAAAGCAAAGAATTCCAGAGATGCATTCAAATATGGGGTAGCTACACCTATGTTCGATTTCACAAGTTTCGAAATAAACCCTGAAAATTAAAGAATTGAAGTTTTTGTACATGCATATTAAAAAATTCAGGTCTCGGGAATGGGGTTAGAGAGTAACGTAGAAATCTTCCGCGGCGATGATAGTAGCTAAAATCCAAAATATTGGTAGCAAATAATATTGAGACTTAATTTAGTTTCGCAAATGAAAACGTGTACTCCTAAAAATATAAGGAAAACTAAGACAGCTCGGTTTGAATTACGTAAACTAGGTGATGAACAAATCTTCAAAGATATATGTTATTGCAATTTTTATTTGTTTTAACCTGCTGATTCGTTAATTCGTCGGACAAGAGCAACAATAATCTCTTCCTTTCAAATTACCCATATTATGTTTCTGCAACTTTACTCGTTAATCAATATTTGAAAAATTGTAGATTATTTAAAACTCTTTATTGAGAAGATACACTAACTTTTGATGATGTGGCCTTTTAAACATTTCGTCTTGAAGTGTTGCTTCGTTTGCATCAACCTTCTCAAGGCAAGAATCTCTTACTTGAAGTATAAGAGAAAATATCGAACTCTTTGTTTATTTCTTCTGATTCTTATATCGGGTATATTCTGTAGAACCAAAACAAAATATCCCATATCTTTTTTGCGTCTAACCAATAAAATTTTAATGAGTCTTTTATTTAAATGGAGAATTAAGTAAGGAAACAAGTTACAAATAAAACTGCAAATTAAATCAAGAAGATCTTATGAAGTCTTTTACCATAAACAATCGCTTCCTGTTGTGTCCAAGAGTTGATATTCCAATACTTTACTATTTTCTGTGTTAGATATTATTAATTCTACCCCGTTTTTAGATAGATAATATAGTCCTGGGCTGTGCCATTTGTGCCGTTCTCAAGAAGACCAACGAAAGTTTAGGAAATACTCTTGGCTAAGTAAAACTTATGTAGAATAGGTATCACATTTTTTAATAATCATTTCCTATGCGGTAGCTATAAGTACATAATTTACGGGCTAGGTAGGTCATAAATTTTTTTCCAGCAGAAAAATATTATGCTAAATATTTATTGAGACCCCTCCACCGATGAGGTAACTAAAAAGTACACAGATTACGAGACATATGAGTATTTAATGAAGTTGTTAATGTCCTTTAGATATTAATAAAATTATATGCTGACTTAAAGAAGCGCTCAAGTTCTTCCTTGATTTCTGATGCGCTAAGTATACCAACTTAATACAATTGGGCTATAGGGTAACGGGGATTGGTTTTCTTGCTTAGAGATAAGGTTTAATTCCCTTGCAAATATTTTGCTATACTCTGTTTCGTACTTGTTGTGTGGTTAGTTTGATTTGAACTAAATTAATTTCTATTGAAGAAAACTAAAAGTACCTAATATAGCAATAAGAAGATTAGTTGCTATTGGTATAGTAATTAGTGCTCCAATGTATTACACAGGCACTCTACCACTTACTATAATCTATAGATTTTGATCACTTAGGGATAAAAAAAAGAACAACTTCCACTGAATTGGCAACATCTTTTAGATGCGTTTCTTTAAAAAAGTTATATAATAAAATAATGTGTTTGGAACTCTTCTAAAACTTTTTACGAATATTATCAACATTCGTTCTCCATAAGTGATATATATATACACTATTACAATTGATTCCTTTTTGACTGGCTAAGTTATAAGGGTTAAACTGAGTAATTCATACTCACGATATAGTAAGCTTCCTACGGAGTCAACTTGCAATTTACTATTTAGTAATACTTAATGATCTGCAACTATGCAGTATGTCACTGTTATTTGGTGGTCGTTCCATAGATGAAACATCCATTAGATGGTAAAATTTTCTCATATTTTAAAACTCATTCTAGCCAATTAATATTGAAAATAATATTTAAAGTAAGGATCAGATCATACAGACTAAGGGATCAAATATAAGTCTGTTGCAAAGTTTTTCAAAAAAAACTAAGACGGCTTGTTATTACCGATTTCTGTACTTTGTTCATTAGAATTTTTTTGAGATCATTAATTTTGTGTGTGTCACTTGTTTATATTTTAGACACTCTAATTTATAACTGAGAATTTGCTGATATATAAGAACAATTTATATCCAACCTTTGCTTAATGCTATATTTATTCCTAGAACAAAATTTATTCACTAAGGCATAATCTTTGGTTATCAGTAGGAATTAATGAATCAGTTGATAAGTATAACTGGTATCAATTTTAGTGGATTTATGTTGGATTAAATACAACGAGTCATTCAATTACTTATGCTAATATATTTTAAAAACCTTCTTTATCCTACTGTGGATGCTCTTATTCTACCTTTTGTCGAATATTCCTGTAGAATAATCCTAAGTTTCTGTTGTTCTTTATAGTTCTTTGCCATGTTTTCTTCTTGTAAAACAAACCTTTTGCTCCTCGATTACATATACTTCATCCAGTTCTTTGAACTACCATAATTATATATCTGAACGAGCTATAGTCTCTGTAAGTTAAAGGCAAATAAGTTATAACCTAGGAAAACGAACTTATCATAATATAAGAGAAAAAATGTATGAAATTTATTGAAATTGTTGATTTTAGAAACCATAAATTTTATTTACCACTTTCCCCATGAAGAGAAATGTCTTCAATCTTAATAGCGCCATCAAAATATAGAGATTGATTATCTTTAAATCCATTGCGAACGTTATATATATATAATTTTCATAAATAATCTCAAAATTTTGTTGCTACATCTTGCACATGTAGAAATCAATCAAGATCCAGTTTGAAGCTTGTTGAAATATTATCTTATCAATTTTTCTATCCTTATTCCACGGGGATGTGTTTATTGTATTTTTTATTCCCTTTTACGTGGGATGTCAAACTAGTTTCCCATCTTAATATTATTTTTCATCCATGTGGAAGGAACAACCGTGGAAGTAGAAAAAAGTAGAAAAAATATTGGCAATCATATAAGATGAAAATTTGTAACATCATAAAAATCAGTTTGAACCCCATAAACCTAACTTTAGAATATTGGATTTTCAAGCTAAAGGGCTATATTTTTTCTAGGAAGATTTAGAAAAATGTTGAGTTCAGGAATAACGAGCAAAATGCTCCTTACAATGATGGAGATAGAAACTCTTTTAGCAGTTCCATGTAGCATAAAAATATGTACAATAAACATTATTATGCTTCATATTTGTGTTTGTATTGCGAAAATATAAACTTTTTACTCGAAACAACTTTTTTTCCATAGGAAACAGTACTAGGTTGGTACTATCATCATGAAACCCATTACTACACTGCTAATTTTAAAGTACAAAATGAATGGAGAAATCTTAAAACGAATCTTTTCCCATCTCATCTCGAGTGTTTTTTTTTTAATTTATATCATAAAAACAAACGGGATTAAGATTATATAAAAAATTTTTGAAGTTAAATCATTGTATATAACTTAACCTTTTCAACACCAGTCAAGCAACTCTATTATCAAGCCTGGTTATTCATAGCAATTCCATAGTTTCTGGTTTAGAAGAAGTGACAAAATACATTTTAAAATTCTCCAATTACATAAGAAATGGAGAGTATTTCAATCAGTTTTTCATTTGATACCATAATAACAGATTAACTGAGGTAATTTCAAGATTAATTTTCGATAACTTAAGAAACTTGATTGAAATGTTCAATAAACAAAAAAGTATAAAGAATAAGTGGTGTCACATGTAACAAGATATGATAACTCTTGATAAGAAGAACTGAAATTATTTTAAGAATCTGAAATTCATGCTGAAAAACATCATGTTTAGTTTTAGAGCTATCATTGGTATACTCCTGATTAAAATACCCCTGATAGATATGTTAATCATGCTTGGTCTTCGTACATGATTTCCTTAGCGATATGAACGAAGTCCTACTGGACGAAAACATCGAAATTATTTTTATTCGTTGAGTAAAATTCTAACTTTAACAATATTATTTTCTGGGCCCTTAATATCCAGTCAACTTATTTTGTTCTCGTAAAGAGTATATCAAATCTTGAAATGTCCTCAAAATTACAAAAATTTGTAGGTATTTGGAATAAAAAAAGATAGTAAACAGCTACTAAGTGAATTATCCAAAATTTTATATTTTTTGAGTTCTGTATTAAAAAATTATGTATATGAATGAAGGAGAATGTAGAAGCCTTGTTAAGACGTTGCTTTCGGGGGGGGTTATGTAGCTGTACATAATGACGGGGTATTTAGCAATGCAAAAAAATCAGGAAACATAATATCTAGTAATTTTTATGTAAGAATTTTGTAAAACTTAAGAAGTTAAACCCCATATAATCCAAATAATCTACTTTATTTGCGCTCAAGTTTAATATTTAATTTATCTAATAGACATAGCGAATTGAAAATTATATGTTGGATGGGAGAAAAAATCATGAAGCAGGAGAAACGTTCCGCGTCTCAGTAAAAGATCCTGTTAACCAGATTATTGAGTACTTAATCTCTTATTCTTTGCGTAAAAAAGCTGCAACCGTTTGTGTTCGATTGCTAAAATTCTTTTCTAACTTTTTAACATCTCTGGTACCTTTCAATTGAGAATTGTAATATTTCAACTTAGTAAAATGGGTTACTTTATAGCACTAATAAACAAAACTCCATAGCATGTGGGTAGATTATTTACCTAATTTAACTAGGATTTTAAACAAATGATATTATTTATTTTACTAGCTAATTCCGTATATAGCCGCGAATTCTTAAGATTTGATTTTTTGGCTTATTTTTGCATATTAGAATTTAGTTATTTGAATAAAATTTTGCTGTCTTTTCTGGTTCAAACTCGCTTTCTTTAACTTGTTTTTTCTGTTATAACCCTATGGTTTTAAATAATATTCGTGCTTTACATGCAGCAACCACAAAACAAGGTTTATATGCTACTTAATGAATAGATGATATTTAGATAAGGTACTTTATCCTAGTAGAAACTAAAAAATTGAATTCCATCTGACATATCATTCAAAATACTATATGACAATTTATATATGTATATATATATTTTATTTATTGCTTTTGGATCTATTCCAAAAGATACAAAACATCTGATCAAATACATTCAACGAGTGGAATATAGCATTCCCAATTCAAATCAAAATTTGTAACCTTTATATCCAAATTGCTAGTTCTGGGAAATGGGTTTATTTAGATGTTGGAACTTGAACTGATGTTACTAGGCCTAGTTGACAAACCCCTCGGTAATTTCTTTGCATCTTACGTCACAAAAGCAATTCATTTATTTAAATAATCCATTATTATCTTTGCATAATTGACAAATATTAGAAGATAGAAGTTTTTTTTTAATTTTGGCAGAGGTTATATCTAAAATATTCAACATATATATGTGCTAGGCATTTTATCTTCTCACCAGTTATCAAAATATTATTAGAACATAACAATCTACAAGATAACTTGAATAATTTTGATTAAACATACAGAAAAAAATGCTAGGATGGATCAATTATAGCTAATAAATCTATATATTCCTTTTAAATTACTTTTGCTCTTGCTCTTTGAACAGAATTTGACAAATCTAGAGATTCTTGGTTTTATTAAGATACAACAGAATGTCCAGACATTATTCAAGTAGCAATTTTCAGGGCGATAGCGCTCTTGGCATTAGACAAAAAAAAACTTGCAAAGTGGAATTACTTTGACAGCAAATATGGCACGCCAGTGTCCAATTGATGACAAGAACTATCGATATGAATAATATCAACTCACAGATTTAACTATCAAACCATCAAAAGTCAAATATTTCCTAGAATTCTTCTTTCAAGTATATCTGCAATTAACAATGATTCTTTGGTGCTTATCAGGAGTGAATACAGCGCTACAAACTATTTTCAAACTGTACTTGGATTCTTCTTGGTAGCTATCTACCTGTTCCAAATATTTTGTAAAATACATAAATGCTTAGATATTGGAAACTTTGTAGTTTTGAATATGTTTTGGATTTACGGTTTGAGCCAATTATACATTAGAAGAGAAACAAATAAGCTTATTTCATTCTTGTCACCATAAATAAAAGAAAGTAAAAATAGTAAAGTGATATATTTTGAAAACATAAATCTTGACTTCTACTCCTTAGCATTTTTCTCCTGAATGAATGTGCGCTCCAATACATTTTATGTACTTAACTATGCTTTAACTCATTTAACATTTCAAGATTCACTTTTTTATCCTTTTTTATTACTCTGAACATGCTGTCTCATGGTTTTTGCATCTTCCTAGCGAAGAATAAATGACAATATAACTTATTCTCACTGAATCCCCAGTTGTGTGTAAGTTCAACAGTATTTTCAAAAGTTTTATCTAGTCAGAGAGTGGTACAAACAATGATATAGGATTAGGGTGGGATTTGATATATTGATAAATTGTCATTAAAAAATTTTCCCATATTTTCTCATTGATTGATTCAGATAATTCAAAAATCATTTTGATTGATTATTGATATTCATTATTAATCAGAATTAAATCAGAATCATTTCCTGAGAATGAAAATGCAAATTCTTTTATTGATAATCAGAATCAAAATGATTCTAAAATAATTATTGATAGTTCTTATTAAATTCCACCCAGGTATGATTGCCACCACGAATACAGGGGGTGGGATATGGCACTCCTAATCTTTTCAACCAGTATGATTTATGTAACTGAAGTTGCGGAGGTATGGATTAAATATTCACATTCTAATTATCTTGAGCCTATTGCTTTCAGAATATATGAAATGTTATATTAATAACATATAACTTTTAAGCAAGCAGATATAAAGGTCATTCACAGAAGATACATTTTTATTCAGCAAGTACTCCAAACAAGAAAAAACAATCACAGTGTCCTGACAGAAATTTTCATGTATCCCGAAAACCTGGATATGTATTTCTATATATCGACAACTATAGATGGCTTTCAAAAGGGCTACCTAACTCTTAATTGCCTACATATATGACCTAAAGCGTAGAACTATTTTTATGATCTTCCCAAACATTTTATGAATCCATACGAATTTTTGCTCGCGAAATATGAACAATTTATTAACTATTCTTGGTTTCTTGAAGATACAGTTATCATATTAAGTATATTGCCTTGAGCTCACTATTCCAAGAGAATGAGTCTTAATTTCACCAGTTCTGAGGTTGTAGACGCCAAAAAGAGCATCGTGGCTAATAAGTATAGTCCGAGGAAATTGAACCTCGAAGGATACATTTGTCTTACCTTAACTTTGTAGGGCTTCATACAATTAAATAGAATATTGGTAATGTGTTATAAACTAAGCCAAACTTATGGTCAGAATTTTGAAGGAAGGTCAACTTTACCTTTGAAAGACATTGATTCAAAACCATCTTCTTTTTTCTCCGTTATGACTAAGAATTCTACTCTTAGCTGTAATACAAACTAAAATAAATTCTATGGGAATAAAATTTTTGACTCATTAAAATTTCGTCAAATAAAGGCTCTTAATTAAGTTCCCTGACTTAATATGAGGTATTAAGATCTAAAATTTGAGATTTTAGCTTTTAAGTACTTGCATGTTTAGATGGCTACAGACCGGGCTCCTGTGTGGTGTATTGGGCAACTGTTCCACTCCATCTAAAGAATTTCCTGTTTTTTTTTAATTTTCAATAAAAAATTAGCAAATATCAAACCAAAAATAATAATTTATCTCCTTACATTTTTTTTCAAGTGCCAAATATATTCAAAATAAGATCCCCAACCGCTACGACAGGTTAATAGTATGAGCAGGATAAACTTTTGGACAATAGAAGAAAATATGTTGAATCAATTTAAGGAGAGTACTATAGTATCACCACTTCTTCTACAATGTTTTCCTGAGGTTTTGAATTTAACAATGGTGTGGTTAGGACAGTAGAAATATTGTTAATATTTACTCACAAGTGAAGCTTAATCAGTACAATAATTGTATCAAATACAAGGTTAGTTTCAAAATATTCAGAAAAATAAGAGAACGACAAACTATCTCCAAAAGTTTGAGCTTGTAAGTTTTTTCTTCTATCTCTTTCAGAAACTGAGTATGGTTCTCTATCGGATAGTCTATAAAATATCGGAAAGTCAATGGTATATTACCGTGGATCTACCTCGACCGGGAGCTATTATTTCGCTCTAGAAAGGAAGACAAGACGGAGTTCTGTACACAAAAACGCACATCAATTGTACCAGATTTTAGGAATAGGAGGTGAATATGGGAAATTTTATCATGTTTTTTTATTAAATAATTTTAAACAAGGAAAAAGTTTAAGAAAGTAGAAATGTCACAAGATTGTCAGGAACCCCTTCTTTATGATGAAGAAACCAAAGAATGCAGTGAAACCGTTTTTCAACTTTATCATCATTTCACCAGCTTGTTCTATATATGTAGCCTTTGCATAAGTTTCCTTCTCCTTATTTGCATCAGTCTCGTACTAGCTTCGTTTCTTCTAGGTAGTCGTAAAATCCTTAGTTTCTCCTCTAGACAGAACTCACCAAGAAACTTCACTTCTTTGACTTACTTTTTTAAATACAATCTAGTAACTCTATTATGTATATTTATTGGTATGGTCGCTTTCATGTTTTCTGTCTATTACAAATTTCTTTGTCACTATCCATTAACTTCACAAGAAGGAAAAATAAGTATGACTGGAATATGTTTTATGATAGTATTTTTCTACCTGGGTGCAGCTTCATTTATTCCAGTATTAAAGGGACTAACTGGTATTTCAACCAGAAGTACGAATATAAAGTTTTTTCATCAGTTTTTCAAGTTTGTTTATGTAGGGTCTTGTTTACTTTATGGAAGTTTAATTCCATATTTGTTATATAAAGAAAGCATAAGTTTATCTCATTTTGTTTTTTACACTTATATCATTGCCTTGATAAACGCAATCATTCTATGTTTAACAACAATGGAAATCTTAAATGGAGTTATCAAAAATTTACAGGGTTTGTTGAATATATGTTCTGAACAAAACCATACAGCAAAGATCAAGACAACAAGAAAGTTTCTTACAAACCTTTATTTATGGAAAAGTGTTTTGATATTCAACTTAGTTGTTGTAACTTGTATGTCTATTCCCAACTTTATTCTTTCTTTGAATACAACACCTTTTATGCTCTTAGTTGATTCAATTCATGTAGTTATTCCACCACTTGAAATTCTCCCTTTGTTGTTCTTTTATCGAAAGTATATAATTTTTGGTACCTTTGAATGTTTTTCACCAGTACAAATTTCTGATACTGTTGCTCCAACACTTCCTAGTCTTTAATTATTATTTTTTTCTTATATTTTTATTATAAGTTTAATTAAGAAACCTGTTTTACATATAAATACTTACAAGAGAAAAGTTTAAAAAATACAAAAATTTTATTATTTATATGCACAAAAACATATTTGAGTATATTAACCTGTAATTTGTCTTCTGTTTTGTTCACAAGTTTCAACAGCTTTTATGAAATATTGTTCGTCAAACACAGCTAAAAGTGTATTAACAGGAAACACATTTAATTTATGTGTTTCTTCAAAACTTAATTCTCTTTTTTTATGAATATCATAAACCTGAATAATATGATTATCCCTTTCTCCACTTTTAACATTATCATCAAATATAACTGGATGAATTTCTGTAATCTCTGAAGAATTTACCAACAAACTTTTTCCACAACTACTATTATAATTATTCGCTTTCCACCAAGGAAAATCTTCCCTGATAATTAAATTCTTTCCTTTCAAACTTTCTTCTTTTAACTTGTTGTAAAAATCCTCTTTCCCCACAATTAATTCTTCCACTGTATTTTGTAAAAACTCATGACACTTTTCACTTCGAAGTTTTAACATATCATCATATTTTTCTACAAAACTTTGTCTTTTATTTGTTGAATTTAATTTTTTATGTATTTCATTTCCCCATTGAAAATCATTTGGTGGTCTTTCTATATTCCCAAAACTTACCACTACATCATGATCTAAATTAGTTCGCACACACAAAGCCAAATCCATCTCGTTCATAAGTCTGTGATGATGCGGTTCTTCTGAATTAAGTTTAAACGCAGCGTGATTATGTGAGAAAAAATCATTTATCTCTTGTTTCAATAAATTTATCCTAGTTTCTGCACCAAATGTTCGAATTACAATATTAAACCTTCTATTACTTTCTATCAAATGTGTCAAAAGAAGGAAAAAAGAAGGAATAATATGATAATGATGCTTTAGATATTCTGAATAACTATCTTCTGGAAGATTAGAAAAGGTTTTTTCCTTCAAGGTGTCCAATAATTCACCAAGTTCTTGTGCAAGAACTCTATCAAAAAAATCAGAGTACTGCTTTCGCTTCTGTTTGTTTGATAGATAACCTAGATATTTGCTTACAAAAGATTTGTAGGAAATAAGCTCTGATTGTTCTGGGTGACCTGAAAGCAGTTCTTCTTCCCAGTTTTCCCACTTTGTATCCCCGTTCCAGACAAACTCCTCATCGACAACTTTTCCGAGACAAGTCTTGCCTAAATTCTGTTTGAAGACCTCTTCAATATCACCTTTTCCGTTGTTTAGGTCTTGAACAATAATTGTCCCATTTACATCAAAATGTAATTGAAGAATTGGGTGTTTTTCAGACATATTGTTTAATCTATTTTGTTTGAATCAGTTTCGTCAGAATTTCTTAACTTTGACTGTCCTCTTTAGACATGTTTCAATTTCTTTTACAGTTAAGAATTTAGGGGTTAACCAACAAACTGTTAAGTACCGGTAGATAATTTTTTCTCTACTATACCAAGAATTTAGCTGATTAGTCTTGTTCACGTTAAGTCTAACGGTTTAACCGGAATGTAGAGACAGTAAATTCCCATTTCATACCAGATAAGGGGATCAAATACCGAGACAGTGTACTCTGACGGGATTTCTCAGAAAAGCAAGAATATGATTTTATTACAATAGGTCCTGTCGTAAAAACCGGGATGATTGAGTTGAAATTCGGGAAAACTGACGGAGCTATGTTCCCGACTGTATGCCCTGGTATACCATTTTCTTCTTCTTTGTGCAGAATAAACTAGAAGTCACTTAAGGAATAAGAAAAAAGCACAGTCGGTTACAATGAGTTTTGCCCACCAGTTCCCCTCTTCTTCTGAGTTAAGAGATGAAGCACTAAAGCAAGCTGAAGACTTTTTTGAGGAGAATGAGATGGATTTTAATCAAAGTAAAATAGTATCCATTGTTACACCTTCCAGATTTCTCTTTGACAACTTTCCTCTTCAACCTTTTTTGTGTCGGCATTGTAAGTGGGTCAGTTCAGAACTTATTGAACGTGCTTATCCAGTCATGGAGCAGCTGAAAACCATCCTCTTCGCCTGCTTCTTTTTTTCCCTTTATTATTTAATTGTACTGATTTGTCTCCCGTTTAATCTTGTTACATTTATTGATTGTCTGTGCTGGGATGCATATCGCCCTGATAGAGAAGATTTACTTCAAACAACTTTCATTATATTCTCTGACTCTGTTTTTGTTTACAAGCGCAAGATCCCGAAAATGAAGTATCGATGGTTTACAGGCTGTTTAAATTTAGGTCTTTATAGTTCATATCCGCTGGAAATTGCTTACTTTAGTTATAATGGGATTTCTGTGAGTAAGATGCACTCTAATACTTTTAAATCAAATGACTACTATACCTCCTTTCGGATTAGCACGTCACAATTCGTGCATCGAACGAGTACATATGATCTCCTTATCCAGGCGAAACAAAATTATCACGGATGTTTGGAGGATAGTGTATAGAAAATAAACCCAGCTGTGCTTGTATCATAATTTCAACCGGCTTTTTCTATTATTATTTGGACAGTAGTTTTGTTTTTTCTTTCTTTGCAACTTGAATCATGCTTGTTATTAAGCACTCAACACTACTTGGCCTTGCTGAGCACATACAGTAAGCCTTTAAGGGTATCTTTTTCAAGCTTCTTCCACTTAAACCTTCTGACGTGTTACACAATTCTTTCATTGTAGTTCTTACGCTTAGTTTAAGAAAATCTCCAAATATAAGTCTTGAAGATCTCAACTCCTGAAGTGCTGCCTTAAAAATGGTCTGTCGTGCTTTGAACGAAGGCAGCCCAACATATTCACATAAATCAGCTCTGTCGATGAAAGCAGTATCTATTGCATTTGTCAAGTTACTTGTAGTCATAATTACAACATTGCTGAAATACTTCAAGCTATCAAGCTGTGTCAGCAGAGCATTCACCACCCGTATTGCATCTGTAGGTTCACTTGATCCAGCACTTACTCGGGATCCAGCTAAGGTTTCCACTTCATCAACCAAGAGGCAAACTAGTGTAGACTTATTCTGACACAGCTCACGAACATACTGAAATAACTTCGTAACTAATTTCCCACTCTCCGAGAACCACTTACTAAAAAGAGAATGCGAGTTAATCTCTAGAAATTTAGCCTTTGTGTATTGATTTTCTTTGAATTCAGCTTCTGGACAGAAAGTATAAGAGCAGAGTGCCTTGGAGAGATGATGGGCAAAAGCCTTACACAGACTTGTCTTGGCCGTACCAGGTGGTCCATGTAACAGAACCATATTATTCCAAGAAACTGCATTTTGATCTACTTTTTTTTGGGAGAACAAAAGACTTGTTTCTACATGCTTACATAGTCGACTTTTCAAACCTCCATCAAAGAACAAATTTTCCCACAAACCTTCAAACTGGTGACCTGAAGTAAATGAAAAAAGAAGAATATACATGGCATTTCAAACTGCTTAAAAGCAGATGCCTTTTCCATTTCATCATCTACTTGTAGTAGTCCATCTTCATACCCGTTCTGATTTCCTAAACTGTAGATTAGGTACTTTCTTCGCACTTCCCAGGATTTCAGAGATGCTTGCTTTGCGTCACCAATACACTCTAACTCAGGTTCAGGATCTATATCAAATTCTGCTACTTTCAAAAATTCAACCACCTCAAATAATTTTTTCTTTTCAACAATGTTAATCCTCATTAAAGCATGATACTCACTAACTGTGCTAGCAACAAACTCGTCAATCTCTTGCAACAACCTTCTTCCATACTCTTCAATGTTGAAACACGGTTTTACACAGACTTCAATAGTTATCTAGAGTTTCATAAAGAAAAAAAATACCTCTCTTTGCGAAAGAATTTCTTGGCTCATTGTTGTTTTCTTTCTAACGGTTATATTTCATCATTTTCTTCAACGGTTATGAAATAATTGGCATATCGAGAGGTTCCATTTAATTTCAATATTTGGGAGAACTTAACGCATGACTTTTTTCTATAGAATAAAGAGCTTAAAGAATTGGTAACAATAAACTAAACTCTGTCAGGAAGAAATACAAAAGAATTTTTCAAACAGAGACACCACAAAAACGTATTGAGTTACTTAAGCGCTATGTTAAGTTATATAAAAGTACGATATGATACAGAGGAATGTAACTGGAAGTAAGATAACTCTACATGATAAATTCAAAATTCTCGCTAAATGGCTAAATGAACAATAACAGCATTGAATCCGAGGATTTGTTTCTCCGACAACAAAGTGCAGCATTACTGTTAGCCCAGTCTTGAACCAGAGTTTGCAAAAAGTAATGAAGTTACACACCAACTGCCAACGAGGGCTTAAGTAACCGCATATTGCTCAGGAATAGCAATACTCGAGGTCTTCATTTAGTCAGGGACATCTGCCTAAAAGTTTTTGAAGTATCTAAAAAAACAGTGATCAGATTTACTAAGAGCATCTTCAATAAAGAAGCCTTTAAGTCTAAATGCCAAAGAAAAGCTAAACAAAAGCAAAACAACTCATATCTACAATGATGTAGGGAATGAGAGCTAGCCCTCATCTGAGCTCCCTAAAATACTTTTAGGTTTTGAAATAGAATATCAAAGATAGGATGAAGCCGATAATGCAAGCATTGTCTATTTATCGGCTAAGCTTCATAAAAAGCATGTCTAGTTTGCATAAAATAAAAACGTCAATATGATTGTGAAATATAAATTAGAAAATTCCAACCGCGTCAAGCTCTTAGTTATTGAGTTTTGGGAAGCATGCGCCAGCATTCCCCTCTTTTCTTTAATCTTTTTCTTGGACAATACTCCGAAAAAAGATAATAAAAATACTGAAAAAGCTGATCAAATTCTTTTTTGTGGGTATATGACCTGGAAGAAGCTGGTGCAAAAGCAATCATGTGGGCGAGGATAAGGTAACCTGCAGTCGGGTATTTCCTAGCATATCAGTTCAAAATTTAACAGACTTAGGTTTCATTCATGAACAATTAAAAATGAAAACCAATTTTTTAATCTCTATAATAACATTTAAGTTAATTGAGAACTTTAAGTTTGATACAAATGCAGCTACAATCAGAAGGGCATTTTATTGCATGTGCTACTCGGTAAACAAAGTATTTCTTTAGCCGATTTGAGCCAAATTAGTAACGAAAAAAATTAAAGCGAGAAGTCTGCGTGCATGAAAATAGAAGCTTGACAGGGTTGGAAAAATACATCATGTTGATAAATGAAACAAATTAGAATTTGTTTTGTTCAAGGTCCAGGGTATGTCCAACATAAAACTATATTGCTACCAGAGAGATATCAAACTCAATAGGTGCAAACCTTCAAGTTATAGGAGTCATCTATGAAGTTATTAGGAACAATTAAGCTCATTAATCGTGTTAAATCTGTAAGAAAGAAGATCATGATGCCTTGATTGTGCGAATCATTTGTGTAGCTTCGAAAAAAAGATTAGAAAATACTGGTCTGGAAGTGGTTCTGAGCAATGTACCTTTACACAGCAGACAAGAGTCCAGATTGCAGGAGGCAGTTGATCCTGGGGTAGTCCACCTGAACTTGGCGCCCTCCGATCCGGTAATGAGTTTTATTGAACTAACAGGGATCATACTTTAAAGTCCAACTAAAGAGAAAACTCTAAAATCAAACATAGATTGTCGAGAGATGCTTCAAACATTACCATGGATGAGTTTCGCAGATAAGAGATGTAACTATAGGCTCTGGAGAGTTTTCAGATGGCGGATCAAGGACATTGCCAAAGGGTTTCCGGAAAAACCATTCTCACTTCGAGGCTATTATTAAGCTACAAAATTTTCTTTTTGATAGAAGCATTAGTTAGTATTTTACCCATAATATTCTAAAGTCATAATTTTACTATTGCTTTGTTTCTACTTTCTTTGTTTGCTTTTAGGCTTCTGAAGATATAGTTCTTATTTACATTATACTTCTTGCACCATTTAAGTGAAATTGCTACCCTTTGAAACTGAAAGTTTTATTAGCTTTAAAATTTTGCCAACGTTTTTGAAAGAAATTCAAGCAGCTAGTTTCATTTGGTAGAGATATATTCCCATGTAGCAGAAGTTTATGAAAAAGCAGTAGTGCAATGTATACCCAGCTATTCATGTTTGACAATATGTACAGCATAAACATAACAAGATTAATTTGTAACTATTAGGAAACGTGCCAGGATTTTCTAAATAGTAAACCCTAATTTTTTTTTCATAAAAAATCCCATATTTGCCACAGGTTGGGCTACTGGGCTTCATAAATGATCCAGAAAAGATTGATATAGCTCCTTAAGAAAACAATACTTTGTGATTCTTCTTTCACAAAATATAGGATTCTCTCTGAAAAGTATATTTTTAACAGAAATACTTTGAACGGTGAGTATTACGGTTGATAGTAAGAGAGGTGATGAGATTATATTACAATTGGAGGAGCTAAAACTGGTGCTACAAAGTTTGGTTATCCCAACAATATCAGAACACATCCTATTAGTAAAGTATAAAATCCTGATTCTAGAATCTTAAAAATCCATTACAGCATCATACCCAGTATTAAATAACGAAAAAAAGTAATAGCTGAAAAAAATGGTAACGTTATATATACAGAGGTGTTATTCATGATTTTGGATGCAAAGCGAGATAAACTGGACCCCTCTATAAATAATTTATTTAGAAGAATATTAGCCATAAAGATTAGTTTATAGGTAATATTTAATTTACGTTAAAAATAGCAAATTGGTGTAGATTGGTACAAGAATTCGACTACTGCGGTTTGTCTTGAAATTGAAAGGCGCAATTGTTAGCCCAACAGTGACAAGTGAAGGTGGAATTGATACAATGAAAAAATAAATTGAAATCAAGTTTGAGACAGAAATTTGAATATTTAAAACTCAAAATCAACATTGGAAAAATGTTTCGATTTGAAAAAACTTATTATAGTGACCAACTTGAAATGGAATTAGGATGTTTGTGTGATTTTATAATCATCAATGGCACATATCAGTGTGTCTGCCTAAGCAGCTTGTATTTCTCAGCCTCTGCTGAGTTTTGTTGCATCTTTCCCGCCTAATTGCAAGATCACCTCATTCTAAGCTGAAGAATAACCTATCTTATTCACGCTTGTAACAAAAAAAATATTAATATAATGATCAAACTAGAAATGATCTCAAGAAACAGAGCCACTATCTCGCAACCTACAGCAAGTATGTAAAAAAATATTAAAATAAACTCAAAAAGCCAAGGTTATGAGCTTTTCAGGGATTTTGAGTTAACATAGTAATAAGATCAGTGGCAAAACAATATTTATTAATTCCTCTTTCTAGTTCAATAAATTTTGCACAATTCTTACTCAATGAAAAGACATTTCCGCAAATGACACATTACACTCACGTTTATATCGGTTATCTAGGTTTCATCTTTGTTGAAGCACGGAAAATATTTAGATTATGGACTCTCCTGAATTATATTATCTATTGTTATGGGTTCGAGTAAAGTTGTCATCCAAGTTAATGTTTCAATACCAATCTATTGGTTTCATGAAACTTACTATGAATTAAGTCAACTATATAAAAAATTAGTTAAGTTCTTAATAGATAGATATGTATTATTTAAATATAACATTTTTGCTTGGAAGCTGCAACAATGGAACCAAAAAATAGTTTTCACTCAGCCTAGAATAAAGTCGATATCAGGGAACCTTATTAAAACATAAGCGAAAAAATGGATATCAGTTTTAACGAATTCAATCATCAAAATCATCTGCTTAGATTAAATTTAAATGATATGTTAATTGAAGAACGTTATTATAATGAAAAACTCATCATTCCAAGCCTATACCAACTATATTCGGCAAAGCACATAAAATGAGGAAGACACCAGAATCACTAGAAGTTCATTCTAAGCAAGCTAAATTTAAAATTGCAATAGATAATAACTTTAAAGCAAAACTTTGCTCGAAACATGAGCCATGAGGTTATTTTAAGTGAATTAGACTACACTATCTGTCAAGTAGTTACTAGCTAGTAAACATCTAGTGTCCACCACAGATCACAAACATGATTTGGCATTACCACAATAACAGGAAATGAATGCACCAGACAGAGAACTCTCATATGTACTGGAGGAAGATGAAATCAAGGTAGTGATCAAAGAAGACCCTAAGCTCATCAATGCAGTTAAATTAACTATTGTTAAAGAAGACCATACTGTTGGAACCTTACTTCGAACCGAATTATTGAAGAACTCCCAAGTCCGCTTCGCTGGATATAGAATGCCTCATCCCTTGGAAAACCTTCTTGAGCTAAAGTTACAAACAAGTGGAGCTATAGAACCAATGGAAGCATTGAAAAAGGCTACAGATGACAGAATAGATCAGGTTTCTGCAATACAAAATGCATTTATTGAAGAAGTAGAGAAACATCAAAACTATTCATTCAACTAACTGCTCAAACTTGACATAAAATAGTTGTATATATTTTTTGAAACTTTTCTTGTTTTCTTATTTCCAGTCTGTTTTTCTATAAGCTTATGCAGCAGCTCTTCTCCATCGGTGGCAGTCAAAGATTCGTACTTTTGCATAAGACTCTTGTATGATGGATATTCACGGGCAACAAAACGAGCGCTTTTCTCGCTTATTCCTTCAAAGCACCGGAGCACGTCTATCCAAGAGGACACAAAAGAATCTTCAGGTGCTTCATAAACCTTGGTTCTATATTTTCGTATTATAAACTCTAGATTTGGGTTTGGCGGATAGTGAGCAACTTCCTCATACTTTCTTAATCCAATACACTTTGCGAGATTAAACAACCTTTCAATACACTCTTGGATACTAAGAACTTTACAAACATAAAATCAAATACTTTGGAACTATGACCACTTGAAACCCATAGAGAAAATATATATCTATCAAACTTTTTTCAAAGAAACTTCTATCTATGCCTTGTCCCTTTTTTTGTAGGTTTGTCAGTTGCTTGTATGGGTTTATTAAAAGCACAACTTTTAGTTTCCCTTCATATGCCGAGTCAATTTTAAGTCTCCTGCCTATTGTTGAGAATCCATTATCGCCAAAGGCATAGTCAACAGACAAGGCAAGGAGAAAATCTTCACCTGCCCAGGCACATAAAAGTGCCTCAGTTTCAGCTTCCCCAAAAACAAACGAAAGTTCAACAGCTTTAGAGTCACTTGGGAAAGGATTTAATATTCTTCTAGAAACGTGAAAAGCAGCAATATGAGAAGCTTGGTTTGATGAGCGAATAAACTCTGGCCAGTGGTCTTCTTGCAAACGTGCATTGAGCAAATTTGCGAAATTCGTATTCTCCAAGTACCAGGAAACAGTTATCTCTTGAAAGAACATTTCTTGATGCAGAAGTTTTCCGGAACTTAACCTGCAAAGAAGTTTTTCGTGTTCTTTATTCTGCTGCGTTCGTGGTCTTTTCCTCGTTTTTTTCTTAGGTGAACTTACCACTAGTCTTTTCTGTTTAATTTCAGGAACAGGTGATATCTCATTCAAAATAAAAGGCGTTAATGACTGGGTACTATAGGACTTATTCGACTCCTCGTTTCTTTTGAAAAAATCCAGCTCATCTGCGTTAAACAAGTCATCATCCTCTTTAGATCTTACTTTCTTTATTGGTGCTGGTGTAACCAAGTTGATAACATCTGGTTTTGTAGAAGACACAGAGGAAATACTATTAGCATATTCTGTTTCCACAAATTCTTTTCCCTTGGGCTTTCTGCACCCCACAGGCGTTAATAAACTTATTACTTCTTTGTCCTCATCGTTTCTTTGCATATCTAACTCACCTTCGGTAAAATATATAACCCAATGAAATACAGTTTTGCTCAAAATTACCCAATGAAATTGACCTAATCTGCCACCTAGAATTGAAGTTTCTGCCCGCGGCACAGATTCTTGTTACACCAATCAAAAGCTGTGTGAGGAAATTTGGTGGTTTCATTGGTCAACAAGAAAGAATAAAATGCCAACGACAGTTGAAAAGCTTTCGATGTCTTTAGACGAAATCGCTAAATTAGACAGAAAAAACAAAGCAAAAAACAATCGCAACAAATCTTTCAAGGCACGGCCACGCTCTCCGCCAAATAGGAGGTTTAATAAAGGAAATGGACAAAGAAGCACACCTACCAGAGCTTTAAATCAGATGAAAAAGAAAAAGCCTCAAAATGTAAAAAGTTCAAAGAAACAAACGTCAAAAACAACAACCCAGAAGTCCACCGAATCTAAGAAACCAGCAAAGGAACTTTCCACTGGAACATTTATTCGATTAGGTCCAATCAATTCAGACGTGGATGAGCAAGATATTAGGGAGCAGATGAAGGGTTACGGAAAGATTAAGCTGGTAAAGTTTGTAAAAAATGGAAGAACTAAGAAACGAGAAGCAGAGATTAAGTTTTCTTTAAGAAAAAATGCTGAGAAAGTTGTAAAGGAGTTTAATGGTCTAAAACTGGATGGGAGAGAAATTCATGTTAAGATAATCGCTAGGAGCTCTGGTTGATGTACACATTCAAATATCAAAATTTTACTGCTTAACTCCATTTGTTTAAGTTGTATCTACGAGCAGTATCTTTCAAGGATTTCCACGTTCATGAAAGAAGACTTATCCCAGTTTGTGGAACTGGATTTAACACGATACATTCTTCTAAGTAAGCCTTGTGGGAAATTATTCATCACGGAATAAAAGCCAATCCTGACATTTATGTTATGATTGTCACAGTGTATAGCAGTTTTATGCAAGCAATAGCTTCCAACTTTGGAGTTCAGTGGTCGAATTCTAGGAAGTAGCAAGTTCTTGAGATTTGACATAACTTGAACCAGCTTGACTAACTCCACAATAGCATGAAACTCACCTGGACATCGAGAAACGTGAAACTTCTCCAGACGTTTTACAAAACTGGTGGATCTTAGGTGCAGGTAGAATGCTGCGGCAGATCTTTCATCCTGGGTGGCGCAGCCTAAATCAATCTCCCGCAAATGTTCCAATTTACTCGCACCAAAGCGTTTGAAAAAAAATATACCATGGCTTGCTGTATTTTCGAAGTTGTTTTCTACAACTTTGAGTCGCCCCAGAAGGCTATTCTTCTTGCGCATTGATTTAAAATTAGGAAAGTTTACATATCGTAGAGTCTGAAGAGAACCAAATGAGCCCAAAACTTTTGCAATAGAACTGGTTGATCTATGCTCAAGAAAACATCCGTAGAAGTCAAGCAAAACATGAGTTAGCTTCGCGTGTTCCTGCACTAGTCCAAAAAACTTCTTCCATTCGATGTGACTCAATTCAACATTTCTGAGTCGAATATCTGATATTGAGTTATTTTGAAACACCTCATGCAAAGAATTTAGTCCTTTTTGACCCAGGGGTGATTGCAACTGATTCAGCATGCAAATACATTTGTTCAGATGCTTGTCTTGGCTGATAAGTGTACTCAATAATACACCATTGTTGTTTTTTGCAGGGTGGTATATCGTTAAACCCTGGTTGCCATTTACAAAACCAGCACAAAGCTTGCTAGAATCTCTCTGTTCACCTTCATCGAGATGTTCATGGCTAATTTTCTTAGGTACGGGTTCTGTATCCAGTGTGCTTACCCAACTAAACATATTTTATTCTATATTAGTAATTGAGATATATAATGCAACTTTAACCTTGATACAAGATCTTTGCGTTTGCCCTAATGGGGCCTTGTTTTGTTAAGTAACTAACAAGAAGACTGTTGTGAGCTTGTAACTTTTCCCTAGAAAATATATTTCCTGTTTAATACAATCTTTCCGCGTTTTTGATGCAGTTCCTTATTTTACTAGACCAATCTAGAATGATATAATGTGTTGCTAACTTTTTTTTCAAAAGGGTTCCAGCTCGGTTATATGTCTCCCCTTTTTGCACCAATTCTTGCGTATATCTTGAATAATCTACAGTAATGTCATATTTAGTTAAAAGATTCACAATATCCTTCATAGGCATAAAAGAGAAATAGTATATTCTTCACGCCCAACACAAGACAAAAGAAATACCATTTTGGACAGTATTAATATTGAGCTTTGTACCGAATACAAACAGAAAAATATGTTCAAGTGGATAAAGGAACTATTATTTCCTCCCAAAAATAAATTACCAGCTAATTATTATATTAATGCAAAAGAAGAAAGAGATTCAACCAAGCTGGCAGCTGGGTTTATTGATAGGGAGAGGGGGTTGTTACTATATCACCCGATCAAGAATACTGGTGGGGTTTTGTTGGAGAACTTGATAAATGAGAACAAACATTTGAACAAAGAAGTTATTGTTCTGAATAATTTAGAAGGGTTTTTGACACAGTCTCACTTGAACCTGGTGCGTGAACTTGTTGAGAAGAACAAAATATCTGAACTTAGGATGAAAAATATTGATACAGGTCATGAAGACTGGAAGCATCTGTTTCAACTGCTTCAACGAAATGCGCCACTTGCTAGAGTATCACTCAATTTCTGTGATGTACCTCTCGAGTATAGATCAATGTTTCTCATCGGACGGATCATGTCCTCTTTTGAACTGCTGGAGACATTTTGCCTAGATCGTCTTCCTTCTCTAGAGCCCAGCAGCGCTGAAAAAAAGAATTTATTCACAAGACTGAATCCAAAAACCTATGATAGGCAAAATAAAGGGATCCACGGCCAGATCTTACTCAAGTCGATAGGAACATCTACGTTACATAATTTACGCCAAATTCAATTAGCAAGTTTACCAGATGATGAAAGTACAACCTTGAAGTTTTTCCTCCAATTAAGGTCGGCTAAGTTCCTTAATCATGTGGAACAACTAGAGTGCTCCTATCTAACTGGAAATTATTTTTCTCTCGTGGGACTTACTATGCTTCTACGGGAAATGACAAACCTCGAGGTTTTGTGGCTTCCTTTCATCCAAATGCAGACTAAAGAAATTGTAAACTATACTCTACAAGAAATTATTTTGTGCACTGATAGCTTAAAGTCTGGAACTAAAATTGCCTTTGTTTCTGAATGGCAAATGTGTCCGCCAAGTTTTCAGAGTCGAATGGACCTTGTTGAACGAGAATATCCAAAATTGTCAAGAAAGCAGGATCCAAAACATCAAATTCTAACTATTATTTGATATAATATCAAATTAGCAGGCATTAACAAGCAGGGAAAGTCTCAATTTCATTACGTAAATATAACAAAGAGTACTCCTTTGAAGTTCCTTTCCATTTAAAGGGAGAGCAGTGTAAAATACCTATTTCTTTCAGGTGTACAATCTGATTCCTTTTTTAACATGTTCAAAAATTTTGAGTTTACTCTGGTTAAAATCTATACCTTATTGAAGTACTTAGATTCCTCCATAGTATCCATACCAACAACAATTTTCTGCTTTCAAGCTACTTAAATTAAACACCAGGAACATACCAAACTAAGGTAGTATGGCTTTAAACTCAACTGCTTGCTTGTCTAGAGTAGCTATCAGCTATTCTGTATAACTTTATTGGCCGACCTGCGTTATTAATCCAAGATATTATCATTTGAAGTTGCTGCTGCAAAGTATCATCTTCTAATGGCTATTTATCTACTAACGATCAATCTTTTCCACTTTGCTTTACGATTCACTTAAAACTGATCTAACCTGGTTTTACCAAAGTTGTCACAATTGCCTTTAAAAAGGATTATGAAAATCTACTGTACTGTGTCTTTCTACTTAAGTCATCAAAAGTTCTCCTGAGGTAACATCTTAGTAGAAAGATACAATCTTATATATCTTGAAAAGTGAATCCAAGTTAATTACGCATAAGTATGTTCTGGTCCCTTCCAAACTCTGCATTTAGATGCAGGCAACATTGGTGATGATAAGGTTAGGTTGGAGGTTAGTGAAAGCGAAGTTGAGATTTGCATGTTGGACAAGGTAACCTGCTTTCCTTTACTTTTTGCACTGTTTTTTCACAGTAGATAGCAAAGCAGCCAGAGCAAGTCCCTCCAAGATCAATCAACTCGCTGTGACAAAAACATCTTCCTAATTCGCTATACTCAAAATCTTTCAGTATGGTCTTCGGTGTATTCATTAAGTTCCTTAGTTCAGATTTTGCCGAAAAGGCACTCCATAAAAGACTAATTAACTTTTTCTTTGAAAAGGGTTCTAGGTTGGCAGCTTGAATGATATTTCCTTCCGAATTTGAAGCAATTTGCTTGTATAACACATTTTCTTTCATCTTTATAGAGAAGTCGACAATGTTAATAGGAATCTTCAGCTTTGACGCAGAAAATGCAGCATTTAAACATGGCAAGTAACCAAACTTACCCAAACTTGATTCAGGTGAAGCTGTAAAAAGAACTATTCGAAGTGGTTTAAGTAGATGCTTCTTGAAAATTACCTTTTCTTCTTCCCTTCTTAGCCTCCCTAGATAACATATAGCAAGCGAAAGAGCTCTAGCGAGAGAATTTTTATGCCTTCCATCGTCAGAGACACCTTCCTTTGAAAGAAACTTGATCAAGCGATTAACCTTTCGCTTAAACTTGGTTTCTACACGCTGATACTTAAGAATGTTTGATGATTTCCCGCTCCCTTTTTCATATTCCGCCAACCATGAATATAAAAACATAAAATCTGGGTAGATTGTTCCAGTGTCCAATGATGTAACACTTCCTTCTTTGTTGAAATTATATGCAGCAACCGTTACCTTATTATTCACTGAAAGTGTTATCATCGTCTTAAGAAATATAAGAACGACATCAATTATATCAGTAAACCCAAATTCAACACCACTTCGTTTGCCAAAACTTTCCCATTCTTGCGCATTTCCATCAAATAATACAAACAGATTTTCTCCAACTTTTTCTGTTTGCATATGATTTCTCTAGAAGTGTAGCCAATCATATTTAAAGAATCTTACTTTGGCGCATATTATTGGACCCTTTGTTCTTATCCAATAATATCCCGTTCTGTTATATTTTTAAATCTGATTCGCTAATTCTGTTGACAAAATTTGAAACCAATAGAAGAAAAAAATGACATTAGGATTAAAGAGCAAGAGCAGAAGAAAGCAAAGAAAAGCTTATTTCACTGCTCCCTCGAGTGAAAGAAGAATTCGTATGAGTGCTCCATTATCAAAGGAATTGCGTGAAAAACATGGAGTTAGAAGTATGCCAGTTCGAATTGACGATGAAGTAGCAATCGTAACAGGAAATTACAAGAACAGAGAAGGAAGAGTAACTGCTTGTTACAGAAAAAAATATGTTATTCATGTAGATAGAGTGACAAGAAACAAATGCAATGGAACACCAGTACCTATTCCTATCCACCCATCAAACTGCGTGATTACAAAACTAAAGATTGACAGAAACAGAAAAGCTCTTCTTCAAGAGAAAGGAAGTTCTGCTGATGAACCAACTGCTGAAGAAAACTTAGCAAATGTTGATTAAGTTTTTAAGCGGTGCCTCTTCTACAATAATTATGGCAGGAGTTCTTTAGGTACTTGATCAACTGGGATAAACTGCATTGTATTCAAAGGTTCCCAGATGAACTCCTGTCCGTAAAAATCCATTTTTTTGTTATGTTTTCTATTTACTTGGTCATTAAAATATTTCTCATTGAGTAAATTGCACAATGATTTTTCTGTTTTGAATTCTGAATGTAATGAAAATGTTTCCAAATCTGACTTTATTTTTTTGGATTTCTGAACTAAGTAGCTTTCCACATTTTCACTTTCACATTGTGAGATAATACACTTTGCTTTGAACGAGAGTTGTACTTTTTTTGCTAACCTCTCTTCTTCGTAACTTAGTCTCGAAAGAGAAATGGAGTTCATCTAGATGACTAAGAAAGTCTTAACGAACATCAGCAGAAGAGCAAGTTGCAGACATAGAGGAGACTGAATGCATTCTCAGGTTTTGTGCCTCGAATTTATGAAGAACTCTTCATAAAGAGTTTATTATGTTTTTTTATATTAGAGAAATATAAGTTACACACAATGCTGTAGATTAGCAAACTTTCTAGCGAATTACCAATTAATCTGTATGGCCTTGCAGACTTAGTAGTGAGTTCCAGCACATATACATCTTTCATTGCATAACGCCACAAGAAATAGTGGGGAAAAATGAAACAATATTATAAGCTGCACTATGTTCTTTGACCATCAGCTATATATATATATATAATGATGTAAGAAAATTACATGATTTGGACACCCATATAATCTTGCTGTTGCCATATCAATAAATTATTAAACATATTATTAAGCTACTTGTCTGCAAAAGTTAATCTCAAGCTAGCAGCTGTATATGAGATAAATTAACATTTGGGCTCCTATTAGCTCGTAAGAATACAATTGTATTTTGTAGATTGTATATGCAGTAAAACTAGTAACTTCGAAGGCAACAAGAAAAAATCATAATTTAATCAGTGTCTCCCTACATTTGAATCTAGACTAAAGCATGTATTAGAGTTTAAATGTGGATGCAAATTACACTCAACCAAAAAAATAAGCCCAAGAAAAAAAATGCCCTGAACATGAGAGAATGTTGATAACAAAGGAAAAATTAAAAAAGAGAAACGAAATGATATATGAGACCAAAGATGCCATGAAGAGAGCTACATTCTAAGTTAAAGCGACGAAATGGATATTATGATCTTACTAGGGAACACCCAAGAACACTATCTGAAGGATGAAGTACCTTTCAGGAGTTGGTGGAAAATCTTTATGGAAAAAACGTAAAGAGAGTTAACATAAACATTTTCCTAGTACATTAGAAAAGAAAGATATATATTGAACCAATTAATAACCAAGAACACGAAACGATTAAATTTATTCGAAAAAAATTCAATTCATGTCAGAACTTTATTTTATAGTGGTGTAACAAGTTAACTCATTAATGAAGCTAAAAGAATTACAAAATAAAAACTCAATCTTTTCTCTTCAAGTTTTCATAATGTAGAAAATGCATAATTTAAGAGAGTACTAAGCCTGTGGATAAAGTTGCGTCTCTAGCAACACATTAAGCGGTACTATGAGTAGTAGTAGATTAAGCACTCTGAATATAGAATTCAGAGCTCCACAAAAGATGTAGAAAGCTTTCTTCAAAATCTCATAAGATCAAAAAGTATTAACTATCGTTTACCTGGAAGATTTTTGACACATAGATTTTTCTAATAATTATTGAGCATAACTAACTATGTTCAAAAAGTATTATCCTTTTTCCTTAGCCAAGGTATGTAGAGGTTGAAGTGTTCAATCGAGCATAGCTGTTGCTTTCTTGATTGGGGAGAGATGTGTCTGGTTAAATCAACTACTTGCAAGTAAGTAATGAAACATTCTCAAGATACTAATCTGATATTGTTAATAGAAACTCAACATTCGCATCAATAAGAATTCTTTCTTATTTCAATATGCCTTGCAACCACTCTCCCTCCTTTTCGAAATATCAACGTTAGGAGACAATTTATGTATCAAGGGAATTATAGATGGAGTATCCCCAATCACACCCACTGAAGATGAGCATAAACCAGGTCTGTATCAGCTAATATTAAAACTGAATGAGATTGATGCAGTGAACATGCAATATTGATTACATTTCCTGCAGATTCAATTAAAAAAGAATCTAAGGTGCTTACTCATTTAATTAGATATAATGTTACTAATGTAGAGTTAAGGACAGGTTTACTCTCCTATCTCCAGATATTTCTTATTTGTCAATTGGGTTTTCTAATGAAAGAATAATATAAGAATGGAAACAAGAAAACATATGTCTTAATTACTCATGCATATTTTCAGCTATAGGAACAACTCTGCAAGGAAAATGAGGTCTCAATGTTTGTCTAACGTAAACAAGAACCCTGGTTTTAAGGAACGCCTTGTTGAACAAGGTAAACATGAGTACAGATTTATATGCTTATCTCGATAAATTCTTAACTAGAATAGCATCCAATTTATTTTAGCACAACTCTTTATATAAACATTTTTTTTTAATTTATTCATTCAAAACACTGAAAACAATCTACCCTTGTTAAAGTATATGCATTTTTGTCATAGATAATTTCACTTTTGATACAGCCGCAATTTAAATAATACTTTATTTATTTTTATATTTACATAGGGGAAAGAATAATATTGCCCTTTCTATATTGGTGAAGGGCAAATAAAGTTTGTACTTCTATTTGAGGGGAACATACACTACGCAATACGATATACGTCTAACTTGGACAAGTTGGTATTGGGTATATAGAAATGAAAGTGTAATTGTCACCTCGATAACATGATAGAAAATTTGTTCAGGTAGAATAGGTAGAGAATAATGCAGAATTATTTAATTGTGATTAAGAATTAGAGCAAAAAACAGAAAAGTTGAAGAAAGATACAACGCAAAAAATGAGAAATTTTCTTTATGAATCAGTAGAAGAGGTGGTTAAAATAGGCTTAAACAAGTATGATTTGGAAATTATAGGAAGAAAACTGAATTAAGAAATGAAAAATAATTTAATTGTAGAAGGTTTATTTATATCGGGAGTCAAAAGCATCATTCCACGGGGAGGTTAAATTGGCACTAGGTACTACAAGAGTTAGAACTAAAAGCATTCTTTCAAAAGCAGAACAAGTGCTTAGTTCAAAATGAATAAGACTAGATCACCTTATCCTTCTGCATTTAAACTATAGTATTAAGTTGATACGATGTACAATAAGTGAAACGTTCGTAAGGCAAGTTACAGTACACAAGGGTCAAGTTCTGCTAGAGGTTAGGTATCTCTTGTTAGGACCAATCTTAAGGTATTTTCTACCTTCAACTATTAATAATGTCATTGATATTTACTATGCTTTTTACTCAAGGGAACATGTACAATAAAACAATACTCAAACTACACATATATTTTGCTCATACTTTATCAAAGTAAGATGCTGTAATCATATCTATCAGGTTAAAGTGTAGTTATTACACTACACAACCAAATATATATTTGTGTGTCAATAATTACGAATTCTCCCAAGATCCGAAAAAAAAGAGATATACATTCAGTCCTCGAGATTAATATTTTCAAAACCTTTTTAAGCCATAGAGACAAAATTGGGTATAGATTTCATATATGAAAATTATGTTCTAATAACATTGAAACAGCTGAAAATGTAAAGATACTATACCCAGTTTCATAAAGTGAAAATTTACTCTTACCTGTAACGGTAACATTATAATTTTGTATGCACAACCTCTGTGAGCTTAAAACTCGTAGCTAGTGCAAAGCTACCTTCAGTAGACCCTCCAGATTCTCGCTCCACAAGAACCATAAATTCCAATCTTAACCGGGGTGTTGCTAAGAGTCAAACTAAGACCAGCTCTTATTTAATTCTTCTTAAACTGCGCCGTAACATCTTCAATAAATAATAATTTCCTCTGCTACTTCTAACATTATTCCTAAATCAAATGGTGTACATTGGTTCTCCTTTCGATGAAACAAAATGACACTGATGTCCGCAAACTATCAACCTAATGAATTTATCTAAAGTATATGTATTCAAAGCTAGGAAGAGACAAGATGCCTAATATACAAGTTCTAATTTGGTACAATACTAAAATGGAAAGCCATGTTCACTAACATAGGGCCATTCCCAGCTAGACCGATAGGATTTTACAACTTACATCACTTTCTATGAAAGTGGCCTGCGATTTATTTTGTTAGGAACTTCTTTCAACCCTGACTTCAGCATTTAACTAATCCAGTAATGTTCGGAATATTGATAAAATTGTGAAGTTTTCGCTCTTTTTGTATTGTTGGTATACTTAAATATATGGAAGAGTGGCAAAGATAATGCTAAGAGTCAATAAGCAGAATACTGTTGTGAGACAGGCTACTGTACCTACGTTTTATATTCGAACATAGATAAGACAATTATGGACACAAACCAAGGAAATCAAAGTCACAAAACTCGTTTAAATGAGACCAAAAGAAGAAACAACATAAATTCAAACTATCCCAAGGTAAAGGCAATTTCGATGGAGATGTATCTACTGACTTGTGTTCTTTTTTCTATGCTGCTCGGATTCATAGCTAATACTGTGACGTTTATTCAGCAATGCTTAAAATTGACCTTATCTTTTTTTTTCAAAACACTTCTTAGAGCCTTACTTTCCTATTTTTCAATAAACGAAAATTAATATGATATCGATGCTACACAGTTTTTCATCTTTTCTTCATTATGTTATTTTGTCTCATGCTAGTGAAATCTGAGCCCGAGAACTCTAGCTAATGACACAACGGTCGTATATGGTCAAGGCACCATGCTTCTTTCATCAGATTTTCCCAACATAGAAAATGTCGAATATTGAAAAGAGGAAAAATTGTAACTGCTCTTCAAGTTTGTACAACAGTTTGATAATTGACATATTTCATACTATCTTAGCCTAATAAGCTACTATAGCAATTTTCTCCCCCAGTCTAAATGGAACATGTACGAGCAAGTACTCATGACCTAGTATTTGAGCGAAAAATGTTAATGTTCATAGTAAAGGATAAGCAGTCAGTTAAATCTTCTAGACTTTTTGTAGTTCAAAAAATAAAATAATTTACCACATAGGTCAATGCTCTGGTGCTAAGCAGCGCCAATAAGTACAGAATTTCTCATTGGGAAATATTAATTAGACCATAGGATCAGGGAAAAAATTGAATTAAATAAATCTACAGGATACTCTCAAAGGAGATACACCTTTAACCAAAATGCTACTATTATAAATAGAATACAGTTTGCTGACTTACGTTTATTTCTACATCTTGTAATTGCTAAAACGAAAAGAAACCAATCACATTTTGACACCAAGGAGCAATTATTCCTGTGTATTGAATTACACATAATTTTTAGGCCTTAAGACTTTATTCTTATCTTTAGCCAATATCAGGATAACTTCAGTCTTTTCCATGTTAGAAAGTCATTTTTTGCAAAACTAAAATTGTCATACCTAAATGAATTCAGCAAGCAAACTATTTACCTTAAGGTTATTTGGGTGTGGTATTGAGTGGTTAATTTCTTTACTCGTCCACTCAGCTGAGATACCATATTGTACTCTGATGCAAGGTTAACTTACAAGCTTACTTTAACTTCAAGAGCTAAGTTACATTGGGTGTTGAGAAATATTACTTGGTTTAAATTGGTTTCTATTCTAATACTCAACTAGGGCTTTCTTATAGACTTAATTAGTTGGACTATGGTCCGCTAGAAAAATGAGAGTTTATGTCATAAGATACCCCTAACTGTAAATCACCTTCCTTAGCTAGACACAACTTTTAGTACTCTTTTAAAATGAAACTAAGGATCATGATTTCTACTTTGATCAAAAAATGAAACTGATAATATAGCTCAATCCAAGGTTGTTCAGCGCCAGCAGCTAACATCTGTGTATTGGAAAGAGGGAAGAATTGCAGCTAAAAATGAGCTCGTAGTTTGCTATGGGTAGGGTTTCAAGTAAAAAAACTTGAACTGATGGAGCAACTATTTTCTTTGTTTGCATACTTGTTAAAAATTTTCTCCTTGTTACTCAATAATGATGAAATTTCCATGAAGTAAACCAGTAATGGCATGCAGTTTCAACTCATCCTCATCCAAGCCCTAAGGGGTATCAAAATATAGCGCATAACCTGCTCATATAGGCACCATATAAAAAGCAAGTAAGCTTATATACCACATATGTTTAGGAAAATGGGTCATAGATTAACAGTGAGGAATAACTCTTTGACTCTAGTAATTCAAGAATCCTTTTACTCTGTTGGCTCTTGTTATGGTGACTACATTGGATACATTGTCCAGCTGGGAAGGAATAGACAGAAATTAATTACTGTCCTAACACTCATTACTTGCCCATCAATAACATTAGGTGCGAATTGTTCATGGACGTACTCTAAGTTGAAGGTGCCTAACATCAGGAAACCAAGTTATGCATAAAGTATAAAACCCATCTTTCCATATGTAAAAGAAACGTTTCATTTATCAGTTTAATATTGCTGAATACACTTCAGTTTAAAACTACAAGCCATATTCATTGAAACCAGCATCAAGGTGTACGAATTTCATTTCACCTTGACTGCGTATAGGTAAAACCCAAGCGTCTGAATAACCAAAGTTTTCACCGTTTCCTTCTTTATTCAACTCTTTTCCCAAAGCTACAGGAGAATCGCCACAAATCTCAACCAAAGAAAGAACATTTCCTGAATCCCCACCTCTGAAACTTCCACCAAGATCTACACCTTCAAATTTGTCTTGGTTAAAACGTGCTTCGAATTCAGCTACCACCTTTCCATCATTAAAAAATCCGTACCATCCGCGTCCATGTCTTAACCCTTGTTTGAAACTTCCTTCGTACTGGGCAACAACTTCCCCCTTCCCATTAATATAAGAACAACTTCCTCTACCTTCGATTTCCCCATTCTTGAACTTTCCATTGTAAGAAAAGGTCTTGGACACTTCAAGGGTCCCAGATCCAGAAAATACATCATTCTCCCAATCTCCGTTATAGTACACAAGCTCTGTGCAGTTTTCAAAATGCTCTTTACTAATTTCACTGAAGTCATACTTGGTCTCTCTTCTTCTAATAACCGATGTAACATCTTTAGACGTTGGACTTGGTTCAGGTTTTTGACCAACAGACTCATCGCCAGAATCTTGAGAATTCAATGATACAGAACTTTCAGCACTTGGTATTGTTCGTGGGGTGCAAACTGTACTCAAACTTTCACCTTCTGTTAAATCCGAGTTGTTACGAGTCAACTTACGTCTTTTACACTTCATCATACGGAGCTTACCTTGCCCTAATCTCCGATGTTCGTACCATTCTCCTAAATACTCAGTAACTCGATTACCCTCCTTCTGCTCCCCAGTTTCAATTAGACGACCGATTCCATGAAATTGCCCGGCGTTTAATTCCCCACTGTACCAAAGCTCTGATTTTGGAGCTTGCTTCCAAGTTTTTCGCCGAGTAATTTTTCCATTCTCACCTTTACGTGATTTCGTTGGCCGAGGTTCAGTAGGAAAAAGATTGAGGGAATCATCATTTTCTGCATTTGGTGCTAACCACGTTGGAAGAGAGATTGTGGATAAACCAGCAAGTTGATGATCGACCAATTCTCCCAAATAAACCACCTTTAAACCAAACCTTGTTATAAGAGAAATACAAACTTTTCCATGCCATAAACCTTCGCTCACCTGGCCTTCGTACATCACCCCTAAAATATGTTTATCTTGTTCATTTTCAGACTTATAAGGGTAAATTCCTACGCCATAACCAGTATAGTTATCATCTAGGTTTAAATCCACGTTTGGATTTGTCTCTTGAGCTTTTCTTGGAATGTCGCATAGCGTTAGAAATGTATCAAATTGTGTTGATGTTTTTACTGGGGTTTCAGGGAATATTTCAATGTGACTTATGGAGCGAGACCGTCGCTGGTAATCCTTTTTTGGCCGACCTCTTTTTTTTCTTCGAGCAGCTAACTCGATCATAGATCGAGATCTCTTGCTTCTTACAGATGACTGTTTTTGAGAAGTCTGACTAATTGTTGAAAGGCGTCTGCTAGCCCTGCGTTTTTTTACAGCGGAAACTACGACATACCTTTTCACGCCAAAAAGAGATCTGTCCTTTTTATTTATTGTGACTCTTGCTTCAAATGCTCCAAAATCATTCTTACCCTTCATCACGTAGTAGTTATCCACTTTTTCAAGACAAAACTCTTCAATAACCCCTACTTGGGCCCCTTGGATTTCATTTTGAAACTTACCGCTCCAGTTTGTTACTCCTTTATCTAGGTCTTCCCAACTTGAACTTGACTTATACTGAATACTCAAGGATCTTATTCCTTCGTTTTTGATGCGTTTTTGTCTTTGGCTAATCTGGACTAGATGTTCGTTTGGGCCAATGTTATTATCTTTTTGGGCAATTTCATCCCAGGAAATAAAATGCCAACTGCCACTAAGGCTTGAAAGTGGCGGAGATTGTGATATTGTTGAAAACTCTGCATTGATAATAATTGGTTTTATATCTAAATTAAATTTTTCTTCTGAGATTGCCAAACTCTTGTTTCCCGACTTGTTGGACATAAGGAATGATGACTGTGTTTGTATCTATACTTCGGTTTTGGTCGTTTATATGACTTTTAATGAGTCATTTGCTGTGTCTGATAGGGCCACTCATTTTGGGCACTTTATGCCCAGATGATGAAGAGAAAGAAGTGGAAGAGAAGAAGCGATACAAAGAAGCCACTTGGGCTCAATCGATACGCAGGGGCATTAAAAAAAGCAAAGGAACGAAAAATTCAGCAAGAGATTGAACGAAAAGTAAGGTTGGAGAATGAGACTGTAAAAATTCAAAAGAATAAAGCCAGGATGAAATCGAATCAAAATCACAGTGAGCGAACAACCAAAGGCCAGCCCGTTATGAGATATCAAATAGAATCATTGCTGAAAAAAATTGAAAAACAGTGTTAAACATCTATCACAAATTTAACAACACAAAACGACAAAACCACTAGCTCAAAATAAACTTGATTTCTTTTCTTTGCTAATTTTCTTTCGCGTTTTCTTTGATTTCTTACGTCGGTATCTATCGAGGTTCCCTTCGTTTAAGTTATTGGTATATTTACTAAACTCAGCTGCAGTTGAAGAAGGTGGAGGTGGCATGTACTGCAAGCGCTCAGTTGTTATCAATTCTCCTTGGGGTCTAGTCATCGTCGCAAATGTGTACTTGCTGTAGTCTTCGCTTAAGCTAGAGTCAGTTTCACTTTCCTTAAGATCTTTCTTTGGTCTCTCCATCTGTCTTTCACTTCTCTTGTTCTTCTTTGAGCTAAGTTTTTCTGGGTCTAGCTTCTTGCTAGCTTTGTCCAACCTCCTCTCTCGCATCTTATTTCTTCCAGCAAGGAGTCTTCTCTCACCTAAGCTACTCTTCGAAAGGAACAATGCTCTCTCGCTCTTCACTTTCTTTAAATCTTGGTTCCACTTGTGTCGGTGAAGTGTAGACGGCATAAACGAATTCTCCCTCCTATACCCACCATTAACTTCTCTCACCTCTCCGCTCCCGTTCTTCACGCTGTTGTTCTTGGGTTGAGCTCTATTGTACTTTTCAAAGTCATGTCTCTTCGAATACCCTACCTTTGTCTTTCTCCCATTCTTCGCCTTTCTTCTAGCATTTCTTCTAGCATTTCTAACTGCTAAAGGGCTGGAACCAACGGTGAGAGCCATGTCCCTCGAGCGTCTACTTCTCTTGAGCGTTCTCACAATACTCTGTTGATAAACCAGGTGTTGCGCAAGAGATATATTTTCTTTTCGTTGACCTTGTAATTCTGTAAATAATACAACGGTTATAATAAATAGAGTCACTAAACCGATAGAAAATAAACTGCTTAGTATGATAACGAAGGTTACTGATACTGTACCATCACCCACCTCGTTGTCACTTTCTTGCAGTAAGAAACGTTGGAACATTCAAATTTTTGGTAAGGTCTGAAGAAAGATATAGAAAAAATAAATGATTAGAATAATTTTTGTGGTATGCGCTGTACTGTTTAAGATGGAAGAGTCTTTGCAGTCTGTGTCTTTTCTTGTTGTTTCGTCTGTGTTAGTTATAGGACGAAAACCACCGTACGCAGACTGTATCTTTCTGCGTATATTTTGGGCAAGTTTACGAGTTTGCCCAAACCGGTTGCCGGGATGAGAATACTCGGGCAACAAGTTCTTAAAAGGTAAAACACAAGGAAGTGGTTTGAGAAAGAAATAACTTATGAACAGTATCTTGACTGTCCATAGTCCACAAGATACTAGAATATGATTTTTTTGTTTTAGCTGCTGATCACCAGGAAACTGTTACACTGGAAGTGATTGAGGAACAGGCCTGGGTTTCTAAAATAAATGTTCTCTTAACGCAGGAATCTCGACGGAAAGCGCCAGAGAGCTTAAAGATAACAGTTTTTTATCGTTACAGATAGCTTAAGGTTGTGTTTTAGATAGTGCAGAAGCAGAACAAACTAAGACATTTAAGCCCTTTTTTTAAATAAGAGTGATTAATAAGATATGAGCATCATAATTTCTTTGAGTAAAAGTGAAAAACATCATGATGCTCTATTATGTGTTACATTATAGTAAATGTCTTCTTTCAGTTGCCTGTTTCTAAAATTCTCCCTCAAGTATAAGGATTAATATTTTTCGCGAACGCTTATATTTGTTCTGTATTTTATTGGGATGAAAACGAACTGTAACGTATGGCATCTTTGAGAAGAAATTGTCATTACTGAAAAATTCTGGGTCGAGTATAAAATTTTTCTAACAGTACGTTGTTAACCTTAATAACTTGAGTAAGTATAGAGCACCGATTTTTACTCTATAGGATCCATTTTGTGATTATTGTAGATGAAACAGGACTCCTCGCTACTGCAGAGTTATCCTGCAGGACTGCAGTAGTGTTACAGGATCGATCTTGGGTTTTGGTTTATTTGTTTTACAGTTTCAAGTTTAAAAGCACCTCTTAATTATTCTAGGTTAAATTTACTTTTCTTAGAACTGTGCCTTAATTAATTTCATAATTGCATCAAGTCTTATTATTGCATAAAACGTGAGTCATAAGTCAATCTTCACTATACACTAGATCCTATGATTTAGTTAAGGTAAGCTCTAGAGGAGTGTTTAGCACTGGTTCATAAAATTTTCAATAGAGAACAGACATCAGAGCCCATGTTTATTGCGCTTTTTGGAAGTTAATATAATAACCTCTTCATTCTCTATAAGGTGCCATGGTATGACCAATACCAAGATAAAACTCTAATGTAGCTTTTATGCCAAACTTGAGCAAACCAACTCTGATTTATGGCCTATCATCCAGCTAGGAAGACAATATTCCAGAAAGTATTCCTTTTCTCATACCATACCAAGAGATTCTTTCTAATGCTTGATTTCTTCGTCTAGTTCAAATGTAACGAGATTAACAGAACTATATATCATCAACTTCTTGTGGGGAGCCTGCTGTTAATAAGGACCATTGGTTTTATGTTTTGATAGCGTTAAGCTTATAATAGTTAGAGCAACTTTGTGGTTTTTAACTGGAAGTAACACTGTCATCATATAGACGAAATATCTACAATGTTCAGTATCAGATATAAAGCTTCTTAGCTAGAAAAAAGAAAGCTAACATGTTCTATGTTTTATAGGAACCATGGTTTAAGGACTTAATCCGTTCTAGCAAAAACGTTAGAATAAGATATCACATCTAAATAGTTTCATTCCTTGTTCTTTGGCATCATGGTTTTCTCGTTTTGTATTGTTTGGGATTACCATATACACTTTCTCTATTATAAGCGCATTCTGCCAAACCAGGAGAAAAAATGGTGTTTTGTTTCGTTTCTCTCATTTCCTTAGTTTGATGGTAATACACGAAAATCTCTTCAAATGCCACTGGCTCGACGATTATCTTAGTTTAGCATCCAAAAGTATACACTTAGCGTATTTCTACCCTTAAAGCCTTTGGGAAGATGGTAGGTTTAGTCTAATGTTTTCTTGATAAATATTTATTCCTAGATTATCACTTATCCAACCTGCTTACAATTATTAAAGAACTAATGCAACATGTGAAAAATCACTTTCCGCCTTTGTATGATAATTTAATTCTATTCTACAATAGACTAAGCAGGTATTTGGAAAGGTATAAATTAAGATGCGAAGAAATACTAAGTAATTTTACTCTACTGTGAGTATTACAGCAGCTTTGGTACCAAAAGTTTCCTGTCACAGATTCTGCTCTGCCTCATCAATGGGTTTTTATGTTCGTGCATGAGAGTTTTGCCTGCTATTTGCTCTTTTTTCATCTATTTCGCCATAAACTTTAGAGTTCAAAATACTTCTTTTATTAAGAAAATATTTATTTGTCCATTCTGTCTCAATATAATAAGAGCACCGTTTTTACTTCTTGCCCTATGGTATTTTGTCGAAGTTTCTTACGCTTAATTTTTTATCATGGTAATATGTTGTATACGTTCCTAATGAAATCGCGTGATTCCATATTTGGCTAAGATTATAACGTTGAGTTTATAACGAATGCTGAACTGGACCATCTCTAAAAACTTATTAAAGTAATAATTGATTAGGGTTTAGAATCAACGAAATTTTCATTGGTGCCTGCGCAAGAACAGATCAACTATTTCTAGCTTAGTTGATAATTTGAAATTAAGCCTATAGATTGACTTTGAAAAATAATTTGCAGAAACTTGATGCATTTTTTTCCGCAAGCTATCTAGCGAATAATGTAGTTGTGAATGAATATTACTTTTAATGATATTCCACTCAACGGTATGTAAAGAAAGAGAACCCCATAAAGTTTGCCTGTTTTATGTTCCAAAATCATTTGAAAAACAATTACTTTTTGTTGAGAATCCTCTTTTCAAGTTAATGCTATAGTTTTGTCGTGAATTCACAGGTCAAAGAAAAAGCTCTCTTAGCTTCTCTTAAGTGTTGTATAAGCAGCCCAAAAAGTAAAAAAAATGCAACGTTGAATAATTTATTTCAAATAATATAGATTTACCTCACGTTGTAACTAATTCCTGGTAAACTTTGCAAGTTCGAATCAATCCAGAATTTGTTCAGGATCTCCAGAAGCCCTGTACAAAAGCAAACCTCAGGAGCTAACCCGCTTACTACATATATATGGTGATATGAAACCATTCGAATTATCAGATATTACATGAACGAATCCTGGGCATCAAACAACTTGTCTGGGATAAATAACTTTTCTTTTCACAAGGTAAGAACTATTACAATAACAAAACGACAACTGCAGGATTCGAACCTACGCGGCTTGCGCCATCAGATTTCAAGTCTGACTCCTTAACCACTCGGACAAGTTGCCTTAGCACAAATAGCGGTTACACTGAAGTCAGTATGATAATGATAAAGTATTTTTCAACTACTATTGCTTTTGTACATACTCTATCTCAGATAGTAAACGGCAAGCAATAGACAATTAACTTTTCGTTTAATAGTTTCATCATGTTTTCTCTGTAATAAGCCAGCATATACAGCTGGAATTGGAAAAATAGTCTGAAACAATTATCACTTTTCTTCCGTTTAATCGTACAAAAGACAACAAAAAATGTTAGAGAAAGTCCAAGTTATCCTCGCTCTTCTCATATCATCTACAAACGCACAATCAACACTGAATTTTGCAATTACTATACGGGATTTCCTTCCTTCTGCGTGTTTACACCAACTTAATGACGCCTCCGAACAAGTGTACAAAGATGCTTGGGAAATAGACGATACTGAATTTGGAGCCCTTTCAAATGAAGCTACTTCAAGATGTGAATTAATAATAGATGCTGGGAATAATGATGCTGCTGCAGGTTATCGTGAACTTCTTGAAGCTGGGGTTATATCAGGACATCCAGATTTTGAATCACAAAACGTAATCAGTCAAGCCCTACCATGCGACACTGTTAATTTGATCCCTGTTGGATCTTGTTTGGATGAAGCAACTGGAGAAGATGGACAACAGACACAAGTAGTGGGTGACACCGTCCTAATAGCACCCTCTGGACTTCCAAAGCCTCCTTACTGTAACTCAGATGGAAGTCGTTGCGGAGAACAGATTTCAAGGCCAAGTGGATCAGGAGGAAATAGCCAAGTAGTTGGAGATTTAGTTTTTACCCAGTCTCAAGGCGAGTTTTTTGAGTCTTGGTATAATGATGATAGAAAGTATAATAGAAGATTTGGTACTACTATTGAACTTTCATCAGATGACGATGTTGTCTTTGAGTTTGACTCAGATGACGATGGGTTTTTTGGTCCATTAAACCAGTTCAAATCCGGGTCATCTGCTATTTCTTTTGATGTGGATGAAATTGAAAACATTAAAGCTTGGCCTCAAACGTTTGAGGAAGATGAGGATGATCTTTCCGATCTTGGATTTTGGTTTACTAGTGAGTTACACACAACGTTTCAATTCAATGCTACTGCAGCTATGGTTTTCACTTTCTCTGGGGATGATGATTTCTGGGCTTATATTAATGGAAAACTAGCAATTGATCTTGGAGGTGTGCATGCTGAAGAAGAACTGGTGATTGACCTTAATGAAGGCACCTTTGCTGATCAATTAGATTTAGAAGATGGACAGATTTATACTCTAGATATCTTTCATGCGGAGAGACAAACTGTTCAATCAAATTTCAGGCTCACTACAAATTTATTTCCAGCGTG
Source organism: Labyrinthula sp. Ha (assembly GCA_015227615.1). Lineage (NCBI taxonomy): Eukaryota > Bigyra > Labyrinthulida > Labyrinthulaceae > Labyrinthula > Labyrinthula sp. Ha. The sequence continues at coordinate 119,296 of JAALGZ010000042.1, read as the reverse complement.
TAATGTTGTTCAAAGTGGAACTCAAGCATTTGATTTTTCAAGTATAAATTCAGCAGATCTAGACACTTTATTTTTTGCTCATCCAAAAGTTGATTTTAACACAGGAAACAGTAATTCATTTCTTCTTCAAACTAGTGATGACATAAACAGTGGAACTTTTATTTATACTGCTGCAGAACAAAATGTTGGAAGAGGTTTCAGAACTACTTTCTCCGTAAGTATTGAGGGTAATGTAGAAGGCTTTGCTCTCGTTGTTCAAGAAGATACTTTGGATGACTATCCAATTAGTACTGGACGAAATTTTAATTTTAGAGGTTTAAAAAATAGTTTTGCTGTCCTCTTTGATTTATGCCTAAGCCAAGATGGAGACTGCACTGAAAAAAGAGTTTCTGTTCAGTATCCTGATGGAAATGATCTTGGAGGAGCAAATTCAGCCTCAGATGAGACTCTTCAGACAAGGGACTCTCTCTTTGGAAGCATGTCAACCTTTGATGTAGAAATTATTTATTTTGGAGACGCACCGAATTTCCTTGAAGTTACAATTGATAACTCACTATACTTGAGAGAAAGCAACTTCGATATAGAAGGAATTTTAGGAGGTCTAGCTGGGTTTGTTGGACTTACAGCTTCTTCTTCTAGTTTTTCGGGCAACATTGAGATCAGTAATTGGCAACTTGAAACTGTTGAAGTTGATCCTACAAAATCTCAACCTGATTTTGACCCAAATAATATCGTGCCGGAACCATTTGCTGCAGATGGGGAAACTCCATCTTCTGGATTTAGTGTTCAAACAAGTGATTTCTGTGAAAATCTACTTGATACAGGTGATTTAGATACATTATTTTCAGCGGTGTTTATTGAAGTTCTTGGAAATGAAGAAGACGAGTCTGGAAGAAGACTACAAGCAAGTGCCTATGCAAATAATAGCACTGTTCCAGATGTTATCGTCGGAGATATTGTTGACAACAGGGATGGTTCGTACACAATTCAGATGGTGACGCAGACAGTGGCGGAATACAGGATGGCGTTCACGTTTGGTGAGGGCTGTACACTAGATGTGAATATCGACGAAGATAGCGTTGAGTTGCAGATCCCTGATGTTGTCTTTAGTGGAGGAGATGACTGCTTCACAATAGACATTCAAGAGCCCGCCGTAAACGCTGTGCCACCAGAATTAGCTCCTACTAGGGCACCGGTAAGTGCTCCGGATGATGATAACGATGATACGCTAATTACGGCGATAGCTTCTGCAGGTGGTGGACTACTTTTTTGTGGGTTAATTGCGGCAATGGTGCTTGTTAGATATAGAAGAAAATGGAATAGGGATAAAGGATATGTGGTTAAGGGTAATATTTACAAATTAGAAGCGAATACTGCATTCGATAGAGCAGATGAGTATACAAAGACTGGAACTGAGTTGTTAAAAACCCAGGAAGAAATTCTTAGATTGAATGCCCAAGCTCAAGCTGATCAAAGAGAAGGGGAGATAAACTCTCTGCAACAAGAGAATGAGAACTTAAAGAGTCTTATTAGAGATAGTCGAATGAGACTAAGTAACAACCCTGAAATGTCTACACAAAGACCAGCGCAAAAGAAAGGGAACAGAAAGAGAATGGAGTTCTAGGAAGACTTCTTTTTTTTCCAGCTATAGAAGTTTAACTTTCATACGATAGTTTATTTGATATCTTAATTAATAAAAGTCTTTTAGCGTGAATGGTGCATTTGTTGAGAGAACACAATTTCTTTTGGGTTGTTTCCATGAACTAAACGTCGTACTGATTGCAGATTTGACGAAAAAAAGCATTTTTATTCAAGCTTTGGAAATGTTTGGGTTTAAAAACTGTGCTAGACACACCTGTAGTCGTGAAATAAGCTAAGCTAGAGCATCCAGGGCAATAGAAACGTAACTAGTACAAGAATTATGCATCCTTGAGTCAAATTAAACACCAGAAGTCTCATCAGCTCTGGCCTTATCTAGTAGAAGGGGCGCAGTAAAGTTAACACAGCTAGTGTATTTTTCAAAAGTACCCATTTTCTTAGTAATTGAATCCATTACTGTCAGGCCTAGTTTATAATTGTTGCATAAACTCAGTTTTAAGAACTTTGTTCAACAATGTAGTTGTACCATTCAGCCTATATCATGTATGTTTTCATCTCAAAGTGGCATTATCAAGGTGAACCTAAATCAAAAGATGTGGCACTGGTGAAGAAGCATGCTAACTAGGCAAAGCCAGTTCCATCCCACAAGATTTTGGCATCCACTAGTTATAGACATAGGTATATAGACCAGATCGAATCAAATTCACTACGTATTTTACCAGTGAAGGAGAAGGCAAAAGAGGTTGCAGCAGCTTGATATATAAGCTTAGGTAAATTAATGCTAACTACAAGGTACGAGAATAAAAGAAAGCATTAGGTGAGTAAAAAAATAATAGAATGCTCTTTACAGAAAAAGTGAAACGCTGTATGTAGGTTACGCCGTTTGCAATGCTTTAAGTTACTGGTTCGTAAATCAGTCACAACAAGGAAATAATTCCTTACATCTTCCAAGAAAATAAATAATTTATCATTTAGAGTTAAACATTGATAAAAACTTATGGTTACTCTACAAGACTGTGAAGGCTTAAATCATAACTTAGTTATTAATAAGTTCCGTCATTATCTCGGTTTATTAATACGTAGGCATCGGCAATGAAGAAATATTGAATGCGTCTATCCTGCTTCTTAATTAAGAGAATTAAGTTATTCTTGCTTAAAAATTTCTCAATCAAGTATGCTTCGCTCTTAAAGACTTCAGGTATTACTTCCTAAAACTACTTGTTACTTTCTAATACTTCAGAGACAACCATCTTTTTTCTAATCTTTGCAACTCTTTCATTCTTATAACAGCTTAATACAAGTGTTGCATTGTTTGTAAGATATTTCATTCCACATCATCTCTTTTTGCAAGAAACTCTTGCCCTATACTGGAATTACAAAGCATCCTGAGTTTATGAAACCTAAAGCGAGCACATGATTGCACGATTTACGCTACCGTTAACATATAAACCCGCAGTACTTGTTTCTAACGCGATATTTAAAGCAGAAATCAGTCATCCAGCACTTACTGTATCTACAGAGAGCTATATATGAACATTTGTTTCCTATTTTAATTCTTATCATCAATGTCAAATTTGGAGTCTTATCTCATAAGTTAATAAATATTTGGTCTTACAATGATTTACATTAATCAATTGACCAAGATGAAATAAGCTTTTTTATTTACTATTACTCAGGATCATGTGATATGCTTACTACTGAATATAAGTAACAATCTAAAATCAGTGGAAATAGTCATGAAATCATCTTAATCAAACAGCAAGGCTAGTATGGCACAAAGGCCCACAAGAATCTTGTACAAGACCTACTGAGTACAAACAGGTTTAGAGGCTGTCCGTATTGTAGTTGACGTACATTCACATTTGGATTCTTAATGGATGGGGTATGAATCTCTAGCTCAACTGTTTTCACAACCCTGGTAATGTTGTAGAAAGATGTTAACCATCATTTTTAAAAATTCTTTAAATGTAACTCTGTTTATATACAAGTATTTTTTTATCCCCTTTAGGCTTTCTTTCTGGTCTAGCATACTTATGAACTAAAGATAGTACTATCAGCAAACATGCGTTGTTCTACGATAGTAGTTTATTTATTTGAAATAAGAGCAACTAGGTTATTGTAAGAAATATAAACTTTAGTATGTTTTAAATCTCTAGGTATTGAGAATACATTCAGAATCAAGGTTTTGTTGTCAACATCATAGTAAAATTTCAAATGAAAACATATTTGTATCCAGTAAGTTTCTAAAACTAGTTCCGCGCTAGGAAAGATATTTTAACTGACTGTACATTACCATTCTTCCATTACACTGTTGAAATCTAGCAAGAAAATTTAAAACTGCACTATGATGCGTCGAGCTCCTAGGTACCACTGGTTTGTCCAGAAGAAAATGCAATCCAATAGCTGACTATTCCAGCGCCATAAAACTACCTGAAGCCTCAAACAGAGTTTCAACCAGAGCTTATAGTATGTTTGTACCTAAGATTCAGCGTACTAACCTAGTAATTATTCTACAGAAAAACTATACATTCAATATGAAACGAGACTTCGTAGTTAACAAGAAATGACTTGTATTCAATAAATAGAAGCTTAATTTATAATTTCGCTAAAAACAGTACTTTCCCAATGTAGTTCTTCCTCTTTTGAACTCTGTAATTTTTAAAACAAGCATCGCACCAGTTGAGGTATACGTTTACTGGGTTTTTTGCTAACAATACGTTTTATTTAGAAATCATAGCATATGGGCCGGAATACTGTTTCATCTAAAGATAGAATTGGATAACATGAAAACATAGATTACCTTAACTAGGAAGCATGAATATCATGTTGAGCTCAGAGAATCACAAAGAAAGTTGATAATATAAAAAGAATAAGTGCAGCCATAATAAGTGGAATCACTTAGGCTATAAAAGTCACTGACTCTTAACAAATGATACCAATCCAAATCAAAGTAACAAACTAGGGAAAACAGATAAAATTAAGTTTCATGAGACAGCTTCTCATACACAACAGTCTTGATGGTTACGACTCAAGACAAAGTATAAGTATATTCAATGTTAAGCCTTTCTAAGATTCGGACTGGTATAACAGCAACAATAGTTTTAACAATTAAGATTCGTGAGCCTAAGATAAATCATATGAGTTTTCTGCGATATAGATAAATAGCTAATCACCCATTTCAACGCAAGTACCATTTGTCTTGGTAGTAGATCGGTATCAAGAAGAACAAAGCATTTTTGAGGAAAGTGAGACTAGGAAACCAGAGGGAAAAGAAAAATTCCAAGCTCAAAATATATCATATACTCTTTAATGAAAATATCAAATTTGGAAACCTTAAATTGCACACTTTATGCATACAGTTCTTTCTTCAAATAAGGTGTTTTAGAACCAATGTATCCCCATACACATTCTGCAGCAATTATCAACTCCTATAATTCAGTAAACAATTACCCTATGGAACTATATAGTGCAGTTCGCCACACTATAAAGCATCCGAACCTTGATTGAATATACATTCCCCTTTTTAAATAATTTAGATACAAGTATAATGCTCAGCAATATTTTTCTTGTATAGCCCTTTAGCACCGAATATTATCTTATGGTAGTAGAAAGTGTAGTATAATATGGATGGTTTCATCTAGAAAAGGCAAAATTTGCGTTCTCATAGTGGGGTTATAGCGCATGGATCTTTCTTAACAAACCCATTCAGGAAGTATGACCATATACCACTTAAAATACATAAGTACATTGAGATCAAACCTTAATCATAATTTGCTTGTAGAATCCTAAGTAAATAGAACTTTAAACTTTGTTATCTTTGTTTTGATATGACAGTAAGGGCAGGGTCCGAGTCAAAATGCTTAATTAATTAGGAGACACTTGGAAAAACCGAAAATTTAGTCTTCTTTAAGTCAGATTGGGGTACTTGCTTATCCGTTTATCAGGATAACAGGGACAGCTATAGCCATGGCTAGGCAAACTTATTCAACATGAGACAGCAAGTTGTCGCGAAGGATTCGGGTTGTAAAGCTAAACTACTCTTTCAAGATGTTCTATATCACACTGAATAGTTTTGAATGCCTATTAGAAAAGCTTGACTAATAGGGACAACAATAGTAGCCATGACACAAGATGTGTCTAGTCGCAGTGTGAGAAGGTTCTCACTAGAAGAACATAGTCACAAATTTTCCAAGAATATAGCCGGATTCGGTGGATAACGCAGCTTGTACTCTCGAACCAGAGATCATTGTTATTGTCTGGTTCGTTACAAGCTTATAAAAATCAAACTGCAAATTAGATTAGCTAACAATGTTCGCCACAACATCAAGTTTATTTCGCCATTTTGGTCCAGTTCTTCAGCGCTCAGATAGGCTTCAGAAGATGAATTCAGGTATGAGGAATTGATATCACCTTCAAATTCTGTTTCATGTATCGAGTTTAAACTTTAGAAAATTATGGTAATTAAATACATAGCTTTCGGAAAGTAAAGAGAACGATAGGTATGCTTTAACGTTATGCAATTTCAGTTATTCTTCAGCTGTTGAATTATGGGAGTCATTTGAAAGAAAGCTATGAGAAACTACAGCTATTACAGACCTGCATTGACCTACGATAACCTAGGGGAAACTCTTACAAGAGTAGCCATGAAAAGGAATCGGTACGTTCTCGACAATATACTAAAGCTTAATGGGGAAAGTACAAACACCAAAGTACGAGTGTTGCGACTAAGGCTTCATTGTGTGCAACATGAGACTCTAAAGATTAATGCCTAGGCAGGTGTTTGATTGTTCGCACAATCCTTTTCCTCAGAGAAAATGAAATAAGCAGGGAAAGTATATTACAATCAGAGATGTGACTGGGTGGAATGGATTTCTTTCCCTAATCATGTGCTAGCTTGGTTTCTGCAATATTTCTCACCATTCTTGAAATTTCTTCTAAGTTGCAGACTAGCCAGTGACGATAACAATCATTACCTTTCTGCTAAGCCATTCAACATGGAATGTGGAACTTCCAGCAGTTACTTTTAACTTTGGAGATTGATTGTTACTTTGCTAATGATGCTTTTCTATAATTTCCAAGCGACCAAACGAACTGGGTTGAAACCTAGTGACTTCTCTGCAAACTAGATTATTAACTCATACTCATTAACTAGTAGAAGAAGTAATGCCTCTTGCTTTTTAAACTAGAAATTGAACTGCTTCAACTTGATCCATCGTTCAAAACCGGGTGGTCAATTTTCCTATGGTCTTGTGACAGTTCACACAAGTCAATCGTACATTCTTTAATGCTACGTTTCTTGTTTACCTAGCTCTGAACAACTTTTCCTCTATTCTTTTTCTTCTCCAACCTCCCTGTCGTATCTATACTTCTTCTCTTTGGTGACATACTTTGTTCCCCCAAGAGCCCATACCCCCAAAAAAATATTAACTCCAATCTCATCTTCGTATTACCCAGTGATCAATTTGTGCACCCAGCTATTAAAGGGTAGCATCTCCGGCTGAACCAGTGTCTCTGGAGCTGAAGAGATATTCTTCTGCAGTTACATCCTTATACCCCCTATACCACGATCCGTCAATAGTGCACAATGTGGTTTAGAAACCCCATCTAGCTCAAGTTTCCTAACGTGGCAAATTTTGGCAACTTGCTGAGGGATTAATGCAGTAGCTCTGAGAGGGAGAAAACAATGTAGTGGCTACTTTATGTTGCGGTTTAACCCAATGCCGGGAAAGAATCCACTACAATTAAGTCGCGGGCTTAAAGGTTCGATTAGCTGGCTTGCAAAGTGTTTAGTGCATGACATACTTTTTCCAATTATCAATAAATTCGCACAATAATAAATCTCCATTTCTTAATTTAAAAATACGTTGCCAGAAGTTTGACTTGGCTGCAACCAAAGATGTCACCTACAAATCCCAGTGGCAAAGACCAGTGATTAATATCCAGGATCCCATTTACTTAATTAAAGAACCTTATCTATAAAACTTCTGCTCAAATCGTATTTAAACTATACTTGACTTTATACATTCACATATATTGTAACTTGATATCACACGAACAAACAACTCAGTTCCAAATATTAATGATCAAGCGTTCCTTCTTTATGAACAACGCACTAGTCACTCGTTTGGTGATGTACTTCTTTGCCCAAAAGTTTAATAAGTTTACCTTTCTTCTTGACTTCAACGTCTAACGCTGCTCCATAGTCTTTGGCATACGAAATGGCCTTCCCTAACTGAGTCACATCACCATCACAGTTCAAGGTCTCCCTATTCTGCTCCAAATACTTTTGAATTCTAGTGAGAAGTAACACGTAATTTGGTATTCTTCTTACTGGCCCCTGCATTAAAGCCTCTACTGACATTTTTGGCAACTCTTGGCCACGGCCCTTTACCATCTCATAATATCCATTATAATCGTTCGACTTTTCGTTGGTATTTTTCCAAGAGCTTATGAACTTCAAAGCAGCCACATGGCCTCCAAGATAAGATTCGTAACCAGCTTTGGCAGACTCTAGACCTCTTCTTAACAGCACTGCTAGAACACCAGCTCTAGTCTTCATCTTTATTCTACTACTGCTTCCAATAGGTTCTGGTTCATCGGGAATAATTCTTAGTATTTCCAACATCAAGTTCACATGCCTAATTGCGTCAACAATGGCGATAAACCGTTCTCCAAACACCGCATCCTTTAACTCCGAAGAATAGACCTCACTTTTTCTAATTCCCTTGACAAAATGTTCAGTAAACTCATACAACTGAGTAAAATAGGCTGTTTCTCCTGTAATTAGCTCATTAATAACTTGGTTACATTTCTCCTGAAGTTTCATTTTCTGAGACTGTACTCTCTTAACATTCCAAGGGATATTTGAAGTCGCTTTGGGAGTAGGAGAGAATGCCCTTGGACCAGATTGCAATTCATATAAACTGATTGTCTGAGAAAACCAAGGTATACTCAATTTATGCTCGTTCATGTAAATAGACAACTCTCTTGTCCAACCAGCTGGGATCTTCTCGTATTTTCTCAACAAAGCTTCACAGACTTGATGAAAACCAAATAGCTCAAGCATATTCTGCGCAATCTCATCACAAAATGGAACCTCAAATTGATGATCTATTTTTTGTAAAAATTCAGTCAAGGCATCAATTTTTCCTTGTAAAGGATTTAATGGTCCTTCATCTTTAAACAGCATTTTCCTATATCCACAAGAAGGAACTCGCTTCAAGCTTTGTGGTGACAAGGATCTTAATTTGCTTGTTTTTCTCATATTTCTTCCTTTTTTCACTGGGTTCTTAAAAAACAAAATTTCCGCCCACACACACAAAAATCTAAATATAGTAACTGCTTCATTTTGTTGTTTTTTCGCATCCTTCAATATCCGCTCTCCTCGAGTTCGCTCCGCAGGTCTCGAGTGAGTCAAATTTCTCGAATTTAAGTCCGATGGCTGCAGTTCTTCTGGTAAAAGGATATTTAGGGCCATTGAGCCGCAATTTGTCCCTATGCTTGTACTCGTATCCCTAACCAGTGCACACACTTCTCCCAAAGCAAAGTAACATTCAAATGGCAACCTTTCAAGAGAATATCTCAACTCATCAACAAGATCTGGATCCAAAGCGCCTCTACGTTCATCAAAAGTCTCCTTTAAATCGGTATAATATTCTAGCAGACCTTCATAGCATGAGCTCGTCATAATCGGTGCTGCTGCTGATGTGATTAGTGTCGCTAGAATCGTGTACCACAACCCATCTGAAAATTGCGAAAATATTTTACGGATCTCGTTAGTAGAAGCCGCCAAAGGATCATCCGCGTTCATCATCATCGACAGCGCGTTTTGTATTTCTGTGTGCGATTTCTGTGTGTTTCGGGAGCCGGAAGATTGTGAATAGTGTGCCAAATGGTTTGCTGCGTCTTGAGGATTCTTATGACGAAGCCATGTGGTGATTGAGGGAACATAGTGTAGGAGATAAGACACTGTTTCCGAATCTAGTTTCATTTCTTTGAAATGTTTGCGAGTCGATTCTTTGATATGTGTACGTTTAATTTAGTGGGAAATACCGGCTTGCGACTGTTTTTGGGAGTATGGTCGTTTGGTTCTATTCTAGTGGACGAGAATAGAGATATGTGACCAGCGAATAGGAAGTAATGCTGATTCTCATATAAGTATAAAATTCAGTAATATGCTTAACGTTACATAACGTAAAATATTTTACCCATATTGTTGTTCTATTTAGAATCTGGATTAAACAAAACTCGTTTGATTCTATATGATAATTTTCAGTGTTTTTAATAAAACACCTTGATTTTAAGGTTTGGCAACCACCAGTATACTTGAAAACTCTTTTCTCCACTCATTATAGGTAATTCCTTGCTGTCCATCTCTTCATATAAGCTGTTATGGACAACTCCAACGCTACTATTGTTTCACTACTATCGATTTTTTTCTTTCCTGCTGTGCCATGTAGATATATTGCTTCAGGTTATCGCTAGATTAATCCAATTTAACACCAATATACATTTGCAACAGGTAATATGTAAATATATGCTCCTTTCAGAGTACTAAAACTTTAGGAATGGCCTTATTTATAAGCTGTTTATCCACTCTTATATTTTCTTTAAAAATTGTTTCAAGCAAACATACTCAAATAGAAATCATTAAACTATTCCATTACTTAATATTACAAGAACTCTTAATATGGCTCTTCCATTCTCCATTTAAGATTAAGCATTCCAATAATTTCCAAAAAAAAAATCCAATAACAATGTCTTGTTCATTTACCCAAATCACTTTCGGAGAACAACGCTATATCGTCCACTTGGTCGCCTAAATTAGGTAAGTAGTAAGCGAGCGGGTAAAATACGAAAAGACACAAAAACGCAATGTCATAGTCGAAAAATCGCAATTTCCGGTTGTTGGAGGTACTCTTAATATTCCTCTGTCCAACAAAGAAAAGATAGCAACATATGGTTTTCACAATATCTTCGAAAAAAATCTTTTTTTCAAGGAAACTCAGTCTTAACCTTAGTACTTCAGATAACCTTAGATATGGAATTTAGAGATTGTTTACAGCGATGGGGTCTATATGATATGATTCGGTACGTTCTCCTAAAGGCAGAAGCGTAATACGAGAATTTTACTCTGTTATACTCAAGTGAATTCCTAAAGTTGTGACAAAATTCAAACGTTCACTCAACAATGATTTGAGAATTCTCAGGTCATTTTGCAAACATTTTGGATATTTTTCTCATATATTGCTTAGCTGACCATATTCCCCATTCTGTGTGCGGCCCAGTGTAGTTGTAACAAAATGTTCTGGTTCTGAAGAGTTTCAAAAACAAATCAGTTTGCAAGACCTATGAGTGGTCCTGAATTTATTTTTTAATATTGTTGGTAAGAAATGGCTTGCCTGAAAGTAAGGCTGTAGCGTGAGGATTTTTCTCATTCAGTGATTGAGTATCCTCAAGTTCAAATCATTCAAAGCAAATTTTCTAATTCTTGAGGATCCTTAAAACTCAGTCAGAAAATTCAATGTCCTCATCTAGGAAATTATTCAGTGCCCTCAATCCCTCAAAAAAATTAAAAAAATCACAGTTAATTGCACAGTCATATCCTCAGTCACTTAGAGACTTCCGCAAATGTCTAAGTGAATACTTAATGGAGAGACGCAGTGCACCCATACCTCTAAATCTTGGTAGCTAAGAAAAACCCTAAATGCGGCACATGACGCAGTTCTCAGTTCGAAACTTGAATTTTCTCAGGTCTCATGCAGATTTTCCGTAGAGATCATTCACAAATTCTCTGTTCTCCAGGGAAATTCTCTATATTAATTAATGATCTCATTTAGTCTTCACCCTGCACCCCTACCTGCTATATTAACATATCAGGAGTTGTGCTTACTAAAAACGGTTAACTTCTATAGAACCTCTTACTCTCTAAAACTGGAAATCTTAGCGACAAATTGGGACTCGTTTTACTAAATGAAAGAAAAGGTGATGTGAAGACCAGAGTCATTTAATACGCATCATAGCCACATTTCTTTTCTTGACAATCAGTTTCAAAGGAATTATGAAATAATTATTGGCAAACTCTATGAATCACTGCTTAGTACTGTTACAGTCTTCGGTAAAACATGTTAATCTGCTAATAAGAAATGAATATTGAAGGTAAAAGCTCGAGCCAAGCGTGAGGCCAAAGTTTATAAGATAGTTTTTCTTCGTTAAGTACCCTCTAGTTGTCTGTTCAATTCAAGGATTATTTCTTCAATAATGGAAGTTCATTCTGTTTTTATAGAGTTTATTATTTTAAAGCGAAACCATGAACTAAATGTTTGCTCAAGAAAGCTAATTTCAAAGGTTTTGCTGCAAAAATTATTACGTCAACTTGGTATACCCTGCTACTTTATTTGACAAAAAATTTACTGTACAGGGATCTTTAGCGAAAACATTTTCAAAACTGGGTCACTTCGAGGTGACTGAGCTGCTTCTGCTGGATATTCTCATAGTTTTTTGAAGAGTTAGTGAGACGATTACATCTAAGAGCAAGAGTACTTTAATAATTACTCTGGTTGCGCTAATTGCAACATTTTTGAAATTTTAGTAATATCAATGCACTTTTATGATACACTTAAATAAGCTTTAGTAGTAGTATTTGTTCTTGATAAGATAATTATTTCTTTTGTAATATGAAAAGATTGGATAATTTTATCTTAAAGATATCTATTTAAACTAAAGAGAAAAGATGGATAGAATATCAGCTATGGTCTAGATAATACAAACTAACATAAGATTAAATAGATATTCGCTATTAAGAAGTTAACTACATCTACTTCATTACTTTAATTAAACGGTTTCTATCAGACTCAAATATATGTATACATTCTAAGCTGAGAACTGAATGTCTAAGAGTGAAATAGTCTGATATTATTGGGAATCGACTCTTATTATTGTAATTCCTCCCATTAATAGCTTGTAAACTACATTTCTTTCTATAAGAACAGTTCCCAAATAAAAACTGTTAACAATATAATTTTATTTTAAGCAATATAAACTATAATTTTGGCCGTGTTTAACGCTGTCGTCATACCATATGATGCGAAAACAAGCCATTTGAGGTTACCTAATATATTCATTGGAAATCAAGTCTGTCTCATTCTGCTAGTATGTTTGAATAGCATTTACGTCGAGTAAGTAAAATAAATATCTATCAGAAAAGAAAAACTAGTAGGATATGACTCACTTTTGCAGCTGTCTATTAAATCAAAATTTTATTTTTATGAAAAAGTTATCAAAATGGCACATATTGTGCCCGGTAAAAGGAGTAATGTCTGTACTAGTATAATAAAACAAGTGCTGACTGGTCACTTGTAGTTGTAAGAATTACTAGTCATCATGTGAGTTTTCATTTGTTTCTTATTATGAATAATAATTCTAAGCTTTTTTTATGGAAAACCATTCATATATTGTTCTATTTGCACTTTGGTTCTTAAATTCTATTTAGACTATATAGTGTTACGACAATTTTACTTTTATTTTTCACATATTTTTTGAGAACCATCATGAGCTTACCAGTATTGCACAAAAATAATCCGGGAGAAAATCTAGCAGAGTAATTAGTTCAGTTTCTTTTTATATTTCCAGGAAACAGAAATATGAAATACGATGTCTTGCGTCATTTGATTCAGAGTCGTTTGCCTGATGACCGTATGATACGTTCCATTATTGATAAAACAGTAATCATCAATAGTTAAGTAAAATACTTTAGGAAAGATTTATTATTCTAAGTAAGAAAGGTATCGTAAAGAAAACTTAACAAAAATTACCAGCCAGCAAGATTCTTGTCTATTAGTGATGAAAATAATACTGGCATTCTTTTAACTTCTCTAGTTACAGAAAAATCAACTATAAATTTCTCAAAAATTCCAAGGTTAAATTGTATTTCAAAACCGCTTGAGATTTAGCTTCGTCATTGGCCACCTCCGGTAAGGTCCTATTTGATCCCAAATAGAAGAATTAAAATATGAACGTTCATTCTTAAAAAAACCGGGTAAATCTATCGGATAAATGGGAAAAAATAGTGATTACTAGAGAGGTCATACAGAGATGAAAAGTGTAGAATCTTGAGAGGATCAATTCTCCCATGTCTCAAAATACTAATTTTCAGATTATCCATTTCAGGAGACTCCAGATTTTTTAGAATTTTCATTTCCAAATCTTCTTAGTAAAACCTTCCCCAAATCTATCGATTACTCCGTATGAGAGTTATTGCATAAATTAATATAAGAATTTGCAACCTGTTGCTGTGAGTAGAGTGAAATATCTCAATATACACTTTCTTCTCCGAGCGAAGAAAGGTTCATACCATGGAGCTTAAACAAAATCTCACATCAAAAGACAATGTCTAGTAAATGTTAAAGCTAAACTGGATTCACCTATTGTTTCGGGGGAGAATCAAGAGTTTGGGTGTCTAGAATCCAGAACTCAGATAAGAACAACTTATAATATATCAATCTAGAATTTCTATGCTGAGAATCCTAGCAACTATCAAGAGAACAATAAGTCTCCTTCCATTTACACACTCTAACTTCAACAGCAACGATAGAAGCAACCAAAGAAAATAAGGATGCTAATACCCAACATATTTACTATATAGTTGTTTGAACAGCCAAAGTGTGAAATATTATTATGTGTTACAAAAGCAGGTTGATGTTCGTAACTATCTGCAGTTTTTTGAAAGAGTTGATGACTCATCTTGTGACTTTGACAAGTTTTTAAGAAAAGTAACTAGCGAAGGTATTTACTCAAATTTCTTAATATGTATTTTGATACACCTAGTTGAAATAGAAGCAATGTGTTTTAACTCAATATAAGATATTTTCAGTATTACTGGCCTATATAAAATAATCATTTACCTTTGATCCCTTCTCTCAGTTCCTTCTTGTACTTTGACATGTAGTGTGTTCACTGCAAGATTTTACTTAGTCAAGCCTTGTTTTGTCCTTATAAAGTATAAAATAGTGTTGTCGCCTTAGGATCTCTTTCAAACTTGTATTATTGCATTAAGGCATTAACGGTTAAGTAAACTATGTAAATATATTTCAAGATATAAATGTAGAGTGCAAATATAAACCCACAGGAACACATGACAAGTGTTCCTGGTAAGAGTATTTAGCGATATCTAGCGGTATGGGTACTAGGGATATCAGGTCATAAGATAAAGTTAAATGTAAACATTTTCAATGTAACATACCAAAATAATTAATCTACAGGTTATTATAAGAAACTTAGCCAAGAGGGAACATCACTAATGTAGTAAACTTCTTTTGAACATGGCAATACTTAGGAGAGTAATCTAGGTTTAAGATGTGCTCATTCTGGAAACAAGCAAGAAAAAAAAATATATCTATAGTTGCGTATGTATTCTAATCTTACCCATACTTTCCTGAAGAATGACAGAGAAATTTTCGGCTTAACATTTCTAACTCAACTAAATTGCTATGGACGCCCGCCCAAATAACTTCACTTTGTTCTCGGTACAATAAAAAAAAATCAAAACCCAAGAGAAAAGGAAATGCAACAATATAAAAGTTTAAGCAGTAAGTATTTTTATTGACATTATCATGTCGCTCACTTGTGTAGAACCTAGTTAGATCAGAAGCTCCAGATTTTTTAAAAGCTATTTACTATACAAGATTTGGGGAAATCATTGGATCTCTATTACAGAAAACTTATTGAAGCAAGTTGTTTTATATTGTATTCACTTAATAATTAATTATGGTGATACCCACCTTAATAAAACTAAACTAACTCCTACGGTACTACTTTAACTACCTTCACTTTTAGTACTTTATTCTCAACACAACACTCAACATACAACAACAAAACTTAAGCTCTACATTCACTTGTTCATTACCTCTTACGGCAAACCTTTCGTCTTGGTGAGCTTTGATGCTGGTTTTTCTATCATAAAAGGCTGATCTGATCCCCTACTGTCCTATTGGTCCAATTACCACCAGCAGTAGTAGAGTACCTCTTGAAGAGATAATTAGGTGAATATGTTGGGTTTATCAGCAGCCGACCCTATACTCTTACCCTTCAGAAACTAGTATAAATTTCTCAATTCCCATGATTCCTAGCTTCTATGTAAACACGTAGGGTTAAAGTTCAAACCTGGCGACAAGCTGTATACTAACCATTTTAACTTTGTTGTAAGCTTCCTTCTAACACAGATTAAACTACTTCTTCAAGTATACATACTTGTACATTATATTTAACTATGACTCCCTTGTTGCTTGTCAATAAATTGATCACCCTTAGATCTTAATACTGTAAGAATCACTCAAGTCTAAGATTATACTCTAGATATATCTGCCTGAATTGCTCGGCAGAAATTGCAAAATTGCGCTTCAACAGTTCCTGGAGCAATACTGAGCTCTCTGTCAGTTGAGGAGCTACTAGCCCACTAGCTTCAGCCCAAAAATGTAGCGGTACCAATTCCTCGTTCAAGTACATTGACGCAATATAAAATCCTGAAGCAAAAAGATAGTGTAGGTTATGCTTTGATACCGTAAAATGAAAGTCTTTCTCCTGAAAACCTCGCTCTCTTGCTCTTCTAATGTAGATAAAGGAAGCAAAAAGTGTCTTGAATCCAACCGAAAATTCTCCTGGTGCAGAATTAAACCAAGCGTCCAAATACCGAACCAGCAAATAAAGGTATTCTGCAAGTTCAATAGTATTGTCTAATGAACAAAAAGCATCGAGTATGAAGTTTGGGTTGCTGTAGTCAACAGCCACACGCATTAAATCACTTGCAATTTCATTTAGCACTTTTCTCAAACGTACTTCGACCGGATCCTTAAAGTTGTATATAGATTTAAAAACAACTTTATTTTGCGGCGCAACGTCCAGAATATCCACTGTACCAGTTTGCTCCACGTGTCCAAAATCAAATGTATATTGCTTAATATCAAATTTCTTTTTTAAGTGTCTGCACTTTAGTCTCATTAGTTCATGAAACTGCTGAATTTCTTTTAATGAAAAGAAACTTCGGTGATAGTCGATATTAATTCCATACTCTTTTCTATCTACCGTGTGAACCAAGTCATAGTCATATAACTGCACCTGTGTGAGGCTTACAAATAAACTTTCCTTTGAAAGATCAATATCAGAAAAGTTTTCCATCACAGCAACATTAGCAAAGGAAGAAATATTGGATTTTTTAACCTCTTTTCGCTGCAGGAATTTTTCTAAGCGCTTGTAATCTACATCCAGGTTCTTAACCAGGTCAATATATTGGATAATTGCGGTCTTTTTGTCCATTCCCTTAAAGCTGGCCCAAGTTTCCATTCTTTCTTTTTTTCTCCCAAATAAACCATGTCTCCTTCTCTCTCTAAAGTCCCCTGCAACTGCTTGTTTCTTTAAGGCAATCAGTTTGGATTCAATGGAAGATATGTCCTTGTTTATTAATCTTCGCTCAACAATATCAGAAGCAAAGTCAAGAAGCTGCTCTAAATCACTACCGGCAAGCTTAGTCATATCCAAAACGTCCAGTTTAAACATGTCATAATACGGGTTTGTTATCTCCACATTGTTATAACTTGATTCAAGCTTTTTCCTTCGAACTTTTCCTTTAGAACCTTTGGATCCTTTAGACCCTTTTTTTCCTTTTGATCCCTTTCTTTTCTTTTGTCTCATTGGTGTCCTAGGAACAGGGGCACCTGGCGCCGGAGAAAAATCTGCAGGGTTAATAAGAGCATACTTTGGGGTAGGCGGAACGTTGCCATTTCTTGATCTCTTTTTCTGGGAAGGTGACTTGAAAATGTTGGGAGAAGCCTGATTAGGCCTTAGAGGATTCATATTTCTAGATTTCTCCAGCATAGAGTGTGACTTTATAAGCTTTGGAGAACCTTGGCTCAGCTTAGACCCACTCTGCTCCTTACTGGAAAAGTTTCCTAGTTTAGATTGCTTTGGTGAGCCTGGAGAGCGCTTGCGTCCAGGTAGTTTAAGTCCAGCCATCGGACTCGCCTGCGGTGGTAACTTATTTAAGGCCCTCAACTTACTAGGAGATTTCTTCACTGGCCTCTTTGGCGTAGGTGGCGGTGATCCTCTTGTTCTCTCCGACAACTTTGGTGGCGAATTGTTAGTCTTTTCTTTCCTCATTACTTTTGGGGTTCTTGGCTTCCTCCTTGGAGATAATGGTGGACTTCCTCCGGTATTCATAGCGTTAAAATTAAGCCAGAAATTATCTTTTCTTTCCTTTGCCAAATTTTACTATTTCAATTTTATTCAAACGGTAACTTTTTTTAGTGAGTGAAAGGTTCCTACTGGCTAGATGTTTTGTTGTTACAACGGGAATGTGATTAAATATATGTAAAAAAACCGGTAATTCCCGTTCTTCAGCTGTATTGTTCAATCCCGAAAAACTGGTTCTTTTTATATGAACCGACTCCTACGTTCAATTTTAATACTGTGTTTTTATATGTATACGATTTTGGGAACAATCGTGGGTTGTCTTGTAATTAGGGTTTCTTAACGTTACGTTAAAAACGTTAGTTAACGTTTATTTTCCGTTAACTCTGCTTAACGTTATTAACATTTAGCAAAATTTCAACTTTTTTTTCCGTTATTACCGTAAAATAAACGTTAAGAACGCTAAGTATGTTAAGTAACGGCACATACCGGTATATTTGGGCAATTCACCAAGAAACCAAATTTTCCTTCCCTGGTTAAAGTCAAAACCAAACAAGTCCAGAAAAACTCCTTGTTTGAACAAAAAAGGCCGTGCAAAGAAACGTAAAAGTAGTTTTTGAACATGAAAAAAGAATAATTTGCTCGTCGAAGCTTCAAAATTAGCTGTCTTCTACTTGTTATAGATTTTGCTTAGGTGAACTATCTGGGAGACGTGTTTGATTGAGGAGAAAAGCTAAACTTAAGTCAAAGTAGAAGAAATCGGCCAAATGAACTGAAATGACACTAGAGTAATGTTTTTTAAGCATACTCTTAGTTTTTTCTGTATTAAATTTTCAAAAAGAAGTCAAATTTTTATTAGTTTTGGATAGAAAACAAGTAAAAATTATGAAAAATATTTTTCAATAGTTAAAAAAGGGAGAAAACCTGCGCTAACAGTTTAAAGAACCCAAAAAAACTAATTTCATAACTTTTCTATAACTTCATCCACTCTCTTGCATTCATCCTCATCATAAAAGTTTGATCAGACATGTTCTCTTTACCTCTACATTCAAATCGACCATGAGAGAAGGATCTTTGAGAGCTAACACTGCTTGTTTGGATATCTAAAAACTTTTTAGTGACCTTTGCAAGCGTTGGAAACCTCGTTTCAGCATTAGCAGCTTCACAGGGTTTTAAAAATATAACATTTTCTCTTTTTTTTGAACAAGTGTATCATTAGTTTTCAATAGAAGATAATTAGGAATCTTAGCTCCAACGACGTCACCAAGGCCACTTCCAAAATTCAACTCTAACATCTTTGCATCTGCTCGAGGATATCTTTGATATAAAATATTTCTTTATTTTGACCTATAGTATACCTTCTATATTTTTGTTACCTTTGTTATCCAATTGCTTGATCTTTGTTGGGGTATCTGCAGATACGGAGATCTCTTAGTCATTTCTTGATTTCTGTTGGTTCTATTGGATTGACGGTAATGTAATATTGAGCTCATTTTAATAAAGGAGAAATATGAAAATTCCAAAAAGTAGGGGAGTTTTGAAGTAAGTTAAGCTTAGAGTTAGAGCATATAAATACCATCCTTATAGAGTACATTGATTTCTATTTAAGATGACTTCAACCACTTTTTATAAAAACAAGAGCAAGGTATTTAATTTGTAAAAACAAAAATACCACTTTTTTTCATAAATACGTCAGAAAAACGACCACAATATGACTTTTTTCAAAAACTAAAACGTAGATCTTCATTAATTTATACTGGTTTTCCCCATGTCAATTTATATGTGTTTTTGAGTGTTTTATCATATGTAAAAGTTAAAAAAACATGTATTTTTATATAGGAATTTGCCATAATATGACAGAGATTTGTATAATTAAAACTAATAAAGACATCAAAGTGTATTATTTTCTTCTCTAAGTTACTGGAAACTGGTCTTAGATAAGGTCAGAGTCAAAGTTTTTGATGTTTGACCTATTAGAAGCTCAGCTTCATCTATTTTATAGTTGAGTTTGGAGTAAAGTTAAACTAAGCCAAATAACTATTGCTGAGATTAATAGGGAGGTTCTTGGAGTTTCCTCGAACAAAACTCAGAGGAACCTTAAATCATCTATACCTCTGGGTTATTACCATTTCTCAGGGTGTTTTGTTACTTGGTATCACCCATTCAGGAATATTTGATATTTAAGAGTATCCTTTTTCAGAGTCTCTGAGCTTTGGAAATAGGATACATTGTTAGAAAGTCTATACAGAATACTGCAATTCTCATATAAAGTTGTTTATAGACCTAAATTCACCCGTTCTTTGACTGGTAAGGTTTGTTTAGTCTCTAGACGAGTATTTCTTGAGGTATTACACGGTTTGAAGTTGAGAAAAGCAACATTTTAGCCCAATATCGACTTTTCTTTAAAAAACATTAAAAATATCCTAAAAAACAGAATTAAAGGTTACAGGTCGTGCTTTTTAGTTGTTGGGAGCTACCCAGTACAAAAATTTATGGGATTATAGCAAAACTGAGTGATTTCGTACTTTCAGATGTGCAGATTTTGAACATTTGACTTTTCTGAGTGAAGTTTAGCTCAGTTACAATTAACTAGAGAAAAAATATCCTGATAAATGGTTTAAGAGGTCAGATATAGTGAATCCTTAGGGTTTGAGAGCAATCAGATCATCTATAGAGTTGTTCTTCATGATGTTACATTTGAATGTATGTTTTTCTAGAGATTTATAAACTTAGTGAAAAGGACCCTTAAAACTAACCTTTTTTAGGGTTTAAAGTACTCATCCTTATCAATCATCCTGACAAAACACATGGTTGGAAAGGTTATTTTAATGTGAAACACATTGTGTGTGATAATATTGTATTTGAGGAAGATTTCGTAACAAAAAGTAACAAATACTATATGCTTTATTTTCAGTAATCGTGGTTTTTTTATACTTTATATTATTTTAATCCTATAAACTTTTATGTGAATTAGTGCTAAGCTAAGTTTTAAATATGTTTTGAGCTTTGTAGAAGAGTTGAAAAGGTATTCTTGATTCTATGCCCATTATACTGCATTTTTGAAAAGATTGTGGATAATGTTTTCAATACCCTGTAATAACAAAAAGAATAAAATAATATTGTTAACTACTATGAATAACTGGAATATAAGAGCTAACTTTGAGAGTTTACACAGGCGATGTAACCTTTTTCTTCATTGTTTTCTGATCGATATGAAATGAATGAGCTATATTCTTGGTGGTATTCCGTGTCGTGCATGGATTTATTCTTCTCATATCCTCTATTATCTTATATGGATAAAAGTATATATAAAAGAACTTTCCAAAACTGCGCTTTATTTTTTATAACTCAGAAAATTCACTGAGAAATAAGCTTTATAATTATTTACAAATTCATCTAAAATACTGGGTGACGTGAAAAGAACAGAGTAGAAAAGTATCTTCCAGGTGTCAATCACAAAAAAATTGAAAACCAGAGGTTAGAAAAAGTTTTTAAGATAAGCCTTATAGGCTACAATAGTGTTTTCCATAAAAATTAAACGAGATACAAGAGAAACAAAAATATGACCTGAAATTGAACAGTATTCTTGAAATATAGAAATGCGTAATTTAACCCAAGTATATTCACACAAAAGAAAATAAGAAAACTATAATATATTAAGAATTAATATTTGAAGTATTTTAGAACTTTTTGTGGTTTAGAAAGATTAAAAATTGATTGAGAAAAATAGCTTTTACTGCGGCAAGTATTGATATGCTGAATTAGGCTTTGATATTCGTATACTAAAACGGACATAACTCGTGATTAACTTCTTAAAAAACTAAACTAATTTTTTTGAGTGCATCGAGAATTAAAATATTTTTCCAAAGATATACTATAGTCTTTCTGAAAAGGAGCTTAAGCCAAGATACAAGCATTTCTATATGAAGATCATTGAAAGTTTTACTATCACGAAGGTATTACCTCTATTTTCTCAGTTGCATTTTCTCTCAGAGAGCAGAATTAGTTCTTTAAAATTATTTTAAAAAGGAATTTGGAATATTTATCTACTCTTTCTAGGAGATCAGGTTGAGCTTAGATAGAGATAAGTGTAAGGGTAAGGTTAGTAGTCATAAGAAGATTTTCATATAAAATAATTTGCAAATGATGTTGATTCTATGTTACATCTACTTCTAAGTCAGCTTTTGTTTCAATTTTATCCCTTTACAGGAAGAATATAGGCATAATATATTATGGAGATATGATTTGGGACAAAATATTTAATTGGTAAAAAATTTTGGGAACACCAAAATCTATCGGTCTTACCGTGCTTACCGTGCTTAACGTTAATTTCCGCTAATAAACGTTAACTAACATATTCCTTAACGTTAATAACGTTAAGCAAAATTTGGACATTTTTTTACCGTTAATTAACGTTTTTAACGTTAAGAAACCCTACTTGTAATCATTAAATAGCAAGACAAAAAAGAAAATATTTTAAGATGTGAGTAGAAATCATACAGCAAATTATCCGCCCAAAAGGAGTTACTATCAGAAAGTAGTACTCGTCGGCACCTTACTTTCGGGATTCTTAGCTTGAAAATATATAAGAATATTGCTTATTTTTTAGGAATAGCAGAATTTTGTGAATAACACAAACACGCGTTCGTATTGCTTCTACTAAACCTCTTTTGGTTCCTGTTTTCACGTCTCTCCCATGAGCTACGCTCGCCCTTTGCAGTGAACGAATATAAGGAAATATAGATTATTAGATACATGTACTATAGAATAAAGTTATAGTTTGGTCACTCAACATTACGCTTGTCAATTAAATAAAAACGTAAAGGCAACTGCAAACAACTATCAGTCTCAATCCAAAGCAATCAATATATATACATATATAGTTACTTAGAGGTAAAGAACAGAATTACCTCTTAGGACCTAAGTATACGAAAAACGTCATAGGAAAGCAACTAAGTAAATACAGTATTCGAAAGTTAATTCATACCTTTGAAGAGCCCAAAGTATACTGTTAATGCAACCAGCCAACTTCACGACATAACCAAAAGTTAATGAGCTTCAATTAAAAAAACAAGTAATATAAATAAAACCAAGGAGTTAGAATCTGCGCGTTGAACAAGGGACACTCTATACTTCGTAATGTACCATTCTTCAGCCATAACACAGCAGAAGAAGCGTTAAAATAATGCTGAACTCTTTTGGGCCTATGTTCATGTTCCTAGATTTGGGTAACGGCTGCAATTATTTTGAAAGGTGGCTTCAAAGTTTCGAGTCTTCATCAATATCATCAGTTTCTCTGTACAAATTAAGACTATATCTGTTGTTACCCCATAGGGTGGGAGACTCTATTGAGATGTAGAGTTCCAAGCTGAAGAGTATGTAGCTAGACTAAAGATAAACTCACATTGGTGGCCATACCTTGTGCGCACCAATGATCGTTTTACATGGAAAGGGTTAAAAGCTCCAAAGACCAAAGAGAAGGAAGCCAAGAGAAGTAAAAATAGTTGACCAGGGGAGCTTAAGAATGCAGATAGAAGCTAAAGCCTAATACACATCAACTGAGCAATAGGGTACAGTTTTTAGATGCTTAAAATAAAGGAAAACGCCATCATTTAAATGGTTCTCATCTTCAATTATTAGCTGTTATTTAAGCAAGAGAGCTTGAATGATGATATTTACCGTCTGAAACCTGGTCCCGCAAACTAGGCCCAGAAACTAGGCGTGGATATAAGTTTAAAAAACGAAATTCTGTCCCTTGCTTTTTGCTCAATGCTTTGAGTTCAGCACCTCCATTTATGTCTGTTCAAGTTAAATCCTATAATTATGCAAGACCTCTCTGGAGTAGCCGAAGATCTAATCCCGTCAACCCTGGTTCTCTTTCAAAATAATGACAAGATCTATTGTGCACTATATTTTAATGTGTCAAACAAATCACTACAGATTTTGAAGCAACAGTTAAAGTCTCGTAAATATTATTAACAATAATGCACACCTTCCTGTAATAGGGCTTTACTTCCTTGGTTGACAAATCACTTTCCTCAATTGCTCCTTAATGAAAGCACATTGTTCGGGTGAGTTGCGTGGGTTCCTGTGTCCACACAAGAAAAAGTTTGCGAAAGTCACTGATGTACTGTTTCGATTCGAATAAATAGGAAAAATGTTTTATTCTGATGATTAAGCACAATACACTCTACAATTTATACTTCCAAATATTTTTAGTAATGAGTGGGTTCAGGTTACCAGGAGCAAAGTGAGGTAAATAGGTTTCTTCCTATCTAAGATTTTTGAAAATACCCACAGGAATTAACAAATGTTTATGGAAATTTACCCGAGATAAAAATAAGCGAACTCATAGACCAAAGTCAATGGAGCTTCTATTCGAGTGAGAATATGTGGATAAATTGCAAAACCTACTCTCTCCGCGAAAATGGGACATTTGTTAACCATAATAAATCATTGATGTTCCTTACTAAAACAGTCGCGGAACCACCAACACTTATAAATAAGTAAATTATGGGTTAAAGAATATCATTAAAGTTTTTAGATTAATAAATACTGATCTCAAAGTAACGTGTAGATCTCTTCTCCCATGGCAATGTACATGAATATCAAGGTGAAGTATTTACTATTTATCATACATATTCAAACGTTATTTGTGAAAATTTAAGTGCGACTGATTAGTATATAGAGAAAAAAATAGAATAATACACCCCCGTTGAATGTTTTGCAATGAAAGCTAAGTTGTGTTGCTGCTTCCTTAAAGCATATTAGTATATCAATACTAGGTGAGTTTACATCAATTTAACCCGTGCCAAACGGAAGTGCTAGCTTGACACCGAGACACATTCTACAACCCTTCTTCTCTGAAACATAGGAGAACTATTCCAAGAGAAACTAAGAAATTTTGAATTAATGTTCCTCTCACGGTATTCATAATAACTGTTTTTACTAGTTTTGCTCATAATTGGTAAGAAAATCAATGCTCTGCACTGTCCAAGAAATGTGAGCGATAACAACTCCAGGATACCAGTGTAGATAGTTGTTATAGGTACTGGGTTCTGCATCAAACCGTGCATATTCTCAAATTTTCCCGGTAGGCCACGAAAACATAACTAATATTTTTCTTTAAGCCAGATTTAGTAATTAATAATAAGAAAGTTGTGGAAATACTTGATTCGCCTTTTTTTCATATGCGATAAATTTATGAAATACTCTGCAGATTTTAAAGGCATAGAGCTCCATAGGAGGCTTCTAATGCATATTTTATATATTTAGGATCCTAGTGAGATACAGGGAACTTATTTATCCCTTTATATTATATTTATTATTTGTTACTTTAGGAACTAGATGAGATAACTATGTTGTAAACTATCATCACGTGAGAAATTACTTCCATGGGTATTATTTAGTGCCTCAAGGTCAATCATGCCATAAGCATCAATTGAGATTCACCCCACCGTATAATATCGATATTTTAACTTTCTGGTTACTTTGTATCCAAAACTATTTTTCCTAGATAAACTCTGCTTGAAAATACATATATTAAACCAAAAATGCAAGAGCTCTTAATCACGCTGTTTAGTCTCTCGTCTAAAATAACAACGTTTCAACAATTGTAAATGTCGAATATTGAGCAAGGTCTTAGAACTAAACCCCATGTTCTATATCACATCTGGACTACTGAAAGGCTTCAGTTTTATTCTTTATTAGCTTTAGTAGGCAGAAACATCGAATGTGGATAAGAACACTATAAGTAGTCTTTCATATAGATTTAAGAGCACCGATTCAACTTAAAGATTTATTCTGTACCCCAAATATATCATTCCCTTTATTAAGACAGAAGAAAAATCTTTTAGAGCTTTCATATTACTTCTAAAATATTTTTTATCAAAAACCTTTGGCAAAGAAGCTTAAATTTTTATTGTCTCTTCATAATCATGTATCCCTTTAAAGTTTAGAAGCAGTCCCGGGTTTTCATATAACAACTTTAATTGCAAGAAATTTTAGAATCATTTTATTATTATCCATCTGACAACTACTTTGATATACCAGGACTAGTTAATACCTGAATTTGTAGGTGATATAATACTACATGACGAAAACATAAGTTCCAATCATATACTCCATACAATTTTTCTTTCTTGGTGGAATTTAATTCTTCAGTGGATCTTATGAATTATTAAGAGCACAAGTCTATCTCTTGTTTATAAATTATCTACCAGTGAACGTAGACTAAATAATCAGCTTTCTTGTTGATAAGATACAAGCATACGAATGTTTTTTTTCAACACTTCATACAGAGCGTAATCATGTCTTTTAACCTTAAAAACCTGGGTTGCGTAAGTTTTCTTCGGATATCGGCCTTTTATCACTATGCTTGCCGTACGACCTTGTATTATGTTTGATGGTAAATCAACCCATACGTCAATAAATATATTTACTTCTACTTGAAGCTCTAATAAAAAGTAACACGTCTCAATTAATGTGTTCTTACTGTAGGAAAATGTGATATATTCCGGAACTATGGTCAAAGTTAAGCCGATAATGGAACACAGTATGGAATACCACATATTTATTCCTGTATCTAGCATTAAAGAATAGGGATTGCAGCGGAATATACTGATTAATAACGTACACAGTAACCGAGATCAATTGTAATTGATACTATTTCCATGCCGTGAAACAAAGGCTTATATGTAGTGCACTGACTCAAGTGCCAAAGATTAATTAAGTGAGAGAAGAAACTTCCAGCTTATTGCGGAGACTGATATTGGCTCAAACCACAAAAATGAGCATAGTTTAAAATATTTATTAATAACAATTTTAGCACCAGTGATTTTTCTTTAAGTTGTGTTAGATCTAGTACTAGTTCAGTTTACCGGAGTAGTTGTTTTGTAATGTAACACTAAATGCATCCAGCAAGACCTAGGTTCTGGAATTGAGATTGGATCTCCCACCATAATATTTTTGAATAGAGGTATTATTTATTACTGGTCACAATACAATAAGTACCTATTATCAAATATATTTATCTTTTCTTTGTTGGATTGGTAGCAATCAATAGCATTTATTAAGTGCAGTGGAACTACGAGAATTACTTTCGTGCATGATTTTCACGGTGTTAAGATTTTTAATGAACTTTGGAGCATTGGGCCTCTCCATGGTACTATTTGAGCAAAGGTGGTGTAAGTTTAGAAAAGAAATAGTATGTTTTCTGGACTAGGCAACGTATGCATCTACACTATATACTTATCCATCAATTCCTATTCTACCCACGAAAATAAGTATGTTTATGTTGAACTGTAACTAAAACCTCTTCTGCGACATAAAAATAAATTGTTTTCTACAAATTAAACCTTTAACTCTCGAAACACCACTGACAGGTATAAGATATAAGTTGTTAATAGTTATTACACATTGAATATATTCTTCGGCTATTGAAAGGAGCAATATTCGGGAAACAGCGAAGATGACTCCAGAGTTTTTGACCTCCCTTGCTACTCAGGATTGTGATATATTATTCAATTTCGTTGCACTTATTAACACTGAGGGATGTTTGGGTTTAATGCTCCACAGTGCATTCTCATGACAATTGTCTTATCGTGGTGGTTAATTATATGAATTTTAGTCTTTGGCAATCATCGTTTGAAGTAGCCACAGCGAGCAACTTCAAAAAAAGAAAACACAGGCAGCCTTTTGTATTTTTTAGAGACTAGAAATAAACTCTGCAAGTATTATTCTTAAAACTGGGTTTTTTCAAGGTTTTACTTAGAATAATTGCTATTTTTCATGTCTCGTTCATGCATCAACAGAAACTGACCCAGGAGATTGACGATACATTTTTCTAATGAACACAATAGGTCCTTTCCAATATTCTAGCATTACTTTAAACGTTTCAAAAAAATGAAAAGTTGTGTTTTTTTACATAGTTCAAAAATCTGCAAGAGTATTTACAAAGTTTTCTACAATTTCCTAAGGCTTCAATCAAGATCCTTGAATATGACTTAACAAATATTTCATCAAATTATATTTAAGACTATGTAAACACAAAAGAAATAAATATTCTATCTCCATGAGTTAGTAATAAGATTTTTTTTTATCTTTAAGTAAAAGTTGAGTCTGACTAAGGAAATCAATGAAGATTTTGAGGAAGGACGTATCCTAGGAACTCCTATGATGGAACATTTCAGCCCTTTCACTTACCTCGAAACCGATAATTGAAACATAATCATTTGCTAGGAAAATGAACAACACTATATGATTGAGGTTAGAACCGTTTTTTTTTATTTGGTGCTGTTTTTTCTTACTGTCTCAGTACTCAAAGTTTGAAAATATGTGTGAATAACTTTACTCTCTTGACGTCAAAGCTTGATGATGAATTCATAACCCCTATTCAATTAAAACAGAGCTTGATAAGTTAGTTTAATTGACTTTCATTTAGACACTGGTGTTTTTCCTCAGAGTAAGTCATCGACGCTCGTTGCACCAGGTCGTCAAGTTCTAAGAAATATGATTGAGCACTATATTATTAGAGAGAGTTGTAAATATGGTAAAGCTATAAACTAAGTACGAATCAACACTTATCAGAAAATATGAATCAGGAAAAATTAAATAGTGTAAACAAAAAAAGGTTTAGAAAGATTTTGAGGATCCTCAAAAATTCCTTAAAAAGAAATATGAGTTTCATCACTGAGGTCTTTTATTTCCTCATAACATTTAAAAACTTGTTTAAATGGTTACGAGTTTGAGAATTCAACGATCCCTATTGAAAACTCTTCTGTATTCTGTATTATGTTGGTTTATGTTTAATGGGAACCCTAGCGAGCACTTTATTACGATACACAACCTGTACGAAAATATTATAGAGGAAATTAATAAGGGATATTATCGAATACAAAGAATTTGGCCATATGGCCAATTAGAGTTCTTTACGGAATATTCCGATTGCTGAAAAAGAAACAACTAGAAAAAGGAACAGGAGATTAAGATGACACAAGGCCTTGAAAGGAGACTTCGCAGCATCGAAAAGTATATTAATCATTTCAATAATACTTAGGGCAAGCGGGAAACAATGGCCTAAACCATGGATAAAGCACAAGTTTGGTTTGCTGTCACACTGGACTGGTTTTACAATTATCGAAGGGTAACTCTTCAATTCAAATTAAGTTCTAGGCCTGAGAAAATATTCGTCTTGGTCCTTTTAGCCGGTTTGATCTATCTATCTACTATGGCTGTTTCTTACGTATCATCGTTTTTCATTTA
Source organism: Labyrinthula sp. Ha (assembly GCA_015227615.1). Lineage (NCBI taxonomy): Eukaryota > Bigyra > Labyrinthulida > Labyrinthulaceae > Labyrinthula > Labyrinthula sp. Ha. The sequence continues at coordinate 90,256 of JAALGZ010000042.1, read as the reverse complement.
GTTTCCTTTCAACGTAAAATGTCAAGTCGATAGCTCCACTTTTTTTATTTGCCGTTTTATTGTTGCAAGCACAACCAATTCGAAATCAATTCTTTTCAACTCATCGATTAAAGGAACGTATTTTTCCAATTGCTTGTAAACTTCTGCAAGTTTGAACTTTATCTCATTTCCCTTTTTCGTTCCTTTGGAAATCGACCAAAACTCCTTTCTTAATTCTTCGATTGCATCAACTAGGAGCAAGACTTCTTCAGGGGGATTAAATTCCTTGGCCACCGATACCATTGGCCAACCCTTATCAATTTTTTTTCTTGCTTTCTTGTGCTTTCTAATCTCTTCCTGTAGTTTAACAGTTTCCTGCACTGCTTTACTAAACCATTCAAAACTGTTTCTCCCCTTTTCTCCTTTAGGGAGAAAATTTTTCCCTATCTTGCTACTAAACACATACTTCGAAAACTTCAGTTCGCCGTTATCCTCTTGATTAGCACTGAAACTACCTCCAACACTATTTAGAGATATTATATCCTTTTCTGGGTTTCTTATGTTTCTCAAATCACGTCCGGTAAAATCCTCATCTTCGCCTTCCAGTCTTTTCATCCTCTTTTTCAAACCTTCGGCGCCTAGGTTCAACCCAGCTTCCAAAACAACTTCTGAATGGTTATTATATCGTTCAAACAAAGCCGCTGAAGTAGAGGTTCCTTGAAGATTCTCCACAAGTTTTTTTTCAACTTCCAGCTTACTTCCTGATCCGTTTTGAAGTCTCTGTTTCTTTAGCTCCTCCCGAACCCTCTCATCAAGTTTTTCATTTAATTCGTCCCGATGAATTAACCCTTTTCCTCTTCGCTCTGCCAATCCTGTGCTCATTAGACTCTTGGCTTCATCCTCAGTAAACAACCCAATGTTATCGTACATCGTAGCCACGAGGTCGACATCTGGGTCAACAACTTGTATTTCCAAATTTCCACGAACTTTTTCAACATTATATAATTCTACACTGGGTTTTTCAACAGCATCAATCCTCTTCTCCTTTTCCTTACCTTCCTCAAATAAATCTGCGGCCTTTTTTTCTAGAACTCTTTGTTCTTTGCTAACGGATAGTGACTCTGAAACTATTTTATAGTCGTTAAATTTTGAATACACGAAAAGCGTCCAAAACTCAGATTCCGACATAAGAGAAGGAACATGAGATTTAAAGCGTTTTTCAACGAGAGGGTGTTCCAGAAAGATTCTTGACATTTTTTCTTTGTTCAGGATTAGCTTCCTTGCGGGTTGTAAAGACTTAGAACCTCCATGGGAAGCAGGGGCTTGTATAGTTATTTCTGATGTTAATCCAGAAGAAAGTCCTCTAGGTTGACTCAAATCTGGTGAATTGTGTTTGCTTTCTGTTTTGGGTTTTGAAATGAGTGACTTTACAGACGAGAGAAAGTCGTGAATAGACAACGAAGAATTCACTACTGAATTTTCCTCAGAGTGAGCTATGGTTGAAGGAGCCGCTGAAATCGATTGAGGAGATGCAGATCTTTGCGTTGAAGGAAGAAGCGAGGCACGTACGAGGTTAAACACTTGTTCCTAAAAGATAGGGAGAGATGATATTCTGTACGGCTTGTTCCTGCCTAGGTCCAAAATCAAGAATATTTGGTTTTCTGCCTGGAATTGTTATAGATACGATTGAAGAGAGAGTGGAATCCTTTTGCTTTCGTTTTCCTTTTTTTATAGTAGATGCGATGTCTGTCAGTTTGGCTTGGAATTGGAGAGAATCGAGACCAGTATCTTGTGGTCGCCAAGACAATAGAGATACATTACTTTGAGGTGTATCATCAGATATATGAATTGTTATCTAAATGTCATAAGTATGATTACGATGCTACAGTTCCTGGATGGAGTTGTTTCTTTATCTTGACAGAAGCCAAGAATTGATATGATTTATTTTCGCTCATTAGACATACAGTAATGTAATATTATGTTTTTTAATAATAGAATATCCAATGATCTGGTTTCATTCCTGCAAATTGAGAACCTTCCAGAAAGATACCTTTTGGTTCTAAATCATGATCACACAGGAAAAATCCCATAATAACAACAAAAAAGGAATAATTAAATCAAAATATATATAGAAAGCTTTTGGTTCATTCCCATGAGAACGCCTTGATCTTGCTCGCTACCAATAGAAGTGCCAATCTAAAAGTATAAAAAAAATAATTCAAATATAATATGTGTACAGATAAAATGTTACAAGATCTAAAGTTATAATTTTTTTATAAATTAATTATAATTTGCTAAGTGCAGCATCGCTCTAACCAGGTTCCTTATGGCAAGAATTTTCGCACAAAGGTGGGACTATCGTGATTTCATTTCGTGTACAGCAGATTCCGGTAACGTGGTCATTTTAAAAGTATAATATATACAGGTGTATATCTCTTATCACCTGGAAATATTTCTTTATATATAAACCCTAGAAAAAGTCTAACCAAAACCAGCTTGTTGCGAATTAGTTTGTTCCTCAATAACTTCCCCTCAAATCTCTACACCTTATTGCCCTAAACTGAGTAAATCCTCATGTTATTTTATTTCTTTAGGAACCACCTGAATTTAGGTTTTCTAATTTTAGCCGCAAACCAGCCTTCTTTTATCAACCCTTGAACTTTTAGGAAATTTCTCCACTTAATATAATGAACTTGGTTTTCTTATGATTTTCTGCCTAGAATATTGCTAGCCAATCAATACGTAAAAATTTCTTGCTAGCCAAAATTGTAACTGAAGTTACTGGTATTAGATTTCAGTAAGTAGGAACCTACTTTCCTGTCCCTTTTGCTCTGATATTAGGGTGCTAGTTGCCTGAACCTACCAACTTAGTTATTTATTATATGGATTTTCTCTAATACTAATTCTACTGTCTACAATTTGTGCAGAGGTTGATGTAGAAATCTGCTGTATAGTTACTTTATTGATTTTTACATAAAGTAAAATGACATATGGTTCATTGAGAGCTATCTTAGAGTTATTGCATGGAACAGCTCTATTTTCTATGTAAAATTGTTTTTTGGGGAGAGTAAGTTCTTTCCAACAAGAAATTATCCATTTTCCAGCAACATAAAGCACTGAACCTAGAAAATCTATTTCAACTCAAACAACTTAGTTATTTAATACTTCAAAATTGAATCACTACGCTTTCTTATTAAGCTTTTAATAAATGGCTAGGTTTCATACATGCCACAGAGTTTCAGACAAAAAATTTGATTCCATGCTTTGAGATAAGAGGAATTGCAAATCCCCAACCTGAAAACTAAGATCTAAATAAAAATCAAGAAGAATGAACATTTAAAAACAATGACCAGTCACAGTAGAAAAGAACGAATAAAATGCATTTGATTCAACAGTGAGTATTGTTGTTTTACTTAATGATCCTATTCACGCAGGGTTTATGTGTTGTTCTACAATCATCTATATCTTCAGTCTCGGACTACGTAATAACAAAGGAAAACAAAATAAATCGCACCTTTATGAGCACCTCCGTAGCTATGTTTATTCTAATATTTATACCCTTAAGGGCTAATTATATTGCTCAGAGATTTATTGGGCCTTATGAATGGTTTCTCTAGTTTTAACGTTGAAAATTTGGATTTGAAGCAATAGTAGCATAAAATATAACTAAGTACCTTAAGAAAAAAATGTTTAAGAGATCAAAACAATAAAAAAAACACCTTTTAATACAATCAAAAAAGCTAATTGAAAAAAATTCTCGCTACTAACCATGTATGACTGTTTTGTATGAAAATTTCCTACTTCCAGTAACCCGAATGATACCCAATCTATTTGATTTACTATTTTCAATTCTAATTTTGAAGCAACCGAGTACATATCTTCTTTTTATTATTCAACATACAGTGATTATTGTTTCTTTTGTTTTAAATAAAATATATGGACCCTTAAATGCTTTAATTAAGCCTAGTAAGATGTCCTTTAACCTTTAAGTTTTCTAGGACTTGATGTATATGTAAATTGAGTTAGCGATGTTGAATACAAAGAAAACATCTGAAACATTATAGTCCATATTAAATCTTAGATAAAAGCTTTCTATATTCATCAGAATATCTCAGATATACACCATTTTCTAATTTCAGCTGCAAACGGCCTTGAGAAATATGTACATGTGTATAACCATATCTTTGCGATAATTAATATCTTAAGATCAAAATTTGAATTGATTTATTTTCTAGTTTTCATAATATACTTTTGACATATATGTTATCTCAAAATTAAACTCGTTCAGAGAATTTCTTAACACAAAAACTTGAAAGCTTTTCATTTAATTAAATTTACGGAACTCAAATACAACTAAGTGAATAAATAATAACTGGTTCATGAACCCATTAAAGCTTAAGAAATATGTTATTTTAAGGATATAACTAATTTGACATGTCTTAATATACTTTTTATTATTATTATTATTATTTTTTATATTCTAAAAGTTGGATTTTGCAAATTCCAATTGTTCTTAGCAATGCTACTACACGTATAGGTTTCACTTCTACCAGTTTGAAATGGAACTTAAGTAGTGAATAGAAAACCAGATTAAATCTAATTGGAAAGTTATTATATAATTTTCGTCATCCTCTTAGCAATACTCTTTCAAAGAAAAACTATAAGAACTTTGCTTAAGCTTAATAGGACAATCTTTCACAACTCTATTGTAAAAGATCTCGGAATGAGTTCTGCTAGCGGGATTCATAGAAGTAAATCTATTCCTTAGAAGAAAGATCTGCTTTTAACACAACTCAAAATTTTCTGTCTTAGTTCTGTCAGGCGCAAAAGGAACCCAGGAAGTTATGATCTTGGCTCAACTTTTTACGACACATGAGCTAAAAGGTTATGTTGCATGGTTATTACTCAGAAGCTTCCGGTTAATAAAATATTTAGTTGACACTGTAGCTTAATCTATCATGTTGTTGAACGTATCACGCATCATTAGATCATTCTAACAAAACTGTAGCAATTGAGCTCCAGTTCTGTAAAGTCATCAATGGGGTAACCGTAGCCAATTTAAATAAGAATAACTTTTAGAGATAAACCTTCATTAAATAAGCAGTAAGAATCTCCTTTGACAATATATTTTATTTATTAATGGTTTTATAAATTAAATGTATTACGAGAGGTTATTACACTCTGTTTTTTGCCATATAAACTAAGACTAAAACAAATTTTGCTGTATTCTTGTGAAAGATGCAATGTTTTCCTAACATTCTTATTTTAGTTAATCTTATATTCTTATTCAAACTACATTGGCCCAAGTATATTGTATCATACATATTTCTTTCCTGTCTGTCATATGCTTTTTAGATATTATGTCCTGTTCTTCTTAGAACTTCTAGTATGTTACATAAGTGCCATTTATTGGTATTGAGAAGATACAATTTTGACGTGAACCTTGAGTCAGAAAATGTCGATAGTCTTCTGGATATTTATCATTTCAAATAATTGGTAGTCATAACACAAACTTATTAACGTATAAATCACTCCGGGAGTAGACGCTGGTTAATGTAACATCAATTCTGGTTTTATATTTTCTTCTTCTTCTTTTAATTTTAATTTTAATTAGTTAATTATTGTTATATTATTTAATTCCCTCTGTCTTATAAAATGCTTATGAGCTTTGAATAAAGGGCACGAGTGTCGGCCTACGACTTCATGAACGTTATTGTTATTATTCCCAGCTTAGATATGATATGTTACCTCCTGATTTAAGAGTATATGTCCCTTAATACTATATATGATATATGTATCTATAATCTCCGAGTAGACATGTTTCTGTTTTGAAGTTGGCAAAATAATTACAGCTTAATGCCAGGACTAGACTCGGAATTGCAACACTATAATAAATTAGTTGTGAATCTTAGAAAAGTAAGGAGCAAAATTGAGCTATGTTTTTTTCTGAACATATCATAACATTTAGAACAAAAATCTTTGTCTTTTGATCTTTGGAAGAATTAACCAGGGCCCCAGAAAATATTGCTCGCATTAAACGTATACAGAATATAGGTAAACCGAGGACAAGACTTTTTGGATGATATTCCCTGTATTCTTAGTAACTTCTCGATCTACGCTAATGACTATTTAGTGGTGTTCATAAACGGACGGTAAGAATAAGGCTTTTTAGCATAAATGGTTTTGATAGTCAGTAATATTAAGTATAATAAGTATTACACTATTTATTTTTACTGAATTAGAATTTTCAAAAGGACGTTTCATTTCTAGTCATCAACATATTTTCTAAAGCTATTTCTATTATGAATTTGTGTTAAAACTCGCACCTATTACATCTAATGTTCTTTTTTTGCCCAATCTAAACAAAACCAAATAGATACCTAGATAATAATTTTTTTTTATCGTAAAATCTAGTTAACACAGACTAGAAATACAATTTAAAGCAATTTCTACTGGGTTGAGCTCAATATATGTTCAAAAAAATGTTTCTACACAGTTAATATCCTCTGAACTAATTAAAGGAGAAAATTACCTGAAGCAATTCTTGTGTCATCTATAATTTTAAGGCCAGGAAACGAACGAAACTATATACAGTTTAGATAATTATAACTCGTTGCGTTACCAAAATGATCGATCATGAACATAACCAGATATAAATTCGTCGAAGTAAATTATTGGATTGTGCTTAAACTATTCCGTCAATTATCGAATATCAAATTTAAAATAACAGTCTTAAATAGGCCTGTATATTAAAATAGCTGATACTGGCCACATTCTTTGCAAATTTTTTAATGATATTTGATGCTACCTTTAATCCTTAACTGAGATATAATTCACACTTATGGGATTTAACAGCTAAGATCTGATACTATACTTGATCTGATAACATCCTAGTTAAGGTAACAATTGGACTCCCAAAACAATAACTTGGGAAACTAATTTGATAATCTTGCTATGGAATAACCGCTAATACTCCTTTTAATTTACCTTCTTTTATTATGCTTTCCATAGAAAAGGAAATTTGAGAGACAATATACCCAATGTAACTGATTGCCTCAGTAAAACTCATAATAGCGATAATCAGTACTAAATGCTTGATTTCAGGTATTTTATTCTTCAAGCCTAATGGATAAAGTATAAACAATGCTTACGATCTTAATAATAGAGATAGAGTTATGCGTTCACTAGTAAGATCCAACCCAAATTCAAAAAGATAGATAATTTTAGCACATGCTTCTAGGGATATTATAATTAATTTCCGATACATCAGAGTATGGTGAATGCTGAAAGTTAGAATGTGACGTTTTTTTTCTGGAATCAGAAGATTACTGCTCCCAAAATCTATTATTCTAGTCTTTATATTCCTGCTGAAACCATTAGTAGATAAATGAATGAACATTGTGTAACGAAAGATCAAAATGTAAATACTAATTTCATATACTCTGAAGTCTTTACTCTTGAACAATTAAAATTAGAACCTAGCAATTCACCAGTGTCCAACATAACGATCTATTGAGTAAGCTCTTATATTCGTTTTTTCAACTAAGTTTAATCAAGAGGCATTTGACATGGATGCACTTTCTAATGCACAAGAGACGTTGCATATATTAAAACAAATTATTTTGGCTACATCTTATCCTAGCCGGAATCTGCACCTACAAGAAATATTTACTGAACAATTTTGCAATCTTCATTTGTTAATAATTTAAGCTGGGTCACCATAAATACATTTTTTTAATATTGTTTCGAGAACATGTTTTTATATCTTAAAAATTCTAATCTGTAACATCTTTGTGAAGTTCTCCAACTAGTATCTAGTTACTTCTGTAAATGTCGCACGTGTCAAGCATTATACTTTAAGTTACTTTGATTATATATAGTCTCGGTTAGTTTATCTGACCAAGATAATAGAGTTAAATTCCAAAGAGTTGTTTATCTAGTACCAGCTTAAATGAAACATAGTTGATTTACCTCATAATTATATGGCAAGCCTTTATATTCCTGACTTTCTAAAAATATATTTATCCTAATGTGGGTTGTGCAGGGAAATATGATACATAGCTACTAAGGGTCTATGCCCTTAGGCCATTTTTTATCTCCTGTTACTTAAATTTGAAATTGTTTTTATGTAGCTCAAGAAAAATACTTTTTTCTACTTCCTGTATTTTAGTTTTTAAATAAAGATATACCCACAGAGACACTCTCAATTTAGTGTACGCCTCGTAAAAAATATACAGTCTTGAAATGTAACTACGGTAAATTCACTTAGTTAAATCGTATGATTGGTCGTGAAGTGTTACCCATGTTTAATTATAGATAATTGAGAGCTATTGCATATTGTAATTCCTCTATTAATAGCGCATGATATTTTGAACAGGAATATTTTATAATTCTTTTTGGGATATTTGGATTCCAGGTTTGTGCAATAATATAATATCTTCCCACCATTAATTTTACTTTTGAAAACGAGGGGGATAACTCTATTCTTATTAGTTATAAAACCAATTAAAAAATAACTGATTCTCTAATGCTCTGTATCTTGGTGTATAGAGTTTATTCTACACCGAAAAAGAGCCGAATAACTCATGCATCGAGGCGTCCAGAAAATCACAATTTTTTGTTTGATTTCAAGCATCACCCGGTCCTAAACAAAAGTTAGATTCCATGTCTATTTCTATGGACATAAGACTATGTCTGAAGAGATGGTATATGAGTTACTACAGTCTAGTCAAAAGTTTACATTTCGCCTTATTATTTAGAAAACAGCATCCCAATTTACCACAACTATTTTTTCATTAAAACTATCCTTAAACGCGGATAGCAATAATTTCTAAACAAAAACCTTGGAAAACAAATTATTTAACTTCAGGTAATATCAAAAACCGATAGCATGCATGAGTTTCTATACCAATGGTCTATGATTAGTTTCTTCATCCTTTTATAAGGGCTAGAATAATATAAAGGGCGTTTACAGTTAAAAATTTTACGGATGTAGAGCTGTATTAGAATAAGGGTGAATGAGCTAGGGGTATCTTCTCTATGGTTAGTTTATGAAATGAACTGTTTGAATTCATATTGAGATGATGCGAAGAGATACTCAAAAACTGGAGGTTCGTGAAACGGATCCTTTTCCGTGCTTACAACCTTCAAAACTATGTCAAATCTTAAATCTAACTAGTATTTAAAAATGTCTAAGAAAATATACTGCCTAAGACACTATGTCAAATCTTATATCTGAATAGTACTTTAATAATATGTGGAACAACATACTGCTAATGATACGAGTTTTTAAATAAAAATTATACTCTATCAGCTTTAACATTTGCAATAGAGGTGTGTGTGTGTGTGATTGACAAAATTTCAAGACAAATTGTATCTCCTTCACTCTAGACTTCAAAATTCTAATCTGTTTTCTGTTAGTTATTTACGAAAGCATTGATTTTAATGTTTTCTGTTATTCTATTATTAAAATTTTTCATAAATGCACATACCGATAACATTGATCAGCTGGATGCTGAGTAGTTCTATCCGTGCATGCTACCTATCTCGTTAGGCAGACTAGCATGTAAAAGAGGCAATAAGGAACTATTCGATGAAAAACTACTACTATTTATTCTAAAATGAAAGTTAAAATGTTGGATTTACACGAGTAAGGCCAAATACTTTAAAAGAGAAAGAATTTTAAATCCAAACCTATGATTAGTCACGGTTAGTATCACTCAATCTGCTAGTGGTAATAAACCGAAAATATCTGTGAGCACGATAAACAATAGTTTATGATTTTTCACGTACAGATTTTAAATTTAAATATGATGATTCTTACTAACGCTCCGAAAGATGGCTCAGATCTGTTCACAAATCTCACACTAGTTAATTAAGCCACAGCAATTGTCTGAGGGATCGATAACAACTATGTTTCTCCTTAAGCTTTGAATATATTCCTACAAAACTTTTCAACTACTAATAGTGAGTTATACAATTTATGTCAACATAAAATTTGACTTAGATTAGGGTTTTATAAGGAATATAGCATTCCATGCCCGGTGTCAGTTGTTGCATGGACAAAGCAAAGGAAAGAGAGAAGAAGGCACAAAAGAAATATCAGAACTTAAATAGAAATAATGTTTCCCCTACTACTATAACTATAGTATATGGGGTTTTCAGGCCGTCAATTCAAGGCGTGTGCAAGCTCTGAAGGATTTTTTACAAGCACTTCACTTTGTCCAAACCAGTCTTTCTTTTGTGGCCCGGCGCAGATCAATTGGCAAATCAAATTGCCCAAAATATCCGTCATTCGAATCCGTTGGAAAACAAATAAAAATCACATAAAGCCAAGAATAAAGATGTTCGGTCCTCCTTCAACAACCACGCCAGTGACAGATCACAGAGCAACAGTGGATGTAGATCAAGCTCGTCGTCAAAGAGAAGCTACCACCGTGCAAATTCGTAAGAGTAAGAAAGAAGAGCGGTTGAACAGAAGACGAAGGCTAGAGCCGTCGCAGACTTCCACTGTCGACACGACGATCAACCTTGCTAATAACAATATTGCGGAGATGGTGCAGGGAGTAAATTCTGGTGATATTGAACTTCAGAAAAGATACACTCTTATGTTTCGAAAGCTGCTAAGTATGGAAAGAAATCCTCCCATCGATATCGTTATCCGAGCAGGAGTTGTACCCAAGTTTGTTGAGTTCTTAAAGACATCTCAAGACAGCACGTTAGTTTTTGAAGCCGCTTGGGCGTTAACAAATATAGCCTCAGGTACCTCTGAACATACACAGGTTGTTATAGATGCTGGTGCGATCCCTGTGTTCGTACAGTTGTTAAATCATTCTATGGACGATGTTCGAGAACAAGCGGTTTGGGCACTGGGTAACATTGCTGGAGATAGTTGCAACTGTAGAGACTTGGTCCTATCAGCAGGAGCACTTCCAGCGCTCATGCAACAGATTAAAAAAGATGCGAAGTTGACAATGTTGAGAAATGCTACATGGACGCTCTCTAATTTTTGCAGAGGAAAGCCTTCACCAGATTTTGGAATGGTAAGACCTGCTCTTTCATCTCTAGCCCAACTTATCTACGCAGACGATACAGAGATTTTGACTGATGCCTGCTGGGCCTTGAGTTACTTATCTGATGGACCAAACGATAGAATCCAAGCTGTTATTGAAGCACAAGTAGTTCAAAGATGTGTAGAGCTTTTGGGTCATGTTGAAGTTTCTGTTCAAACTCCAGCTTTGAGAACTGTCGGAAACATCGTTACTGGAGATGACATGCAAACTCAAGTTGTGTTGGGCACTGGTGCATTACAAGCGCTTCTTGGTTTATTAAGCTCTGAAAAGAAGGGAATTCGAAAAGAAGCTTGTTGGACTATATCTAATATTACAGCTGGAAATCCTGAACAGATTCAATTAGTCATTAACGCTGGAATCTTCCCAGCTCTGATAAAAATGCTAGAAACGGAACAGTTTGAGATTCAGAAGGAAGCTGCATGGGCTGTGAGCAATGCATCAGCTGGAGGAACACCAGAGCAGATCATGTACTTAGTTCAAGAGGGATGTATTAAACCTTTGTGTGATTTGCTCACAGTTCCAGATGGAAAGATCCTTCTAGTTGCACTTGAAGGATTGGAAAATGTTCTAAAGGTTGGTAAGAAGCAGCAAGAAACTACTAATGCTGATGAAAATATTGTGGCGAGATATGTGGAAGAAGCTGATGGTGTTAGTAAAATCGAAAACCTACAGCATCATGGCGACAATATGGTCTACCAGAAAGCCGCAAGGATTTTAGATACTTATTACGAGCTAGAAGATGAAGCTCATGTTGATAACTTCGCACCTAAAGAGCAAGGAGGGCAATTTGGCTTTGGTATGGATCAAGGAAATGGAGGAGGAAATACAGGTTTCAACTTTCAAAACTGATTCGTAAAAGAACTGCCTTTAATACTAGGTTTACAAAACAACTTCCACACGGAAGAAAAAATTACATAGTTACATAACTACTACATTATTACCATAAACTACACTTCACTTGCTAATTTCATCCAATCGTTCAAATATTGCTTGATCATTCACTTGTCTGAACGCGACTGCACCTGTTAGTACAATAATCTCATCAAGCAAACCTTTCTGAATAGCTTCAGTCTTTGATTTATAAGTCTTCTTCAACTTTTTATCATAAACTTTCTTCCGAGGATTCTTAGCATTTGTTCTTATTAGTGTCAAATCTTTACACAGCAGAGTCAACAGTGCTTCAAAAACAGCTGATTTCTTCTTAAGCTCTATACTCTTATAGTTCGGTATCTGTTTCAGCAACTCCAGTGTCCTTCTTTGGAAATCCTTCGATCTTAAATACTCACCTCTCTTCAAATGCTTCAAATTTGTTTCACTAACTGCACAAAGAGTTCTTAAACAACTTTCTTCTTCACGATCTTTCATCCTTACTAGAATTCTAGCTGCTTGACGAACTTCCTCCACTTCAACTGGCAAGCGTTCTTCATATCCAACAGTATTGCTTTCTTTGCAAACACCAAGCGAGCTTTCTGAGCAGGATGAAGAAAGTTGTGGCGGAAGATTTTTATCATTTTTCTGTGGGTACCATAATTCTTGGTACTTGTAGTTCAACTGTGGTTCTAGCGACAGAAAAAATGGGTTTGCTTGGTTTTGATTAGGAACTGGGTAATAGTTTGGAGTGACAAAAGATGGATAGAGATAATTTGAAGTGTTTTGGTTTGAAAACATGTTTTGATCCATTTATTTTTGTACTGAATAATCTTTGTATTTTGTTGACGAAGGATTGTTCTCAACTGCCGAGTTCGTCTTAGGCAACTTGGAATATCACGCGAGACCGGATTGTGTTGACCGCTCAATAAGGTTTCTTAACAAAACCTTCTCCCGTGATTTAACGGTAAAGTGTGGGTTTGGTAGTACCATGGTACTTCAGTCGTTACCGGGAGATAACGATAAATTCCATATTTCTGACTACTTTATGAAAATTTGTGTTGCTTCTGTGAAACAAAGATAAAAGGAGACAAGCTGGGTGGAAAGGAGAGAAAAACTAGAGATAAAAGTGAAATAGAGTGTAAAATAGCAGAAAATATGTTTGGTAATACTTATAAACCACTGTAGGCTGTAGAAACATGGAGCTTGCAATCGTGTTGAAAACCTTCTTCAGTTCGCATTTGTGAGACTTAGTATTATTGTGAGAAATTTTCATAAGTTATTCGGTGGCTAGATATAAAATTTTGAGGTTGACACTCTTTAGGTATATTTCTTTAGATATAAAACCTTTTTGTGTTCTATTCTTATTATCATGTCTGATTTATATGCCTAGAATTTACAAAGTACTCCGAAATCTACTTTCAAATGTATTTTGCGCAAAAAAAAAGTAAATATTATTTTAATTAAATTAGAGTACTGTCTGATAACAATTTCATCCACTCCCTCGCATTCACTCCAAGTATAAACGTCTTATCCGTCATGTTCTCCACGACCCTATACTCGAACATCCCATGTGAAAAACCGATTTTTGAACTCGTGCTACTTCTCTACACAAAAAACAAATTTAGCCCGCGTTGGCAATACTGATTCATTAATCATCCAATAGTGAAAGATTTCGCATTTCTACGCAATAACAGGATGAGCCTGGAATCGGCATTTTTTGTTCTGAGTTGTTGCTGTTAGCGCAGTGCCTATCTAGTCCATAAATAGGCATCGCAGTTTATAATAATAATCAATAAAAAATGGAAATTTTGATTTACATGAAATGATTCTGATTATGTTCTGATTATTCACTAAACAACAAAGTAAAGATGTACTATGCAACCCTGCTTTAAGTTATCAAAATTTTCCTACTTATTTTCTTTACCGTATCAAAACCTTAAAAAAATGGTCACATGACATGGGAATAATCCAGTAATAGGATGCGGCTGATTTCTTGAAGCTTTAGTTACAGTATAAAAAACGAAAACGTGTTTTTTTGACCGCTTGGACCAAGGCCATGTGGCCCAATTCATTGTTGATCATCAGTGATTATGAATAATCAATCAAAATGATTTTGGAGTTACCAGAATAAATCAATAAGAAAAATGTGGGAAAATTTTTTACTGTTAAATTATAAATAAAGCAAATCCGATCCCTATCGATGAAACCAGCTTCATCATCTAATACTATGAAAATAATGATAGCAATTTTCTAGATTCATTTTCTTAGAGTTCTTTAGGATTTTATCTGCTATAAGAAAAAAACTTTTACCTTATAAAATTCCCGTTATCAAGGAAAACATTAAAAAATACTTCTTTTCTTCAAATTTTTATCTTTTGAAATATACCCGAACCAATTTTTACTTAATGGAAAATCATGTTATTTCTCAAGGGCTGTTAGGAAATGAAAATTCCTTTATAATGGCATATTTCAGCTTCTCAAAACAGGATTATAGCCGAAATAAAGTTTTTCTTTATTTTAAATATATACTCTTTTGCTGTTTTGTGAAATTTTTGTTCTTTTTTTTCAATTTAAATCCATTCAAAGCAAAAGTACATTAACCAAATAAGAAAAGAAAAAACTTACCAATGGGCTATTTGCTGCATACTTAAATATATTTTAACATTGGTTTTCTAGAGATCCTTTTTCTGGAGAATTATTTGTGGTGAGGTTTAATTGAGGCATAATACCGAGGCAAGTCCGACTTCTCGGGCAAGACACTACACCGTGGAAGCGGTACTACCGTACTATACCGATAAAGCCTGTTACTGTAAGAGAACATTCCGGTACTACCCTGGCACAGTCTCCATGGTGATGTTGTTTCGATAAGTAACAGTACTACCGTTAAGAAAATATATCGCCAGTTGTAAGTTGAGTGATTTCCAATTCCAGGACAGAAGAATCTATGTCTGTCCAAGTACAATAACAATGTCACGGTATTTTCTCAATAATGCACTATCGAGATAGAAAATGTTCTATGACCCAGTACTGAACGAATACGGAAGAAGGTTTTATTGGGTCTACCGATAATATATGCAATGATTATTTTCCTAGAAAAACTCCCTCAGGTGGAAATAGGATTTCTTATCGGATCGTGTTTAATTCTATATCCGGTTTTGTTTCCGACAAAATATCTATTGCTCTATCTGATAAGTATATTTTTCTATTTATTACTTAATAGTAACAAAAACATCTTAACGAGAAGAAAGATATGTATAAAGGGTTTCCAATGTATTAGGGGTTCCCCAAGAAATAACTTTTTTTTTGGACTCCGGAGTAAAAAAAAAGCGAGCCATTCTTCAAACTCTAAATCCCCCCTTGCAGCTTAAAGTCAAGAAGAAACAAGTTCAAGCAACAGAAACAAAACATGGCCTTAGTGAACAAAGAGACAGTTCTATTTGAAATTTGAATGATTGCTACTAGCTTGAAACAAACTTCAAGTGAAGCAACTCCAAATTTGGTTTCTCTATTGCTTCTTCGACACATACTTGGTAGATATATGCCATTAATATTTACACAGTTTTTTATTAGAAGAGGCACTAGTACTGGAATAGACTTAGTGAAAAGCAAACGTGTTTACTTCATCACTACATAATTATCGTGAAGAATACCAAATCATTATTTTTTGCCTGAACGAATTTTTGAAACATAATTTCTTGGCTCAGCCCTGTTATATCGCCACTTCTTAGGGATTTATGACATGACTAACGGGAGAAAACATTTTTAATTCCAAAACAAACTCCAAGTACTTATATTTACAGCTGGAATCTCGCAAACATCTATAAAAAAAGGCTTCTGAACAGAGGAATTCTTAATTATAGAAACAGCTGTAGATTGAAACTTATAAATTTGAGTTCCTCTAATTTTAAATGTAGATCATGTTCTTGATCTTCGATTCAAATAGTTAGTTGCGGATCATACTATAAAAACAGGGTGTCTAGTGAAATATATAACAACCGCTTCAAATCAATCCTAGTCATTCGCCATATAGCAATATCAACGAATGTAAAACTCTCATATTTCATAAGCTCGACAGGAATATATTATAAGACTTTACAACTAGTAGTAGATCAGGTGCACTTAGGACTAAATTCAGGTGTACCTGGCATCTCAGTAAATAATATCATCAACAACTTTGGGACAATCTGAAGTTGATCTAAACAGATTCCGGCACATTCTCAAGAACAAGCACCCGGTAGCCATGAAACAAAGGTTCGTATGATAGGATCTGTTATCCCTGGTCTAGAAAAATTTAAGAATTATCCTAATGATAAAAGGAAACATCATGTGTAATAGGTGCTCCTGAATTAGGCTAACGCCGTTGTGGGCAAAGCCTATATAAGAGTTATTAAAATACTGGACTACGACTAGGATACTCGTGACATAGTGCAGAATATCCAAAATAGTATTCAATTCTTCAAAAACTGCCGCATAGTACAGAGCTGATGCATATCGCGCGATAAATTATCACCAGTATTATACTTGAAGAGTGTGCTCAACACATCTCGTGCTTCATCATTCCAGTGTGTCCGAACGTGTAGCCCATTTCGCCTTTAGGCATACGTAGTATTCAATTAGCACTAAGAATTTTAACTGCAGAAAGAGTATGAGTAAACATTAAACGAAGCATGAAACAAGAGCAGAACTTTGAGAATATAGCTCATACCAGAGTCTTGAGCCTAAGTACGAATCGTTTGGTAGAGAAATTGCTACATGAATCATTTAGGATATATATATAAATGAATCCTTCTTTCTGAGACCAAAGCTATTTTCGCGCTTAATCAAAGTTAAGCCATATCGATGCAAAAGGTATAAATGGAATAAGATCTTAATTCTAAATGTAGAACACTGCCTTAAACTTAAGAAACTATTTCCACTGAAGAGCTGGATCCTGGTGGCTTAGTAAACACTATATGCACGGACAGTTAAATGTAAATCGGAAGCGTATAGTATACTGTGAAATTTATGCCATTAATAATTGTTAAATGCATACTGACTCACATAACGTCTTCAACCTCAGCTTCTCAAGATCATTCAAGACATTGATGCTGATTAATATTATCACAGGCAAACCTCAACTGATTCACTTCTCATTTAAGAAACATTCTGAGAATATAGATAAACTAGAATTAAAACATCTTTGAATAATTTCAGAAGCCTATGAACTATATGAAAATGTAGGAACATCTGTGTCTTCCAATGCAATCTATTGTTACCTTCTTCGATGTGGTGGATGATTTCAGATCTTTTCACAAACTAAAAGGCAGATACCCAAATGAAAAGTGAAGAACATAACACAAACTTTATCAATAATATAAAGATTGTGCGAATTGATCTATTCTACAAAAGATAAGATAATGGATTGTGTAGAAAATAATATTGTTATACATGAAATGCCAAGAATATATAGGAATAGTGAAGTGTAATCAATAGCAAATAGTGGGATGACTTACCTTCAATATGGAAAGAAAAACTTAACGTCTAATTAGATAGTTAAATGTTGGAATTTGATGAAAGCTATAAGCATTGGAGCTTTAGATAGTATTCCCAATTATATCTGCTCTAAAAAGCAAGTAAACAAGAAAATGAACGAACAGATCTTCCTAATAGCGACCCCATATTTTTTCTTTGCCATGGGGCTCATTTGGTCGTTAAATAACCCCTAAGGGTAATGAAAAAAGACTAGAAAAAAAATAAATTCACGGCACACGAAATTATAAACTTTATTAATATATGCTCTTCCAGCTACGTGTATTTTAAGTGAACTCGATATTAGAACTATAGGATTATTGAATTCTTTTTAGCTAAATGGAGAGTATAATGTATCCTAGAGCCTAATGTAGTCCGAATCTTGGGACTAATATGACAGTGCTAAGCAGATGGGGGTGAAATAGAAATATAAAAGGATGTAAATGATGATTCTTGAATTAGGTTTAAGTTATAATGCCTTTAACCAGAATCGAACCGTAGCTGAAAGTGAATTTTGTTCCTTATAGTTTACTGTTGCTCAGAAAATCTTAGATTAACTGAAACTTATGGAATGGAAGGTTGAATTGAAGTACTGGTTGCACCTAGTGGCGCAGACTGGACTCTCAATGTGGCCCCATTCTGCATTTTGGGGAATTTTTCAGTGACTGAGCGAGCCTGAGTGATTCTATATACCACATAGAGCGAGAAATGAAAAATGGATGAATGAGGAACCGCCTGACTTTCTCTGAATGAGGAGCAAAAACTTTCTGGATACCTTATTGAGGAAATTTGAAACAGTGTGAGAAATCTAAAAAAAATGCTAAAATTTTCTCTGAGTTTGTTTGAGTTTGAGAATCCTAGAACATTTAATAATTGATACCTCCCCTACTCTTCACATCGACTTATATCAAGTTCGAACACAAACTTCAAGGAATCGTTTTGCTATTGACAGAGATGCATGGGGCTTCTATCTATATAACCAAAGTAAATATGCTCTGATTCAAGAAGTTTAACCTAGATCTTAGAATATTCTAGGAGAAAAACTTTACTTTACAAGTTCTTTTTCTTACTAACAATCTTCATGAGATGCTGATCTTTGAAGAGCCTATTCTGAAGCGCTCAATGGTGTGGTTAACTAATTTGTGTAATTAGGTTATTTTAATGGACTGAATGGGTACTTGGCAAAACTAATATTTTCTAGGCATCTCAGGAACAAGATTTAAGAAGTTATATTAGTCACAGTTTAGTGAAAAACATCGGCTTCCATAAGCTAGCACTGGATCTTGTTAAATGAACTCAAGCTACAACCGTACACTCCTATTCTAATTACCAGACTTTTTTGTGCACTATCAATTCTGAGGAATAACTTACTCTAAGTATTTTTTAAGTATATATGCATAAGATAAAGTGCTTTCTAGATAAACTAGACAAACAAAGCTAAATTTTGTATTTAGAGCACGCTGTACTAGTGCTCAAAAAGAAATTCGTTCGCTATAATGTTTCTCTAAACATAGAACCCAGTTTGAATCATGAATTAAGTATCAGGGAAGACATAGTAATAAAGAGGGTTTGACTACGATGAAAGAAGTCAGTAACCAGTTTACCTTTGCTTTAGTTTAGATTATCGATAAGAGGTAATACACTTTTCTTCTTATCAACTGACACTAATCTCATTTTAATCATCACACAATTAATACTTGTCATTCGCAATAGTTCGAAACTCCAACGAATCACTCAATGAAAAAAATATAGGTAACCGATTTACTTATGAATATTCAATAATTTAAACTCGATCACTAACTATAACAGATAGTAATATTTAACAAAACTGTGTACTGCAATAATTAACACGTGATGTTAATCCGTTCAGCTGCATAATTTACTGTTGATCACATGGTAGTAGAATATAAATAGCTTCATTTTACAAGTTGCAAAAAGAAAAGTTCAATCTACCCATCTACTTTTATGAGTTTCTTCTGGTTGAAAATATTTATGTTAACCGAAAACATAAATCTTGCGTATGAGAAAACAGAATGAAAGAACACTTTCATCCCTACGTAAGAGAGGAATTCATGTGCGATAAGACTATCAGACAATGTTAAAGTAACTTAGAGTTTAATCTTAATCATAACAACTTTAATTAAATAGCTAACCTAAACGAGATATAAATCAAGAATTTCTTGCAATAACTATCCCAATGAGACTTTGAATTTTAGTGAGCCGTTGATTTTGCCAATTAAGGGGAAAACGAGAAATGAGTGATGCTTTTTTGACTGCTCCCAAGAGTAATTCCGTAGCACCTACTTTAGGGAATCAGCAATTAGTAGTCAAGAAATGCGAAGAAATAATCGATTTAAGAGAAATCTACAGCATAGAAGGGTAACTCTAGCTCTTGCTTTATTTTAGCCTTGATCGTGTCATGAACTTTCACAACAGACTAGACTACCTTGTAACCAATGTTGGTGAAAACTTAAATTGTGTTTTTGAGGAACATCGAGAAGCTTTCACAAAAAATTACAGTGATCAAATTGATGATGCCAAAGCAAAAATTAAAAGTTTACGAGAGAAACTGGCAGAGAGTCAGGAGAAGCTAAGAAATGACACCAAGGTCAAGACTTTAGAAGATGAAAAGGAGTGGTTCAGAAGAGAGGCAGTTCGGCTAGATGAGGTTAATTTAGAACAATCGAAGAAAATGCGTACTCTAAACGAAGAAATGCAATCCTTGGAACAAGTGAAATCCTGGGCCTTTGATCGAGTGGAGGTGCTTACAAAGAAGAACAAGAAACTTGAGCACGAGCTAAGATTAGCACTGCATCAGGAAAATCAGAGTGGACTTCAGAATGTAAAGAGTAAGAAAACAAAAATCAAAAATGAGAATCTTACATTGAAATTAGCAAGGCGCTTGTCTACCCAGGTGAAACCTGCACCTAAACCAGAGCTTACAAGAGATGAAAAGATGAATCTCAGAAAAACCCAATCAGAAAAACGACTGCCACAATTAAAACCGGTCACAGAAGCCTTTGATACTACAGACGAAATCAATCAAAGGCCTAAAACAACCGAAACTTCAGAACTTGGAAAACGAAAACAGTTAGAGCTTCTCAGTTACAAGGAAAAGATTAAGACACTTAAGGACAAACTGAAAGATGAAAGAATCAAAAGAGAATCTTCTCAAGCAGAATTTGTGAATCATCAGCGAAATGATAGACATTTCAAAGAATTGTTTCTTTCTTGTGTTCAGGTTGCAAAACGTGATGTCCAAAGAAGACGATTAAAAGCCAGATTAAGACATCACAACCACAAGACAAGAGAAGCGACAAAGTTCGTGCTGAAAAACAGTTGCTACCTTGAAGATCTTTATTATATGAAAGTTAGACAAAACAAAGAACTTACTCAAACTGACAAAAAGAAAATCTTGAACAATTTTTTGCTTAAAGATGACGTTTTCGAAGTTCTTTGCGTTAATCTGTTCGGTAAGAAAACTATCAAGGAACAGAAAAAACAACCTACAATTAGTCCTTTAACTGAAACTTAAGACTAAAAGATATTTACAAGAGAATCAAGTTTCTAACTTTCTGCACCGAACGTTCCTTCTCCAGAGTAAGTGATGTAGAGAAACCCGTCCTCGTCTTTCTGCTCGTCATAGATCGTGCTCATAAGTGCAGCTGTAGGTGGGAGAACGTTATTAATAAATAGGTATATAGCTTTTTCAGGTGATAGTTTGATTCTTTTTCTGATTATGTACACAAATTGTCCCACAGTTAAATCTTGCGGAACTAAATATTTCTTCTTATCGATATCTACTATTTCGCTCCTTGTATCCTTCTCGCAAATTACAGGAATTCTGTCAGGGTATTTCTGTCTTATTCTTTCTGCCTCATGGCGTCTTTTTTCCACTGGATGACTCTCTTTGAAGCTTCCCATGAATTTAACTTGTCGCTTTTTCTTTTATTCTTCTTTAGTTTTGTGAGAGTGCCTTTTTTGGACGTTTAGCCAGATATGGCCAGTTGTAAAAGTTTTGGGCAATTGCTAAAGAAAAAGAACAACTTAACATAGATAGTTTGATGAGCTCAAGGTATCGGATGAATACAGGTAGAAACGAGTTATTTGGGAATAGAAGCCAGCAAAATAGCAATAGTTTTTCAGATGAAACAGCACGATTGTATGAAAAGGAGAACGACGAGCACATAGACGGCCTTAGCTCGAAGATCAGTAGTCTTAAACACATCGCGCTTGATATTGGTCAAGAGGTTAATCAGCACAACTCATATCTTGACAACATGGAAAACCAATTCGGTTCCGTTGGTGAAATGATGACCGGCGCACTGGAGAAAATAGACGAAATGATGAAAGCTGGTGGTTCCAAGTATTTATGTTATTTAATATCTGGTGTCGTTGTGTTCTTTTGCTTTTTATACTTTCTCTTAACTTAAGCTATTTTTAGGTTATCTATTTACTTTGTTTTTGGGCAATTTAGTGATTGAAAAACACAGTGATACATTACCATATACCCAAATAATTGGAACACAAATCGAGGAAAAAACGAACCACCCTAGATAAATACACCATGGCGTCACCAATAAATGAAGTAACAAACTTAAGCGACTGCAGTACATCGCGATCAATTACAACTCTCTTGAGTAAACTCAGATCTACATCTACTTCTCACCAGCTCTTTGCGAGAAGTGCGGATCGCCTTTGCACCATCCTTGCAGAAGAAGCCTTAGCATTTTTCTCAGAACCAGAAACTTTTACAACTCCTTGTGGAACTGTTACAGCACTTTGCAACTCATCTGAAAAGTGCAGTGCAGTCTGCGCCATTTCTATCCTACGATCGGGTGAAATCCTCTCTGAAACTGTACGCAAACTTTGCCCAGAAATCCTTTCAGGGAAAATTTTGATTCAGAGAGATGAAAGTGATCCTGAAAAAAGACCGAAGCTGTTTTATTCTAAGCTTCCTGATAAGAAAAAAGTAAAAGGAGTCATTTTGTGCGACCCAATGCTTGCTACTGGAGGCAGCTCTGTTTGCGCACTAGAGGTGTTGAAGGAAGCAGGATATCCATTAGATAAATGCGTTTTTGCGAATGTCATTAGCTGTCCTGAAGGTTTGGAAAAAATCCAGGAGAAATTTCCAGAGGTGAAAATTATTACCTGTGTGGTAGATGAAAAGTTGAATGGAGATAAATTTATTGTACCCGGATTGGGAGATTTTGGTGATCGTTACTATGGAACTGATTAATAGTAAGAGTTAAAACTTAAGAGAGTCAAGCAACATTCTTTATTTTAAAAAGTGAAGGTATTGGAATCTGGGCTCTTGCAGTTTCCGTTTTCTTTTGAGAGCAAATGGGAAGACATTTGGCCGACCATGAGCACACTGAAAAGGAAACTTGCAACTTTGAAGCTCTTTCAAAAGCTTTGCTGCTTTTTCAAATGAGATTTCTGTACCAAACATAACTGAGTTACGACATGCAACGCTTTTAAGAATTTCAAGGACAACTTCACACTGGGAATTGTCAACATTATTATTCTCCAGGTGTCTTGCTAGACTTAAAAGTATCTGTTTGCTATCGAGAGGCCGGTTAAAGATTCTAATCGTCCGCTCTAAAGTAACACAACAATCTGACAGTGGTCTTGCAGTTCTTGTATTTATCTTTATTCCAATACTAGCCATACGACGTTTCATCTTTTGAAAAAGAAATCTTTCGCTTAGGCTTGTACCAAAACTTTTATTTAAAGCAATAGACTCAAAAAAATTTGTTTTCCAGTGGCCGTGCTCCCATAACTCTAGATACTGCTCCAAATGGGCTCTCTCATCAACTGCATGTTGATCAAAAACTAGAAGCCTTGTTTCCTCATCCTTAACCAGCTTGCACACTAAAAACTTTTTAGAAAACTGTCCCACTAGATTCACGGCTATTAAGTCACCTTTCTCAAGCGAAAGCTTGGCTTCATTTGAATGAGCGAAACACCCTATTTGGTCTATATGTTCCACTTGAGCAGCTTTCTTGCCATTATTGTCAGCCCTCTGAATAGAAGGACTGTTTATTTTTGGTTCTCCAAACTTTAAAGCTCGTACTCCTGATGAACGGAAACTTTGTTGCATCTTTCTTTTTTTGATTTTAGGCCTGATTTTTGCCAATCTCTTACAGTTTGCTTTTTCTCTAATTTCTTGACAAGCTGTTTTCACACCAACTAAGACTTGATTACCCCAACCTGGGTCAACCTCAAGTTCATTGGTACTGGACATGAAATGCACAACACCAGCTCCATTAGTTTGGACTTTGCAAACCGCAATAAACGAGATGTGTTTCGAGTGAACATCTGCTCTAAGGTCTAAACATAATACTTTCAGCATACGCTGCATCTTCTTCATTTGTTCTACATTCAAGGTACAGGGTAACCCATTGCAAAACACAAGAAGCTTACTTTCCAATCTTTCTCTATTCTTATATGTTGTAACTTCAAGATTTACAGAAGCTGAAGGGAGGTGAGGAAACACTTTTTGATAATCTACAGCAACCAGTGCACTATTTTCCACTGCGTCTTGCCTATCTCGAAAGGATGCCACATCAGAAGGTGTCTTCAAAACTACTGATAATTTCTTATCGAAAATAACAAGCTTTTCCACAAAAGTCAAAATCATAGTAATATGTCCTCTAGAGTGAACATTTACAGTTTGGTCCATAGATTTGAACTGAACTTTCATTGTGTCAAAATAATTGCCTGAAAATAGATTCTGCAAACTTTCCAGCTGATAAGTAAAGTTCTTAATTCCTAGATCAACACTAGCAAAGCCTAATTTCTGCTTTAAACTGATTTGCACAGTACTGTTTTTGCTCAAAAGTAGAAAAAAACTCAATAATTCTCGTTTCGCAAAATCGTTAGACGTTCCTTCTGTTGCCTTCTCAAGTGCTATATTAGATATTTCTGATAACTGAAATAAAACATCTTCTAAAGTTACCTTAAGACTATTCTAAACATAATAATTTACATGAATGAAAGCCTCCGTACATTCCAACTGAACTTTCTTAGAAACTTTACAGGAGAGCAAGATTAACCAGAGTATACAGAAAGTTCCTTTATTCAGCGCATGAGGAAAATTAAAAACAAGTTTGTTCATTTCTTACTAAACGGTTAAGAGCAACTATTCATCAACCACTTCAAAGAAATCAGAATTTCGTTTAATTGAAATCATTCGCTTTGAAGATGCAAAATGTGTTTTAATTAAACTTCTCATTGCGTCATTTGAAACTTGTAGATGGTCTCCAGGAGTTTCAATAAAAAACAACTTTTTCTGTTCATCCAAAGTTCTCAACCCAAATGTATCCCTTTTATAAAAAGTTGTTTCGTTATATTTCTCTATAAATTCATCAGTCAGTTCAGTTGCAAGTAGTTTATAATATCCAAACCATTCGCTTTCTTTGGGATTGACCATTTGATCATTAGCTGCTTTGACCAATACAAGACTTTCTAAAGAAGCCAAACTGCCACAATCTTGTTGCGTTTCTCCATTCAATAGAGGTAAAAACTCTGTTCTTATATAACTATCATAGTAAAAAACACTTCTAAGGTAATTACTCTGGGCTAAGTGGTTTTGGATGTAGTTACTGTAGGCTAGACTGGTGCTGACCGTGAGAAGCAACTTGCAGAAATAGTTCAGAGGAAACATTGCGTTCTCTGGATCACATCTAGGTAGAGCAGCAACTCCAAGCATTGGTCCATGAATTGAAATGAAGTTTTTCAACGTCGGATAACTCGGATTTTCATTGTACTTTTGCGCATATGCGCGAAGTAGAAGGTTGCCCTGGCTAAATCCAAGTCCATTATAACTTGAAAACGAATTTTCTAATGATAATTTTTTTAACCTGTTTGCATACACTTCTACTTGCTCCGTCATTGTCAACGAGAAAGAGTGAAGTGCGTCGTCTGTTAGTGAGTCTCCAAGAGGAACGCAGAGGACTTCAGCATTGGAAAGCCAAGAAGAGACAGCTTTAGACAAAGATTTAATTCCAGGGTTAAAGCAAGAATCACCCATGCCATGAGATATAATCACAGGTATCGGGGTACTGACGGATAGCACTATTCTTATCGCAATGATTGCGAGGAATCTATTCATATTTTTTTCTTTATTGAGGTGGTAATCTACTATTGATGTTTTTTGGGCAGTACATAACTATGAGCAGTAAAGTTTGGTAACACAGTCTGTAGTAGAACTTTGACAGCGAGAACCTATAAGAAAGAACCCTGTTTCTCCTTCCAACAAATTTAATTCAATAATTTTCTATTCATAGAACCCTGTTTGCTAATCATGTAGGAAAATAAGCTTTTGATCCTTTAATTTTAAACTTTCTTCAAGACGGTTGCGATAAAATTTCTTTGTGGATAACCAAAATATGTATATATGGTAGCGTTCACTGATTTCAAGAGTAAATGGCATAGTTTTCTGTTAAGAAACAAATAAAACCAATATTGTATTTACTAACTGATGAAAACATAACAGGGTTTCGTTTATCGGAATGAACTCATGCGAGTAGTCGGGTTGTTTTTACTGCCTTGGATTATTTTCTCGTTGCTTTTATTCTCTTAGGAGACCTCATAACATATCAAGGTGTTAAAATATTAGAGTCTAACTCAGATTTTCTTAATAATAATTATGACACCAATACATGTTTTCATGTACTAAAGACTGTCAACAACTTAATCATAGCAATCAATGAAAGAAGTGTCTTTCCTAGTTTAGAAAATGTTTTGGCAATTGTCGATGTTATAGCTTTAATTAATCATCATATCAAATAAATGTTATACTAACCTTGCTAGTTCTTGTCAATAAGTGTCGCCCCTAGCTATATGAAGTCGAAATGAATAAGAATTAGAAGGATTTATACTCAACGGGTCCTTCCTTTCACATCTCTCTGTACAAAAATTAGGATTTTGATTTGTTACCAGTTATGAAAATTTTAACCCTTTTACTTTCTGATCATCAACTAGAAATCCCAGATTTTTATTCTAAGCAAATAAATTTGATTTCACATTAATTATTATTTGATAATCAATGTAGGACCAAGTCATGTGGCCCACCTATATTCTAATAATGAGTTTTTTTAAAAAATATGTATTGGTAAGAACATTATGGATAAATTATCTATAAATAAAATCCGACCCC
The DNA here is from genome assembly GCA_015227615.1 of Labyrinthula sp. Ha. Lineage (NCBI taxonomy): Eukaryota > Bigyra > Labyrinthulida > Labyrinthulaceae > Labyrinthula > Labyrinthula sp. Ha. The sequence goes on along the minus strand of JAALGZ010000042.1, from coordinate 63,664 downwards.
TCTCAACAAGCGTCCTTTGCGTACGCATCTCTTTCACTTTCATAAGAACATTTTTCTCTATTCTGACTAAACCCATTAAAATATTACCTAAATGTTTTGTTATTGCATAGATCATTTTTCTAACTTTTTGTGGATTATACAGTCCGTTTTTTCTTAAATTGGAGGTTTTTTTATGGGCTTTCATTTCTTGGTGTTTTTACAGAGATCATTAAAATAAGAAATTTAAAGACAAAGGTATCATTTGAGTTGGATACAGTGCATGTATTTCTATTTTCTCTGCTCAATAACTTCTTCAATAGTTTCACGAGTAATTCTTTAGACTAGCTATGATTTCTTAAATAGATGTTTTGTGACTACTGTATAGCAAGGAGTTCTTCGCTACACGATAAATTCTAAAAGAAATTAACAGTTTCTCTAATGACAGGAAAATTTTCTCCCAGACTGTCCGAAATATAAATTTTTATAAACTGTTGTAAAGGAATGTTTTATTGTTTCTTAGAGAAAAATATTATTTAGTTCAACACTGTGAAACTCAAACTTAAATACACTTGATTTGCATTAGCTTGTGTTAATTTATATTTTCTTACATAAACAATTGCAACTAGAAAATATAGGTTATTCACAATACAATCAATAGTTAACCTAACTGCTTTCCAAAAATTCTTTATGTGGTACTATCGGGGCTTAGTTTTTCCTTAATAGATTGTACAAGTTTATATCAAATATGATTCCTAAGTAGAGGAAAATGTGGTAATGGGATATACACCTTTGAAGAATCTGTATTTGGCTAGACTTGGTCCGATAACAAACCCTAATGTGAGCTGTGTTTGCAGTTTTATACAGGTTTCTTCTGGAGCTTTGTCGTATGCTTCTTTAAGGGATGTATACATCTTCTTAATTTCTAATGTATCTACAGTTCTTGGTAAACGTTGAAACCCGAAGTAAATGTGAAACATTTCAAGCTCTTAAGGTACATTAATTTTTTTTCTTAAAACCATCAATATCCGTTTTATTTCAAATAATTATACATCTCATATTAGTAACAACTTTTGGTATAATTTACTTATAAAACTAATGGTATTCATCTATTCTAATAAATTAGTTAATGTTTTGTTAGATTCTTTTCATTGAATTCATAATTGGAGATAAATGAAAACAATCAAATATAAAATGAAATATCACATTCCTTTTTATTTTTCAGCATCACAATATGATTTGTCTATCTATTTAAAATATTTGTAGGTCTAATATTCAGTCTTAAAGGGAAAAGGTTCAGTACAATATAAGATTCCAAATCTGGCTCAAAAGGTATGACAGTAGCGATATATAGGTTTTCATTGCATTCACATATGCACGTTATCTTCCCTTCTAGAAAGCATTTGTATTAGAATTTATTTAGTTTTTTTCTAACTACTACAATTAAATTCGTATCATCTTCAGAGTCAAAGCTCTTGAAGTAGTTTCTCGAGAACGAGTATTCTACAGAAGAAGTTGTTTTGCATTATGGTAAGTGGACAAGAGAAACTTAGGGTTACCCATAAGATTTTTTGTTTTCTGAGGTTTCGGAAAATAGCTTATTTAACTTGTCCTGAAAGAAGTTAGTGCTAATATTCTTTTACCTAAGAAGTTTTCTACTTGTTTGAATTAGGAAAGCTACCATGTTTAATACCTGGGGGTAAAACCGAGAACCATCTGAGATACAATGGATTCTGTAATTAAGGTTAAGACTTTTTACAAGAGCAAATTAATACCAAAAATTTTCTTCTATTGGTATCCACCATCTTGAATAAACCATAAATTGTGGTTTCCTTTTGGATACATTCTCTCTAATCGGAGTAGTTCGCTTCGTCTATGATATATATTTTGTTACTCTAATTCCTATGCACTATACCAAAGCACATAAAAACGGTAAGAGTTTTTAGCTGTTATGTGCGTGATCCTTCATTCATTGTCTGGTTTTCAATAATCTATCCATAAATCACAAGCAAAACGCAAGTACTGAACTATAGACGTAGATCTCATTCGCAAAGAACCAGGGTTAATATTAAGGGTTCCAGACATCAATCCACACCTTGTGACAATTATAAGTGAACAAGAATTAAACAATTTGTCACAACTAGTAGTTCTATTTGTCATCACATTGCTTTACTATGATTCTCACCATCCCTTATGTAGTATAAGTACGATTCAAGTTTACCTAGAGAATTTTCCGTCTACTAGTTTTCTAAGAAAGATTTCTTAGCGTTGCAGTTGTTAATGTTAAGATCCAACGGGTTTTCACTTGTTTTCTAAAAGAAATTAATCACTTCTCTCGCTAGGTATAGAATGAACACTTGATTATAAGAAGTACATGTAATAAGCTTTATGACTTGCTGGATAGGAGGTTCGGACCGCAGCAGAATAAAATAATGTATAATAGTTACAGTTACATTTGTCGGTAAGTTATGAGGAGATGGCTCTGCGTTATTTGTAAAATAAATGAGAGTATTTTTTATTTTCTCTGTGTGGGGAAAATTAATCTTTGTTGGGAAAGTTTGACTCAGAGGTTTGTCAAACATGTATTTTTTGCTCCTGCAGCTCTCAACATGCGCTTATTATCTCTTTCTTAAAAATTATTTAGGAAGATCAATCCTGTTGGTGATAGCTATAATTCTTTTTTGCAATATTGGCTGCAAGTATAGAGTCAAATAGAGTTAGATTCGAAAAGATGGCTCAATGCACTCATTGTGGAGCACTTTTTAATGTTTTAGGATTCTGACCAATAGATAAATGTTGCTAACATTGTTGCTTTTGCTAGGCTCTACTTTTAACTCTTTCTAATGTGACTGTTATTAAAATTGGACATCTCTTGATGAAGATGTTTCTGCTATATATATATCAGTGCCTTGAAGTTTCTCGCTAATTTCATCTATTATTTTTCTCGTCCCAAGGTAAATAAAAGATTTGAATTTGGGAAAATCTCCAAAATCCATGCTTATTCAATGTTCCAAGGCAAAAATGATAAAAAAAACATAATTCCGTCCCTCTTATTTTTACTCTTATACTCTTGAAACTTTGCAAGTTAGCAATTTCACCCCACGTAATTCTCTCGATATCAATAATGGCTATCAGTATTTGTATTACACACTGGGTAACTCTTACATGTAAAGTCTTGAATCAGCTCGATAACTTGGATCATGGATAGTTTCTCGGTTAGTTTTGTTCTATCTATAATGCTTGCAAATTCTTCCTTATTTATCTTTATCTTTAACAAAAATTTTTCAACTTATTCTGCAACTGAATTAAAGACTTATATATCTATGTGAAAATTTTGAGGAATAAAACTGATGCCTTCAGAAAACGTTAATATATTTTCAAATCTACGTTTTCTCTATCTTTTTTCTTAGAATTTTGAAAGTTCTCTGAGTAATAGAGTTCAAAACAGGATAACGAATACAGACGGACTGAATCGATTGTCTAGAAGATATTCATGGATGTCCTTAATTTTGGTTCTCGGTCTTAAGTTTATTCTTCCTGAACCATTGCATGGCTATATAAGTTCATGAATATATTAGAAAGCTCGATTGGAAACACTTTTTTAACTTAAATACTAAGGAAGTTTTAGATACAACTGTCGAAAGTTCCTGGGAAGGCAAGAAATAAATAGCGTATATTTTTTTCTTTTGATGCATCTTAGAGTGATTTTATAGTTGCTAGGTTTTTACGCATTCCTGCTCATTCATGAAACCTAGTATAGTAATGACCTATTGTTCCTTGAACCATGTGTTTTAAACACTAGTTAATTCTACCCGTCAAGAATTTGTAAGAATAATTCAATGAAGATCTATGACGATGTTTCATTTGGTCTGAACAGTTGTGCAATCGACATCTATAAATTTACAAGTTACAACTAAATATATTTTTTGGGCAATTTATCAATTTACTACTAATATACAATAATAACCTTCTTATACACAACGTATACACATACTATTTACTCATTCTTAACTGATATTGACTTTTGTCCCTTCCTAAGTGAAACTATATTGGCTAAAGAAAACTCTATTATTTCCTTAGGTTCAAGCGTAGACAAGGCCATCAAAAGCTCAGGCGGTAGTTGTATTAGATATTCGTTTACTATTTCTGCGTTCTTAACACTTTGATCTTTATTCAGTCGAGCTCAATGCTCTTCCGTTCTTCAGTGTTGTTTCACTATCTTAAACTCTTCCAAGTTAAATGGTTGAATTAAGACTACTTTACTTATCCATTTTGATATTTCTAGAGTATTTTAATTATCGCTTGACTTTGCGACTTCTTGCAGTTTTTCAATATGGCTAAGAAATATTTCTGCTCTTCTTCTAGTGATAACGTTCTGGTTTTCATATTGGTTTATTTTTTTGAAACCCCCACTTCTTCTGAACCATAGATGCTACTACTTTAAGCGCGCTCCTGGTGTCATTTCCCAACTCCATATTCATTTCGTTTACACTAACGCTGGGTCAGATGTATTACTGTTGTAGAGAGCTGATTATTGTCATTTTGTTTATGGATCTGTACTTGTTCCCAGAGAACCGGTTTCATTTTCTTGTTATAATTTCATTAGGTATTCCTGTTTGAATCAAAGCATTTCTCTTGAATTTTAAATAAGATCTAAGTTGAATTGTTGTGATAATAGATTTGTTCAGACTTTTGCTAGATGATTTTAAATACATGCATTTTTGCAATTCTAATGTATTTGAATGGAGTTTATTAACAGAAGATATTTTTAATTGGTTTACTTATTGCATGAGCTCTTATCTTAATTGATCGCTTCAGATTTGATTATTGGTGTCAGCTTTGAAGCATTCCAGGGGAGTTCTGTATCTTTTTAGGGGCACTTTCTTTTGGTGAAAGATTTGGTGTATTTCTACAAGTATCGCTTAATGGTCCTAGTTCTATTTCTAATGTATTCCTTCTTCAACTGTTCAAAGTACTTCGAATTTATGTTTTCTTTCAAAAATTTTCTTGTGAGTTAATACAAAGTATATCTTGGGTATCATCTTTAGTTGCGAATTATTGAACTGTAAGGTTGCTTGGGAGGATGGGGCATCTAGCCACTTATTATGAGAGTATTGACAATGGTTAGATAATTTTCGTTTAGATCGTTTCTGCAAGATTCACATTTCTGTTGACCGAGCAATAATGTCGCCCAATATGAACTAGCTTTCGGGTTCCCGTTTTCTTGCATATAGTTTCTTTCATATTATTATATAATTACATAAATACCTCAACCATTTTTCCTATGTGCGGTACAAGAAAACTTGTCAGAATATACCTTTTTTCATAGTTTGATCCAACTGCTGGAAATCTCTCAATGCTCGGACATTTTTTTTACCTCTTTTGTTAATTTTCTGTCCAAGTAAAGTACTAAATAGTTCATTTTTTCGTTTTATTCTTTTCTAAAAGTTAGAAAACTAAATAAAAATAGAAAAATAGTCTCTGAAATCCTTTCCCACCTAGAATTCACCTCTTGCAGTACTGGGAAGCCAAGCTAACAAACTAGTTAATATTGCTTCAGGGACATATGTTTACATAGAGACAGGAATTGAGCGTTTACTGTGGTTAGTCTTAGCTGATAACTAAGTTATCTTTTTTGTATCTGCTAGTGTGTTTTATTTATTTTGAAGCGGTGTTGAACCACTTTTTGCAATCCATGTTCGATGATTCTCATAAATTTTGTTTCAATGATGTTAAGTTGTGTTCTCAGATTTCAAGTAATTTGTTTATCTCTTGGGCTTCAGGTAAAGAATTAATGAAATGCCTGCACTTATAAGACACATTATTTTTGTTTAGCACTATTGATTAATAAGTTTAATATTTTAAATATATCCTAGATGGGAACAAATCTTGCAATGAACATTCCAAACTATTAATTTGTCGGTGAAATCATTCTCATGCTTTAATATTATCTCATTGAGGTCTAACTCTTTTCAAACTAAGATGTTCAAAAAATTTATATTGTGGAAATTCTGCTCTGTGTATTATTAAAACCATATTTCGCACTTGCTGATTTCTGTTAGCAACAGATGATATTAATAGAACAGAAAAAAAGGATTGCCGAGGTTGTAGAAAGCATAGACTGTTATGAAATGACCAATTAGATCCTTTGGCTTGAGATGGATGATATTAGAATTGCTGAGACATGTTCTATTCAACTACTTGGTAGAGGTTTTAAATGCAAATATAGAACTATACCTTGCAAACAGAGCAAATAAATTTATAAATTAGTTTCTCTATTTGACTCCCAAAGATTTCAAAAATTTAGATAATGCATGTATAGATGTAATTTACTACTTTATGCATACTTACTAATAGCAACTAGCAATTATCAAACTAAAAGGAACAAACCGAAACTTTCTTTTAGTCTTAAGTACAAGATTGTTAAGATCATGTTCCATCGAGTAAAACGGATAACCGGATTTCGATACGCCTCAGATTTGATTAGTGTTCCAGGAAGAGATATTTAGATTTGTTTTTTTTCAATTACTTCATTGTAAGGCAAGAACAGTTCATTAAGATTTTTTCTTAGTGATGAGGATATTGCAGTATCTGAATCTGGAGCTTGGTTATACTTTTTTCACCTAGAGTAGTCAAATTAAGTAACGAAGAATCAAGAATGAGATGATCAAAAACTCTTTGTAAAATCTAAATACTAAGAAAAATAAATAAAAGACCTTTTTTGGTGTCATGAAAAAAGTCTGCGCTCTTGAGGACAAGAACATCCTGTTGGTGGAAATATTTTAACCATCTTTCTAAGTGGATAACATAAAGTGATTCCCAGATACTATTTTCATAACCCTGCCTAAATAAACTTTCCTCATTGTTTGATAATTTTAGGTGCTGCTGAAACTGCAGCAAATCATTTTCTATAGCTTTTTCTTGCGCGACTTCAGCTTTATCAAAAGGAAACCTTTTATTACTTTTTTGCATTTTCATCAGTGAAATTATTCTTTTAACTGGATCCCGAACCAAGTAAATTTTTCTTAGTCTATTCTTGCACATAGTTCTTAACAAATTTGGTGCTTCTAAGTTTGCGGAAAGATCTACAGAGCTTTCTCCTGTTAAATAAAAACTTGGATCAAAAATATTTTGATCCCGTTTAAATTCCTTCAAGAAAGCTTCATTATAACCTTTTCTTGATTTCGCTTTAGCATCACGAAAATAGAATAATTCTCCAACTTGCTCTTCTCTTTCTATGTTAACCTTGACAGGTATGATTTGCTCGTGCTTGCTTAAATACATATACAAACTTGTAGATCCTCCTTTTCTTGTTCCAATGATAAGAAAATCTGCAACACATTCTTTCTTATCCTCAAAGATCTGTAAATCTGCATTCTCTCATACTTCAGTTTGAACTAAGCATCCTCCAAGTTTACTGCATAAAGTGGTTTGCTTCTCAAACCCAGTTAAATCATGTATTGTAACTATTTCTCCAGATTTAGGTGACACTTTATCCCAACAAACAACTCTTTTAGAGTACTCAAAAACCTTTTTTCAGGTTTATGTTTATCTAATCTTGCATAAAATAATTCCTTCGCGAAGTCATATAATTTGATATCAAGGTAATTAAGCTCAAAAAGTGCATCTCTAGCTTTTTGTGAATACTTTGACAGCTCTTTTTCATATTTGTTATAGTTAAATGCAGAATGATAGCTTAAAATTTCAAGACCAAGCTCTGGTTCAAATAGATCAAGTGATTCTTCAGCATATTCAAGAATAGAAAACCAATCTAATCTCAGTAAAATTTCTTTTGCAAACTGCAGCTTTTCCTCATCTGAGCTCTTGTCATCAATTAAACCATAAGTTAAATACTTCAGATGTAAATTTTGATTATGTAAATAACACTTTTCTCTTTCGGTTTTGTCAAATTCAGAAAAATCTTCAAAAGTAAATGAAACACCTTTCATCCTTTTTCGAATTGGGTTCTTTGGGTCACATGTAAAGTGATTGTCATTATCCTTTCTTCCAGTGATTGTATAGAACGATGATAAACTTCTCATCATTGGCTCATGTAGACGAAAAATCCATTGCTGACAGACGCCATTTCGAGCACCTTTACACTTTTCAATTGCATCAAAGACTTGATCCTTCGTTGGTGTTTCTTCTCCCCAATCTGAGCAATTTTTTCTCCTTAATATTTCTCCCAAATACCTGTGCCCATTATACATGGTGTATCTGTGTTTTCTTGACCTTTGAATAGAGGAAATAAATTTATATTGCATGAAAAGAGAAAAGTTTTCATCAAAGGTAGATCCAAGTGTTCTCCCACCTGCTTTATCGAACTAAACATTAAGGTACCGGAAAGGTTACATGCGGAAACAAAAATTCAACATTTAGTTCTTCTCTACAGGTATAAGAAGGATCTCTTGCTATAGGTTGGGCCTCTGGATGTTGTGAATTGAAGGGATTGGACACTGTGTGCTCAATTCCTTTACCTGGTAACTGGGAAGAATTAAAGTCTGAGCTTAAGAAAGCAGTTATAAAGAGAAAAAGCAGCAAACCGAGCATAACTAATAGAATAATACCAAAAAAATACTTACTAGTAGATTTTGTTACTTCGCAATACGATTTATCCATTACACTGTGCCAACAACGAATCTTTGACACAAAATAGGTTGAATATGTATTAATCTTTCTCCTCCTAGACTTACACTTGGGTTCATTAAGTTGAGATATTACATGAAATCAATATATAATTAAAATACACAAGTTTCGTTTCATAGTTTCTGGCATAGCAAAATTTTGGGCAATTGCTCGTTTGCCATTCCCAGGGATTAAAGTTTGTTTTCTTATCAAATTTTAGGACAGAAATCACAATATGGAAAAGCATTAATGCATATGATTCAACGCGAGATGACAAGTCTCTTGGTCTACTGGTGCCTAGTGTAGATGAATCAATCACGTAAAAAGAAATAAACCTCATACCAAAATATTGGTGTTCTTATTGTCATCAAACTCAGAGAAATACTTTTGTTGTTGGAACAACTGAATACAGATATACTTTTGCTACAAGAAAAAAAAACTCAAGTAGATAGAAGCTACCTTGGCAGGATTTCAGTCCTCCACCAGGAAGATGGTTCTGCGAAAATGGTCTGAAAATTCTGAGTGTGCAGCTACTTTTGAAAGCAACGAACTTCAAACAAGATTACTGAGCACATCCACGAGTAGGACCAGAAAACAGGAGTTGGTTCTCAATATTGGTAAAAGAGGAAAACTGATAACTGGATGGTTCATGCGCCCTGTCAGGAGTAGGTGGAGGAAAACATAAACATCTAATACATAAACTGGGAGAATGTTACAAGAAACACAACACGAGGGACGCTAAAGCTATCTGCGACAACATCAATGCTGGATATTCGAGGAAAGCTACAAGCTACACGAACAAACTCGTCTTTTTTAGGCCTGTTATTAACTGATTGTTGTATTGCTGGATATATATATCTCTCTCTCTCTCTCTCTCTCTATATATATATATATTTGTCCCAACCCTTAACTTTAAGTAAAGTCCTTTTGTTGCGCGAAACTATATATTTGCTTTTGCTTTGTAAAGCTATCTCAAAGAGGTATTCGAGTGGCTCTCAAGCCCAGAACTGTAAATACGCTCAACAAACCAAGTATAGATATATAATATTTGTCTGCGTTCTTATTAACACTAGCGTCTACTCGAATATTTTCTCTAAGTTAAAAAAGTCAAGATAATAAACAAAAACTTCAGAAAACGGGATAAAAGGTAAAGAAAACAAGCCGCCTACTAACTAAGAATTAAAAGACAGAGCCTATATGGGGTATACCTATTTCTAGTGAACCGGTTAAGCAAGGTGCGAAAACTAAAATATTCAAAGTACTATAAGTACCTCTCTGAAAAAACAAGACTTTGACAGCTTGACCATCCAACTAACAAAAATGATAAACGAAATTAAAGAAAGATAAAACAAAAATCGTGAAATAAAAGGTTTTCTGACACGTTTAAAAATTTAAGAAAATGTAGTTGGATTGAAAGAAACTCTATTGGGGATATAAGCAGAGACACTAACAATGTCCTCACCACTAATACCAAGCTCTACACTGTGATAAAAAAGATCCTAGAAGGAATATTCCAGCTGAAGAAACAACCAAGTTACAGTAGATGCAACTCATAAGGAATCAGAAAGATACTATGGGGAAAGAATACTTTCGAAAAGCACAGAACCGGAGAAGAAAAGCCAAAACACAAATGGAATAAAATGACCAACTGCAAAAAATAGAAACTCCTATATTGCGTCCGAAGCTGCTCCTGGTCTCTTCTTCTGGTCAATTTCTTCCCTAAATACCACCCTTATTCTAGCTCATACAACAGAGTGAGTAACTCTCAGAGCTATAATACAAAGTTATATCCTCCTTTCACGATGCACAAAAAGATGAACACTGGAATCGTATAAGAAATGCCTGTATGGTCATGAAATTGACTGAAAAACTTATACTCAAGCTCCGCCTGAGCCTTTCAAGTTTCAAATCCCGTGTTTGCAATTCAGGTCCTGGTAACCTGGTCTCTTCTTCTGTCTATTCACAGTGAGATATTAATCCAGATAGAAAGATAACTTTGGCACTTTTGCAAAAAGGTGAAAACTTACATATCCTCTAATCTGTACCCGATAACTGTGACATGATATACATTGAAACATTAGAACATTCTTACACCGTGATTGAACTGTGGTTATACAATTTGAATCTTTAACTTCATTTGTAATTTCCCCGAGTGATCGAGTCTCGCAAGATATGTCAAGATTTTGCATGGCTATGTCAGGATACCCAGCTCAAGAAACAGCTATCTGAATATAGAGAGCAAACCCTGGATTTGAATTCATAGGTGTCATAGATCATGGATAATCCATATCGTATTAAGTATTTTGAGTTTGATAGTAGAGTACCCAGGGCAAACTAATTACTATCCAACTAAGCCCGTTACTGTATCTCCTCTATTTTACTTAACGCTAACTATGGAAATTTGGCTTTACACATTTTTATTGGCGTTTTTTTTGTTAGAAAGTTCTTAGCTGGTCGTGAAGTTAATGGTAATAGTGATAATCAGCAGGGATTTTGCTTGGAATTATCATGATCTATAAACGAAGTTTAAAATATTTTGAGTTTACTGTGAGTGATATCAAGGTTCTTTCCAGCCACTTTGAGTGGAATTTGATCTTATCGTGAATATTATCTGAGTGCATAGCAATGTGACCCACGAGGTTAGCCTTCTCAATATTTGAATCCAATAAAAGTATTGGCCAGAACATTGATTCTCAGGAAATATATTTCTGAGTACAAGTATTCTCAGAGTATCATTGAGTCATAGGGTAATCTTGTTCTGGCTGTCATATGGTTCAATTATTAAAGCGTTTCTCTGACCATGCAGCTCTATTTTGTGATTCTAAACAATTGAGAGTAGGATAATCAGAATCGTTCGATAAGTATTGCAACGGGTAATAAGTAAATATTCTTAAGCTTCATTTAGCTGGACCCCTAGATGAGGTGCACCCGGACCCACTTTGTCACCCAAAATCTTCAAAAGTCTGTAAAACTCTACGATCAGGACCCATTTTGCATTCCTAGATAAGAAAAAACAACCGGTGCACGATAATGTCAATGGCTAATAAATATTCTGAGAGGATAAATGTTCTTTTGCCAAATTTATTTTCTGATTTTATTCTTACATCGAATATATATCTATAATGCATCGAGTTTTGCTTCGGAGGCACAAAGGAAGTTATTCTTACAGTTTTCTTGTCTGAAGTTGAACTCTTTTAGCATACATGATGCTAATATATATAAATAAACTTGTTTCTGCGGCAATTATCTATTCTATTATTGCAATGTTGTTACCACCAAGTAAGTTTTCGACAGGATCTAGTACTATTTTAATATTGTGTTACATCCACGATAACATGTTAATTCATGGCCCTTATTATTTGAATTTTAAGTTTGTTCTTCGCTCCTATCTGTGTGAAAAAAAGTTATGAAGAAAACTTCCTGATCATGATTAGATTCTTACATCTTTGTACTCGTAAGAAACCTGGTCATTAAGACCAAAATATTATGATAGCTTACAGTTTTAAATAAACATCCCAAAAGCCCAAATTATTCAGTATCATATCACTGAAACAACCCTATTATAAGTTTTACCAAAGCACAAATCCTGTACTATAATCACTTTTCGTTTTTTCTTTTATATATATATAGGTTTTATATGCAAAGTCCCAGGTAGATTCTTAGGTAGACTTTTGAAAAGATGCTCTAATTCAAATAATATGTTGCTTGTTTGTTAAGGTGTAATTTAAATCCGATACGCCACATGCAAGTAAATTTTAGGGGTGTTAATATTGGTTATATTTAAAATAAGTTATCTAACTTACCTCATGATAAATTGTAAATGTTAGTTAGTGAAAAATGTTTTTTAATAATTCCAAAACGTAATTAGTTCACGAACATTTATCACATAAACCAAATTCCACATATCTATCTTTAAACTAAGCTTCAATTGTTAACTAGGTGTTTCTCTAAAACATTAAAATAAAATATTTTTATTTAATTATTCGTGGCGAAGAATAAATATTCAGTGACATGTAAATTTATTCATAATGTCCTGTATGATATCATTGCAGCCAATAATTTGATATGTGCAGAACGTGACTACGTTACAAGTCCGTTGGTATTAGATGGAAACCTTGAAAACTCCCACTAATTGGGGTATACAATGGTTAAAATAGAAAAAAATATTTGGACTAATTTATATTTAGGCTACCAGTAATAAATATAAGGTTTTGAGTCTCATAAAATAGTATTGATTCAACCCTGATTAGCAAAAATTATCAATACAAACTTCGTATAATTAGGGAGATATGAGAATTAACCCATATAAAAATTGTTTCAGAGTTGCTTAGAAATAGATTTTGCACTATTCAATTTTGAATCCTACCACAAAATCTCCCTCAAAACTTATGAAATAAACACTTAATAGACTGGTCTGCTAAAAACCACTTTTTCTGATTGGATGAATTGAATTGCCGATTATAAAAATCATTAAGATTAGTATTGATGGAATAGAACAATAATAGGTTGAGGTCATTATTGAGAAACAAGAAGCATGATATATTAAAGGTATAATATTCTAATCCCTAAAAATATACATGTTCTATGAAAAAAGTTTAGCTCTCATGCCAGATCTAGTAATCACGCATGTGATGAAAGATTAAAATGCACAAGCAAAAAATTCTTCGATGCATTCACCGTTAAATACAGTTCAAAATATACATCAAACAGAACATATATCAATATAAAAGAGAAAATATTCCACAAAGTAGGACCAAATTGCCGTCTAAATTGACCAAAAGTCATCATTGACAAACAAATGAGGATTCTAATGACCAATTTATCCTCTGATACTTAAGCTTAATACCCCATCAAAACATAAGTATACGAATAACGGGCCAGATTATACAAACTAGAAACATTTTATGAATCTTCACTAGATTCAGGCTATAATTGATCATTTAGGGCATCATATGAAGAAGTGTTAAGCTTCACAAGAGAGGTAATTATATGAAACATCTGACTTTCGATGTAAAAACTGATATTCTTCGGAATATGTAGTTCACATAGTAATTAACTCACAACCAAAGGAGGTTAAAAATTTGAAAAAAACCCTCAAAGAATGCTAGAGTAATTCGCAAAGAGGAGACAGAGAACCAATACTATAGTTTTTAGATAGGATAAGCTAAGTCAATTCACGATTATGACAACCAGTGAATTGGGAATTAAAGTGAAACCGCATTGAATTTGATATAGAATATTGTGGTTCATAGTTTTTAACATTTGAAAATATAATACGAAAAAATATGTACACATTGAACGCGGGTAATTTGAAGCAAGAAAGTGCAAATAAAAATATAGTCAAAACAGAAACTTACATAAATATAAAAGGAAGAAAATCAATTTAGAATAAACATCCATATATGTATATGTAAAAGGAGATAAAACATTCAAACAAAGACAGACTATTGTCACCAGATTTTAAGTAATGTAGGTGAAATGCCAGGACTACCGTTTTGTAAGAAGCAACTCTAGACCACTTTAGTCTCTTTAAAGTTTTAGCTTTTACATGGGGCATAGGGGTAGATGTTCATGTTTTATTAGGTAAGAAGTAAATCAATAACTAAATATGAAGGTATATGAGGAAACTTATTTATAGCAACTATTAACTTGTTTAATTTTGGATGTAGTATAGATGATTAAAATGGGCTTAAAAGACTTAAATTTCTTTTATCTGTTTCTAGTTGAGCTTTTTCGAGTTTCACTCTTCCGTGATGACAACATGGATGATTTATGATTTTGTGTTAGTAACATGTCCACGTCTGAGAAGTTCTTGTGGGAAATTTTAGGAATGGGTCTATAAGTCTCCAAACAGTTTCATGTGGTTTGGGTCATTTTTATTCACTATTGGGCTTCTTTTTTTTTATTCATAAATGGATTAAATGATATGAAGTACATTACTTCTTACTTCCTTGGAGCATTTGTCTCATGAGAACTTGGAGTCCCAGTATTAAAATCTAGTAAGGTCGACACCATACCTATTACTCTCATAAGATAATTCATTGCTGCTTCTGTAAGTAGTTATTTGTCTAGGCCCCATACTAGAAGCAAATGAGTCTTATCTAAACATTTCCCATCTTTTTTTTATGCTAGAACACTCAAGATTGCGACACAGAGTGTTCAGATTCCACAAGGTTTAATGAACTACATTCCAGCTGCAGATTTTCTTTGGTTTTTAGCACAAGGTAAAAATATTTTGACCCTATGTTTACTTCTCTATGACAACAATATTATAATATCCGCTGAAGCTGATTGAGCAGCCATGAACATGTTGTGCCTCTGCCGGCATCACCTGGAATTTTGTGTAGAAATACCATAAAGCTTGGCAGTAGAATTTTTATATTTTTCAACGTTAACTTGATCTATTCCTCCACTGTAATTTGATATCACGCAACATGTTGTTCAAATGCACATTTCTCAGGGTTCAATGAGGGTTGTCTACATCCTTTAATCTTACAGTAACATCATTCACAACACTGTTGGATAAATGTGAAAACCCTCTTTTTTATATTTCTCTGGACTTTGCTTTCTTTTTTCTATATTTTTTAGATGTTCTTGCTGTTGCACAGTGTAAAAATTTTTGGTTTTCCTCTGCAACTGTGTATCTAAGGAGCATTATATTTTAAAAAAGATCTTGGATGTATTTTCATAGTTTGAGCCTGGACTATTTGATTAGTAAATCAGCTCTACCCCCTGTAGCACTCGCACAGGATTTTGATAAATGTTTCACGCACATAGGTTTATACGATCCACGTACCTAAGTAGGGTTACCCAGAGTAATTGAACCATGTGGCATGATAGCTCCAACTTTATCCAGACAAAAGTCGTTTATACCATGAAGCACTTCATCCATATATTGGTCTTTATTTAGTTTACTTTCTAAATCCACAATTTTCTCAAAGCAATCGAAACCGATAGAATACATGCCCACGAAGATAAAATTTGCTAAGCGATGTATGTTATAAATATGCACCAAACCAGAGTACATTTTATTGTGCTCATTGGTACTAACCTCTGAAAATACAATACCTTTGGCATTATAAAAGATAATCCATAAAAAACTCCTCCTATTACACAGTCCTGTGCATTTTTGATTATATCCTTAAAGCTTAGAGTCTTAGTGCTTGTTCGCTTGAAGACAGTTTTTTAATTATATTTAAAAAATAAATTCTCGAAAAACTAAGAACCATAAATTAAGAATGTGAGCTAAGCTCAAAAGCAGTTACTGCAATATCTGCTAGATTCTTGTACCCAATCGTCTTAAGTTCGTCTGCCTGCAGTTCACAGAGAAATCTTCTTTCAGCTGTACTTGCCTGGACTTCATGGCCACCGTGTTAAATTGACAAAACATAAAAACATACTTACCAGCCTTGAGCTAAGATGTAATATGTTACCCGAAGCGAGAGAGCTTATGTTGCGCCATCTCAACAACTTTTCTCTTTAATCAATGATTCTATATGTTTTTTTCCTCTGAAAAACAACAAGAAAAAATATTTCACCACTTAAAACAATGACAAACTCGCTTTGAAAACTTCGAGCATTGCTTCTGATGCAGATCGCCAGTATAGGATCAATTCATCTTGCTCTACGGTTATTTTCTTTTTTTCAATCACTTTGAGCTCAGATACAGGCTCTGTGTTTATGTTGTTTTTCATTAAAATATGTATTTTTTTTATTTATTTAAGCAAAGAGTTAAATTGCCCATAGAGTGAAAGGATTAAACAATAAGAATGACCTGAAAACTAATCCCCTAACTTAACCGATAGTGTTCATTAGAACACAATATTACATTACCAGGGATTCCAAATGTCATCAAAGGAAGAGGACATCGAAAGAAAAAGAAAACAGTCTTCAATGGTTGATTCTTGTGGCACCTCCACTCATTCTCATAGGGAAAAAAGGTCAAAGCTGGAAATTTCGGATCTAAATAAGGGATTCGATGATATCAAGGGTAAAATTTTGGGAAAAAATGAAGCTTTAGCCCAAACTAAGTCAAAGACAGAGAAGATGAAACTCTTGAAAGAAAGGCTAAAGAAGAAAAAAGAGTCAAAAATGTCCAAGCTTCAGTCTTTAAAAGAAAAGTTAAGGAAGAAAAAGGAGAAACACCACCAAACGACATCATTGGCACAAAAGCCGGTCTCTAGTTCCAGGAAGAAAACAGTGGTTCAAAACAATCTATTTGACTCTTCTAATCAACAAGAAAAGAAGACTCACCTTTCAAAGCTCGCTTTAATCAGAAAAAAATTGGAATCATCCTCGAAAGCTTCCATTCATCAACCTCTAACCATCAAACCAACTTCAGATGAAGATCCATTTGATGTTTATATGCAAAATCTTAAACCAGAGCACTCCAAAAAGAAAATTATAGGAGAATTTATTGACATTGAATCTCCAGAAGAATCAATTTTTTCTAACTGGAAGAAAAACCAGCAACTTAAATTTGCTAAACTGTCTAAAAATCAAAAGAAGCGCAATGAAGGAATTCTAACGTACAAGAAAAACCACGCTTTTTTTCCTTACAGGCAAGTAGTAAAAAATATTTATATTCCCGGTTCATCCATTCTAAATGCAACAAAAGATAGCATTAAATATTTACGAGGTTTGGAGGATATAGAAGTCAGCGGGAAAGGCAGGTTTGATCCATATTTATGTCCGATTGATTCTTGGGCACATTGTGGCCTCTCAGACTCTATCATGCGTGCACTAAATAAAAACGGATGGACGACCCCATTGAGTGTGCAAAAACAAGCAATTCCGATTTTAATGAGCGGGAGAGATGCCATCGTAATAGCTAAAACTGGCTCTGGAAAGACTCTTGGTTTTGTATTGAGTCTAATCAGGCATGTTTTGAAAGATTTGGAGGATGAAACTGAAATAAATCCTGAGAAGTTTTACAATAAGTTTTTCTCTGGATCAAATGAGAGCGAACTAACTCGCATGAGGCAAGCAGATTTACATTCTGCTAATGATCCAGAATTTCAATTAGAAATTAGTAAATACAGAGGAGACAATCCTGGTGTTCGAGGTTTAATTCTTGTTCCTTCCCGAGAACTTTCAGCCCAGATTTGCTCTGTTCTGGATCAATTTACTGCATTTGAAGAGAAAATAAGTTTTCTGGAGTGTTGTGGTGGTACAGATATTTCAGCTCAAATAAGTGCTCTAAGATCAAGTCAAAATATTACAGTTATTGTAGGGACACCCGGAAGAGTTATTGAACTTCTTCAGAGAAATTCAGGGAAATTGTTATCTCTAAGAAATGTTTCATTTGTGGTGTTAGATGAAGCTGATCGTGTTTTTGATAAGGGTATTTTTCGGATTTGTAGGTTATATTTAGGGTTTTTGCCGCAGATTGAGGAAATAATGAAGTGTGTCAGACCAGATAAACAGATGAGTATGTTTAGTGCCACTTTTCCACCTCAAGTTGAAGCTTTAGCAAAAGAGTTATTAAGATTTAGATTCTGTGAAGTAACTGTTGGTGGAAGAACTAAAGCCTCAAATTTAATCCAACAAAGAGTTGAACTCGTAAGCATTCGAGAGAAGACTCAAGTCTTGTTAAGATATCTCGGTCTTTTCTTTCAAAATAAACTGGAAGTACACACTGGAGATCAGTATTTATGATTTTATTTTTATCTCTTAGCAAGCAGACAAGCTTAGAATATAATCTTAGTACCTCAAAAGTATTGGTTTTTGTTAATGAACAAGATGAGGCGGATAGATTGTTTAAAAGACTGAAAAAGTTTGGATACGATTGTCTCTCACTTCATGGGGCTTCCGATCAAGAAGATAGAACGAACGCCCTTTCTCAGTTTAAGGCACGCTCTGATAGTGAAAATGCGATAAATATTTTGGTTGCCACTGGTGTAGCTGGAAGAGGGATAGATGTACCAAATTTAGATATGGTGGTGAACTATGATGTGCCGAATCATATTGAAGAGTATATCCATCGGATTGGAAGAACAGGAAGGGCTAGAAGACAAGGCCTTTCTATTACCCTCCTTACACCTGAGGATGAAGCGTTTGCACCTGATCTAGTCAAGGCTTTCACGCAAAGCAAGAATCCAATGACCAGAACACAAGGTGAGCAATGGGAGTTCTTAAAGCAATTGAGCGATACTTTTAGAGAAAAGATAAAGAATGGAGAGGCTATGTTTCGGTCTTCTGGGTATCGAGGATCTGGTCTCCTGTCAAAAGGAGAAAAAGGAAAAAGTGTTCAGAGCAAGATGAAAAAAACCGTCGAGAATGATAAGAGAGAGCAGCTGGGCTTTATAAAACCTGGGGTGAAGGATAAGGGTGCTTCTGATAGCGAAAAGAGTGATGATTCTGATGAAGAGTTGAAAACAAAGAAAAGGAAAAAGAGGCGTAAGGTAAATCCTTTCCAAATTGCCAGAGAAACTGCTGCTAGAATAACTAACTCTGAATCTCAAGGAGTTGCCGATATTTTCACATCCAAGAAGGAAGCTATTGTAGAAGGTGTTGTGAGAGAGGTGGAATGGTTTTCGAAAATTATTGATATAAATGATTATCCACAAAATGTCCGTGTTCAAGTCACAAACAAAGTTTGGTTGAACCAAGTTGCCAATAGGACAGGCACTGAAATTATGGTTCGTGGAGAATTTAGAACGAAAGGCAGGAAAACAGCAGGTTCTCAACGTTTGCATCTCTTGATCGAAGGACCAAAAGTCAACTCTATTCATGCAGCGGAGAGTGAAATTAGCGAAATGATTGAAGATGAAGGCGCAATTTCACAATTTCGAGAAAACGGCGGAGCTGTTGCCCTAGGGAATTACTCTGTCTTGTAATGAGGAATTCTTCTTGCGTGCTTTTGAGGTTTCTGATGTTTAACATGAAAAGGTAAGCCTGTATTCACCTTTGTCTGGTTTGCTTTGCACTATGCACATTTCTAAAATTCGATCGTAAGTTTCTTAGTTGGATGAGAGAAGTAAAGTCACAAATATGAGTTCCTTTATCTTGTTTGGTTTTGGAAGTGATGGTTTAGGTGCTCGTTTTGCCTTAAAATCGGGGCTATTTTGGAAAGTATGGGGTCTGCTCTTATGTCCTGGATCTCCAGATTTAAATTAGTTCTCAGCTAATTTCAAGTCTCTATTGGCAGCTGTTCTGCTGTATAGCCTCAACTAGTTTTCCATGCGACGCTATGCCTAACTCAACAGCTTGAATTTATTCGTTGTACGCACCGCATTGAGGGGTCAACATTTGCTCTAATCATACAAAAAAAATGTGTTCCAAAGTCCTGTAAAAGTTATTCAACCGCATTTTTAAAATTTATCAAGTTTTTTTGCTCTTTTAAACAGATTTTCGTTTTTTTATGATAAGGATGATCTACGAGGTAGCTGGCTAAGTATGGAAAACTATAGTCCAATTAGTTAACTGTTCAGACCCTTCTCCACAATTATCCTGCTTTCAAAATCTCATTTTGTGATGATGCAAGAGTATTCTTGAAGACCTAATGGTGAAGTTAATCGGGAATTTCTTAGATCAAGAAACTATTGATCTCATAGGTTTTAGCAACCGATGTTCATTCGATATATTCTGCCACAGCTACCATGCAGTTATTTTTACAAACCAGCCTCAACCCTCCCCCAATCATTTTTTAAACCAGTAGTCAAACCAATGGCAGTAATACTCTTAAACAATGGAGATATGGCCTTAAATTACGAGTACTCTTTTCACCTCTCATCGCCCTCCCTGCTAGATTGACCAACTACCTAGCCCTCATTGTGATCTACATTGCCGATAGAGTCAAACTAGTTTCAAATGACAAGGTATTTAAAACTTACTTTAGTACTAATGCTCCTAGCTATAATAAATCTTATTTTTTCATTGTGATTTTCTGCTTCTCTACTTAGTTTTTCTAATTGTTCTATTGTTCGGTTTGTAGTCTTCCCTCTCTGTCTATACCTCTGTTAGAGTTCTCTCTTAGAGTTCTCTCTCTTTTTCACCGTACCAAGCGCTCAATTTTTCCATCAGGGCAGGTTTGCAATTAGGTTCTTGAGGATTAAACCAAACTCAATATATTTTTCAACATTTTTCATGCTCACCTCTATTTTCATTATCTTCGACCATCATTTTTCATTCAAAGTTAGATGAGATTAATATAGCATCGCGTTCTATGGGAGAAAAATGTTGTTTAATAGCAGAGTTCAGCTGTGTAGTTCATATCCTCAGAATCGCTCATGAAGTAAAGCTTTCATCCTCTTGTTTTATTCATTCTGGCTCCATAGAATTAATAAATAATACATCCTGGTTTCTTAATATTTTGAGTCTTTTACATAAAGTATCTTGATTAGTTATCTTTTCTTCGGTGCACTAGCTAAGGTTTTCTAAGAATAGTTAGAACTATGACTTGAAACAAACAAATGAAGACTTTTAGTTCTTAATGTCATGAATCTTTTTTTTGTAGGATTATTAAAACCGCCATATCTTCAAGAATCATACTTTTTGAGAATCAAGTTCATGATTTTGCAAAATATAAATGGAAGGTACGTTGCTTAGACAAAATCTTGTCCAATAAGAATCAAATAATGTTATGAAAGCTCTTGTCTTGCAGTTTTCAACCGATGGCTTGGAACAATGGGATCTTTAAGGGAAACTCGTTGGGACGACTATATCCATCCTCTCACCCGTTGTAAAGAAGCCCAAATAATGGACACCTGTGCTTCATTCGATAAGTTGCCATCAATTCTCCAACTAGTCTGCTTAACAACGTGTTTCTATTTTTTTGGCTCTAATAAATTTCAGAGAAGAAGCGCTGCCACAATGAGTTCAATAATATTGATATTTCACCCGATGATTTGTTGCTATGAACTTCTGGGAAACCGGTCGAACTCTTGATATAAAACCGCGATGATCGTCTAAGGAAGACTAAACTCCGCTTGGCAAGGAAAGGAGCACACTCGGCAGCCACGCATCAATCTTGGTCGATGAAGAAGTAATGGATATTCCATGGTTTCAATAGGTCTTACATGATATAGAAAGTAGTCTGAGAACAGTTATTAGGGATTCTTATGTTGCAGCTAAAGTACAATAGAAGCAAGAAGAAAACAGCCTCAAATTTTATTGGTTTCGCTGAGAATTTTTCAAATCAATAATAAGTATGAGGGAGCAGGTAAATCATTGAGCCAGAGTTTATTTAGGGTACTTGCAGAAGGGACACATCCAATACCCCCTCCAGGATATTTATATATGTCTAGGATTGTAGAATATACAGTACTGCGTGTCCTCTTGAGAGTAGTGCAACTGGAACCCTTGATATTATTTACGGATTTGTATTGATACTAAGTTAACCCATATGCTAAACTAAAATCTGAAAAATATGGACCTTCTGTTTGAGATACCAAAATATTGAATCAAGCCCAGGTTTCACTGCGGTATCGAAAAAAAACCATGTTCATTAGAAACAACACAGGGGCTTTATAGATATGAGCATGCTTTAAACCGGGCAAGGAGAAATCGCCCAATATGATCTACCTTCCTTAACCTTACAAAACCAATGTCCTGCACAGTGAGTATCAATAAGCTGCAGAACCGAGTTTTTATATTGTGAACTATTATCTTTGTTACACATACATGAGAGATAAGCTTCTTATTTAAAGTCGTTTTTATACAATATTCTATAGTAAACCTTGAGCGTCTCAAGGGGTTTAGATGCTTTTTAGTTAAATAAATGATAATGTTAGAAAATCATTTTTAATAGCTAGTTTAATAATAATGGAAAATATGGACTAAAGTAAGTGATTCATGCGTAGATAATACTTGTAGTTAGACGTGTTTATCGAGATAACAAGAGCTTCTCGAGAAGGATTTTACCTAAATATTTGTTTTGCGAGATAACGAGAGAGCTCTTCTCGAGAAGCTCTCGTTAAGACTCACTCGCTAAACACGCCTAGCCACAGGTATCAAAATGTGAATCCAGATATTTCCCAAAATAAGCATTAATAATTAAAAATATAAGTTCACTTTAAAATAGTAAATAAGTATCTTTGTAAATATCTCTTCTTCTATATATACTCGATGACTGTATTTGGAAACCCGGCTCAATTGCTCCTAATAAACCACAGCACAGGCTGTTAGACTTGCATGTTTGTTATTTTTAAGTTATCTTCAAAACTGATTCCTGTATCTTTGTAAGCACCAGTGTCCAATTGGATCCTTGTTAGATTATTTATATCTTTCCTAAAATTCAACTATGTTCGTGTCATTATTACACATGTGTCTCTAAGGCAATTAAACCTTAAAATACAGAGACTAGGTTTGCTCTAAATAGAAAGATACTCGAGGGTCGAACATGCACACTGTTGATGCATACATATTAAATATATTAATAGAATCTCTGAATAAAATGATGGAAAATAGTTCTTATACAAGTCTGGTAACAATGGTTCATGATATTAGTATGACAAAGAAATAGCTGATGGGTCCCAAAACACATGTACGACACCCTTTTGCTAGGTTTATCAGTTTTGGAATACCCAGTGTAAATAATCAGATACCTTAGCTAAGGCAAAAAATGGGTCTAATTTGTTTTAGACATATATTTCAAGAAAACTAGAGAGCAAGTTGAGCAAACATAAATTTTGTTAGCTTCTATACTGAGGTTTAGCACACAATGAAGCCGCAACAGAAGAAACTAAGCAGCAAACACCATGAAACTAGTTTGGAATAGTTGCAAAAGAAGGAGTATCACTTCAGAGCAGAGGAAACATTTAAGTAAATGATGAAAAAATATGAGAAAACCCCATTTAATTATTAATACCAGCATGTACATTTCGGGGGTTTAATCTACTATTATAGGGAATTGGTTCCTATCAGTATGTAACCAACAACATAATAATGATCGATGGATTGTAAATTTACTATCATATGAAAAAGGTTACCTTGTCAGAGAGATTGGGACTGTAGCTGGTAATATCGAACCATAGATACACAAACTAAAGCATTCACTCTAAGGCACAGAAGCTCTTTAAAAATTTTAATAGTTCAATGTGTCACATTATCAGTACCGGCATTAAACCGCTTAGAATGAACCATGAATGAACAACCTAATCTAGTAATTTACAGATGAAAATATAAACTAGCTGTGCTAATATAAATAAGCTACCCAGGGACAAATAGTCTATACCTCTTCTTACAAATATTTCAATACATTGAAAACAGTACCAATGAAACTCTAGAATATGCTTATATATATATATGTCATGAAGACAAGGATACAGAGGTAGATATTTTTTGCTTGTTTCAATGTCATTATTTGAGTCCATTGCTTCAGAAAAGATTTTATAAATTTATAAAGGTAGAGCTGGAATGGGAATACTCAAGGCAGCGTCCCTTGAAGATTAGCAGGATCCAAAACGTCATCTAGAGCATAAACAGCCGAATAGAGCAGATTTTTTTTTACTTGAAAATTATAGGTCGCAATGATGTAACACATGAATTAAGGAAAATTATGGAAGAACTTCATCGGAGGCCAACATAATTTGTTTAATGTTTGGCGTTATTCCTTTCTTAGTTACAGTTTAGATGTTCTGAAGGGTATTATAAACAAATGCCTAAAAGCTATACTACGATAGAAATGGTACTACTGTGAATTACATGATTACCTTTTTGCTGCAGATTTTCTCTAATAGGATGAGGTGATGTATATGACATAGCATTTTACTCCTAATAAATCTGCATGGATAGTTCTCCTATAGTTTGTGGTCTTTAAACAAAAGGAAAAGGAGCAGAAAAAGTAAGTCTATTGGCTAGCAATTTTTTATAGGTTTAGCCAATTATTAGATTCTAGTTTCAAAACTACATACACTTACTACCTAATTAAATTATTACCTTAAGCAAAGGGTTTAATATATAATAATTCTTATAAACGTTATCAACACAGGGCTGAGAAGTGGGACTTATTTGGTACTTCATAAGTTTAAGTGTCAATATTAGTAAGCCTGAGATAACGGTTCGTAGTGGCAAGGAAAGGGGAGTTGTGCTAGTAGAGCGAGACAAACATGAGAATTGAGGTATACACTGGTATGTCTAGTAGTTATCTAACAGATCCACCCCTTCGAGTTGTGATACCGGATAATGCAGTTCCCCAAATAACATAATCCAAAATGCAAAATGTAAGATTCTAACCAGAATGTTTAAATAATGTTTAATTTGATCTGTTTTGAACCGAAACCCACAAGTGGCAATCGAGAAGACCTATGCAACTACAACATTATTCACCACATTTTTGTTGATACATTCTATTTTCTTTAATAGCGCCTCAAGCCTTATACTATGAACCGAATGGTTGGTGGATCTGAACGTAATATTTTTTCTTAGGAATAGAATGTTGACTTGAAATAGTCAGAGATATATTGACATCCGTAAAATGTTGTAATTTTTCCCCCTGTAATTAGACATCTAAGAGAATATAATTTATTGATAAGCAGATTGCATGCTTCTTACTTATGTACTCTTTGAGTTCATAGAAATCCACTTCAACAAGCGTCCCAGAGCTGGCCTCTGAGTTGGAAAATTTGTTACATCAAACCATGTCGGTAGAGAAAACAGTATTTGTGCGATAGTGGAATACTTAACCGTTAACATAAGTGAAAAAGAATAAAAAAGACTGCAGGTGGCCAAGACACAAGAGAGACAAACAGAATCATGCTCGTTCTCGCATTTTTCTGTTCTCTACATTGGGGTAATCACTAGTATTTATAGATGTTGTGAGCAATATATATACCTGTCCAAATATCTTGACAAGAACATCAACTTTTGGGAAAGTCTAAGCTAATTGAGTTTATTTCTTGATTTGTCTTAGGATGGAAGCTCCGCCAATATTCGGGCTAAACTTTACATTAGTTACTTCCTGTTACTGGATTAGTTGCACCAAACTGTTTCCGCGCATCTGTTAAATTGCTCAATTTGGAAAGTTCAATTATTTTCTTCTAGTTCAATAAACGGTATGAAGCACCTCATCAGGTAAGTTACAGTGATTTGGTAGTACACTCTTCTGTAAGTGGAATACTGATTCAAAGCAAAATACTTAGAGTTTACCAAAATTACATAGGCTTTCCTGAACTCAGTTTTTGGGATATTGATTTGGTCATTTGTTAATCTTTAACATCTTGTTGTGAAAACAATTGCCTCATGATTTGCTTGCAGCATGAATATCTTAGCGGAAGGATTGGGAGTATAATGTAGGAGAAGTTTTTTAACAAGATCATAGGCACGTGCACTAGCAAAATGATTTTTTGTGTTGATCAGTGGCCTTATTCGGCTTACTTAAGAATTTGTATACGAGATATCAGTAGGAACCATTTTTCTGGAGCTCAAAACAGAATTAAATTTCGAATAAACACTTAATCTCCGCCGTGTGTTCTTTTTCCACAATGGGAAGGTTATCAGGCCTGACTTATTAATCCATACATGCCGCCATCATAGTAGGTTTGAGCACGCCTCTTATGTAAAATTATAACGTTTCACGCCATATATGGCGACATTGCTAAGCAAGACATTAAGGGGAGTATATCAATAGAGGAAAAACTCAAGACTTTAAGCTGTTTTCCTATTATTAGCAAGTGTAATCACACCTCAGAAACTTATGTGCACATTAATGTCAAAAGGTTGGAAATTATTTACAAGAAGTTAAATGTTTAGTACATGATTAGTTAAAGCATCGATATAATATTGTAAATAGTATTTTTTTGGCAACAGTATCAAGACGAGCAATAACAGATATAACAAGAAGAAGTCAAGGTTAAGAGGATATAGGAGAAGTACAACGGTAAACCGACAATGCTCATTGGAGAGGAATATTTCATGGCGAGTAAAACATCCCTGAGATTATGTAGGGGTTTGATCAGCTGAATAGTTTAGCTTCTTCAGTTAAAGCTTATTCATTCACATATGTATCCTGTTTGCTACTTTTCGTAGCAGAAAGTATATGAGAAGGGTGGCGTAGCTCTACAAGATTCTCTTATGTATGCTTCTTTTGCATAATTAAATATAGTTTACCTGAAAAGGAAATTTATTTAAAAGATGAGTCAAGACCCTCTTTAATATCATTCGGACTTCGATGGATAATAGGCAGTATACGAATAGGTGGTACGTAAATATTATACCCAAGTTTCTTGAATATAAAAAGTGATATCAAGTCCATATGCTAGGGTTCTGTTTAGCTTAGAAAATGAAATCCCTGACAAAGATTTCACTTTTCACTACTGAACATGGCGATCTAATAAACTTCTATATTATCTGTGTAACGAATCTGTCGGACTTTCCTTTTCTCTTAACTTTACACAAGAAACTGGGCTTGGACGAGCCACCCTAGAAGCAAGCAAGAATTCACAATGTCTTATAAAATTCCTTTTACTTTTTTTTGTTTGTTTCTGGTTTAGTATGTAACTATTATTTTGCTTCCTTCGTGAATTAATAGTGCTTTTGGAAACTAAGTTTGAATCGTAAGAAGCAATGTGACATTACTACTGGATTCTACTTCCGTTGTCCGTTATTTGAATCTGGTGAGCACAAAATACAGGTGAATATAAACCGCAAATAGAGCACTCAATACAAAACGAATCAGTGCGCTATCAAGATTGAAGAATATAAATGGGAGAGTTACAGTTTTACTGAATAAAGTTAAACTTTTTCTAAGCGCCGAACCCCGACTTAGGAATTCAGTGTTCCGAAAACAATACATAACCAAACCAAACCAAAGAAGGATAGAAAATAAGAAGGAAGCAAATGAAAATAGCTGCCCTTAGCGCGTTACTTGGGCTTACCCTTTCGAAAGAGCAACCAAAGTTAAGAAACTTACAAGGAGTAAGTTACGATGAAGATCAGGCAATGCAAGCGCACGCCTACAGCGAAATTGTAAAATGTGATTCTAACGAAATTCTGTATGATTGGAGTTGTCAATATTGTACGGATGTGATCTCCCCAATGGCTAGACGTTTGAGTCCATTGACGGACGTGTCTGTAGTAGAGGCAGGCGATGACAAAAGTTTTGTGGGGTACGATCCAGCAGAGGATCGAGTTGTGGTTTCTTTCAGGAACACTCAGGGTTTAGGTCAGCTCATTGATCTAATTAATTTGGATCTCGTCGTTCCTGGGTTTGATTGCGACGGCTGCAGAGTAGCAGAAAGTTTCTTGGATGCTTGGCAAGAAGTTGATGACGGAACCCTTGATGCCATTGAGTCCGTCGCAACTGAAAAAGGAACTGATGATATCTTCCTTGTAGGGCACTCTCTCGGTGGATCTATGTCAATGCTTTGTGCAGGGTTTCTGGAGGACAGAAATCCAGGAAGATTTAACATCATTGGCTACACTTTTGGAGCTCCAAGAACTGGAAATGATGTGTTTGCAAATTGGTTCGCATCTGCGTTTCCAAACTGGTTTAGAGTGGTTAATTACAACGATCCAGTACCAAACATCATTCCTTCTGGTGATGGAGACTATGTGCATGCTCCTCAAGAGATCTGGTATTTTAATCCTCCAGAACCAGGTACTCCACCAGTTGAGTATAGAGTGTTAAGTAATACCGATGGGGAAGATCCTAATGGCCAGATCCAAGCTTGTGACGGAGGCGATCTATTTGCAATTTGCTTGAACTTTGCACATCATAGTACTTACCTTAACTTCTTGGATGACGATGAGCTTGAGTGCTAATTTTATTTCCTTTTATTTCTATTGAATAGAATTATTCTGGAAAAATAAAAGTTTATTTATTAAAAACCTTGAATTTATTCGTTCTTCCAATTAAATAAAATTAGCAGTTGGAAGAAGATCAGTTTTCTTCTTATCTAATACTGGCACAGATTTCCAGAAGAAAAAGCTTGCGGTTCCTGCTAAAAGGTGCATTACACCTGTCAAGAGAGGGTATTCAGATGCATCCAGTTGGAAGAAAAGAATGAATAGAGATATGCAAGCAGAAACCAGACCAATTTTAAAAGAAAGAAAATCATACTTGGAAAGAATTCTTGAGTTTGGGTTGAAATACTCGATGTAGAGTTTAATTAGGCTAAAGATGAGAAACATCGAAATAAGAACGGCTTCCCAGAAGATTGAGTCCCATTGATCACGAAGCTTAAATATCCATGCTAAAGAAAAAGCGATGTATCTTAGAGCAATGTTTGTCTCTTCATTCTAAAGGTAAGGAAAGAGCAACATGTACTGAATTTCCTGACACATGAACTAACAAGCAGCAGACAAAAGTTAAACTCATAACATCTAGAATAAGAAAGATATAATAATAATACCATTAATAAAATGCCAATGATTTGTTTTAAGGAAGACTGGAAAACCAGTTGCGTGTCTGCATTCAAAGAATGAGAGAACATATACGAAAAGTTGTACAAGAGGGCGCAGATGAATTGGAAAAAACCAACAAAAATTTCAAAATGACGTCTATGACCTACAACAACATAGAGAGCGGGAATAAATGCACTAGAGTAAACGTTTAGTGAAGGAAATACAAATCTGAAGACACTGAGGAAAGTAATTCCAGGAACATTTTGCAGATTTCGATACTTGTAGTAATGCAATACT
The DNA here is from genome assembly GCA_015227615.1 of Labyrinthula sp. Ha. Taxonomy (NCBI): domain Eukaryota; class Bigyra; order Labyrinthulida; family Labyrinthulaceae; genus Labyrinthula; species Labyrinthula sp. Ha. The sequence continues at coordinate 34,483 of JAALGZ010000042.1, read as the reverse complement.
GAGTTAGCAACATGTCTGTTTTGCTATTAAGCCGTTAACTTGTCAGGGAAACCTTAACATAAGAAGTTGAATTCAAGACCGGCAACAACATTTGTCTCTTGGTTAAATTTATATATTTGTATTTTTTCGTAAGATTTATTCTACTTGGTCAAGAGAAATTTTCGGTTTGGCATAATGGCAAAGAGTCTAAGTGACACAGATGAGGAGGATGAAGAAGAAGAGAGTTCTCCTGTAATTATTGATTGTGGATCTTCAATGTGTAAAGGCAGCTTTGCAGATGAGAGCTCTTTAAGATGTATTTTTCCTAGCATAATAAAACGGCCTAGAGTTCGTTCTGTGATGGTCGGGATGCGAACTAGGGAAATTTATGTAGGCGATGAGGTTCAAATCAGACGAAGAAATGTACTTGTAGAAAAGTACCCTATTCAAAGGGGATTAATTACAAATTGGGAAGAAATGGAGGCTATCTGGCGTCACACATTCTACAATGAGCTTCGGATCTCTCCAGCAGATTATCCGGTGTTTATTGTTGAGAAACCATTAAATCCGAAGACCCAGAGGGAAAAGATAGTAGAAACGATGTTCGTAAAATTTTATGCTTCAAGGATATTTATGAAGGACTCTATATCCCTTTCTCTGTGGGCTGAAAAGGAAGAAACTGGAATTGTGTTAGAATCAGGGCATGAAGTTACATATTGTGCTGCCGTGTACATGGGGTACTTATTGCCACACACACTTCAAGAAAGCAAACTAGGAGGAAAACATGTGACAGAATATTTGACCCACTTGTTGGATGAGGATGGATATAGTTTGAGAACCAGGTACGAGAAAGAGATTGTTAGAGACATTAAGGAGAAGAACGGTTTTGTGGTAGAAGATACTGGTGCTATGAGAAAAAACACCCGAGATCATAGAGGTACTGAAAGGTATGAGATGCCTGATGGGAGTCTTATAAATCTTGGTGATACGTGTTTTCAATGTACTGAGTGTTTGTTTGATCCTAGGTTAGTTGATATGAAAGAACCCGGGTTGCAGCATATCTTGAACAAGTGTATTGACTTGGTAAATCCCAGATGTGCAGCAGATTTTCTTCATTGTGTCGTTTTTTCTGGTGGCAATAGTATGTTTCCAGGGTTGAAAGAACGATTCAAGAAAGAATTGCTTTCACTTGGAACTCTGGAAGATAATCTATTATTTAAGAGTACTCAACACTCCAAATATGCCACTTCGTACGGAGCCAAAAAATTTATAAAGAAAAACTCTAATTCAAATTTTTGGATCACAAGGGAAGAATATAGAAATCTGGGTCCAAAAATAGTGCACTTTAAGTGTATCTGATGTTTTCCGTTTTTTTTTAAGTGGGAAAGAATTTGATGTCAGTGGGTATAAAAGTATGCGTCAGATGCAGACCATTTGTGGAAAAGGATAAACTTGGGGTTAAGTTTTCTAACACTAATGAAGCTGGAGAATCAAAAGGGGAAGTTGAACTCTTGGCGTCTAAGGTATAGAGTTTCTTTAGTCTAATGTCATAGTATAAAACACAAAGATTTGGTTTCTCGTATTGCTGGTGGTCAGCATATGGGTATGAAAAATACTTGGATGAAAATGAAAGGGAGCTGGCCAAATCCTTCACCCTTGTGAATCAGAACTTTGCTTTTGAGAGTTGTGGGAAGACGATTCTGCAAGATATATTAGCTGGAAAACCAGTAGTGCTCTTCGCTTATGGGCTTTCAGGTACATTCTAGAGTTAAGTGAAGTTTAGGATCTGGCAAAACATTTACTGTGTTCGGTCCAGATGATCCACAGAATAAGTCTGCTTGGTTCTACTCTAGGATTCCTGATCCCCTGTGGGGTTTGTTCCCAAGAGTAGCATATGATCTATTCACACGAAAGAGAGAATCTGAAGGTTGGAAGATTAGTATCAAGTACTTCCAAAACGTGGTTGACTCAATTCGCGATTTACTCTCCCCATTTGCAAGAGAAGCAAATTACAAAACAGGGATGAAGAAAGATTCAGAGGGTTTTATCGATATCAAGTGGTGTGAAACACATACACTAAACAATTTTACCGATCTCTTGGAAGCTATAAAGCATGCAAATAGACGAAAAGCCATTGCTGCTACCCAGTTTAACCATCAGAGTACAAGGGGACACTGTATCTTGGTGCTATTAATTGAATTCCCTCACCCAGAGAAACCTGACTACAAAATCAAAGGTAGGGTGTATGTGTGCGATTTAGCAGGTACAGAACCTGCCGCTGATATTGTTCATGCATCATACAAGAAAATTGTACACGACTCTGGGGATGTAGAGTACAAGTGTTTAGGGCAGCACAAAGATCAATCAAAAACACGGCAGCTACAGGACCAGGGGAAAAAGATTAATCTTTCATTGAGTGAAATGGCTCAGTTTTTTATGAAAATGGCTAAGGCCGTGGAATCAAAGAAACTTGCTGCTGGTCAAAGTATTCCTGGATGTACTTCATATTTTCTATGCAAGTTTCTGAAGGATACGATGCTTCAAGCTAAGACTTACCTATTTTGTGCCATTCGCCCTGAGGCAAAGTTTCATCGCTACACTTTTTCTACCCTGGGATTTGCAAGCAACGCTTCTATAATAAAGGTCAAACCGAAAAAAGCTACTGTTGCACAAACGAAGAAAGAGATTGAGTTGCTGCGTCAGTTGCAAGAAATGAAAAATGAAATGGAACTGCTAAGACAACAAGGGAGTACCCCTGCGGTTGATGTTGAAGAACTGTTGCTCGAAAAGCAAGAGGAGTTGCGGAAAGAACTTCAAGGCGAGCAGGATATAGAAACAAAATTGAAAAATGAAGAAATGAGGAGTACACTGGGAAAACGAGGTGTATATTTGGCAGAATTTGAAACGACCGCTAGCTTACAGAAATCAGGTCCCTATATGATTAATGTCGATGAGGACTCCTTTCGACATATGAGATACATTTATAAACTGAAACAAGGTGAAAATGTTTTTGGGAGACGAAAAGGCTGCGTTCAAACTATGAGTCTGTTTTTAGTGGATGACCACTGCTCAGTTACTAGGGAAAATGAACTTTTTCATATTAGACCTGGAAAAGGTGAAGTCTTTCATAATGGTCTAGCTCTAAGAGAGAAGACCTTATTGAATGAAGGAGATCGCGTTGTTATTGGGCAAGAAATGTTGCTCTTTGTAACTAATCCACAAATAGAATGTTATAGAGCTGTAAATACCAGAAAAATTGTTGCGGAATATGTAAGGGGAAAAGGTGATGGGAGTGAAAATACACAGAATGTAAAGCTTCTCTCTGAGAAAAAAAAGCTGGAAGAAGAGGTTAAAAAACTTCGACAAGAAGGTGAGAGCAAAGAGAAACTTCGACAAAAGGAGCATGAAGCTGCGCAATGGAGTGTTATAGACGACAGCTTGAGACACATCTTACCCACAATATCTACGTTCAAGCACCTATGTCAGTTAACCAAACGCGACTTTTTAGACTTCAAACCTTGTATACAAACTTCTGTCAACAATATCCCTTCTGTCAAAATAGAAGTTTCTATGCGTACAGCTTCAGTTTGTAGTGTTGTGTTTTTGGACCCTTTTGAAATAAGATCAAACTTATCTTTCTTCCAAGATGAAGTTCAAAGATTGAAATCTGTTGATGTTGCTGCTGGTGGCAGCTATGAGATTCCCAAGGAGGCAGACATTGTACAGTGTTTGTTTGATACTTCATACCATTTTGGTACCGCCACAAGTTTTCTAATGCACTGTGCTTTGAATATGGAAACTGATCCCGGTGATTTTCAAGTCGATATAATGAAGAGTGTAGCTCCGTATGAAAAAGTTGGCGAAGTTGAGGTTTCATGGCGCACGGTTGGTGAGGAGGTGATAGATCCTATGGCACTACTTGGAAAGAGTTGGATTTACACCCTGCATATTGGAAAGGTTTCCAAGCTTTCTACGAAGGTGTCCCAAATATATATTGAATATGAGTTTAACGGGGAGAAATATCTTACGGAATGTATCGAGGTTAACGATAAGGCAGGCAGTAGGAATGTAAAAATGGATTATTCTTGTGTTCATGAGGTTCACGAAGTCTTCAATGACTTTCTAACCTACTTGGATCAAACTGAGTTCAAACTTCATGTCTACATCAAGCCTTGGGTCGAAGTAGTATTTCTTTCTGTTTAAAACCTAGATCGAACTTGAACCGATAAGTACAGCAGATCCAGAGATATGTATAGGGTTAGGAATCAAGGGTGAAGCGTTTTATTTATTTTATCTATCCAGGTATTATTACACGAGAGGAGAACTTGCCTGTAGATGAAGTTCTTTTTTTGCAAAAAGAGAACGTTGAATTAAAGCAGCTTCTGGAGGAGCGGGATGCTGAGATTCTTCAACTCAAAGCGGAGCTAATAACTCTGCAAACTCAGTGTCAGAGTCCAAGGAAGGTACAACAGTTAATTGATGCGAAGGAACTTGACAACAGAATCTCTGGTTAATAGTATGTCAACTTTTCTTGCTCGTTGGCATAAGGATAGAACTTAGATATGACGGTGATCCAGGACAAGGTACATTAAATCAAACTGAAGCTAAAAAAATAATAATTTTCTAAGCAAGTCATGTAGAGAGCTCTATTTTGCTTAATTTAATTTTCTTTGTTTGTTGGCCTAGTTTATCCTTAGTCAGGTGTATTATACAGATGTTCAAAACTCTATACGTCTATATCTTCAAGAACTCGATACATAAGAGACAGAAACTGTCTCCACAATCTATTGTCACTAGTACGCTAAATACGTGTTGTAACTCACAGGTCCTTTTCAGCAGCAAAAGCTCCTGACCTGTGTAGTCGGGATCTAATTTCCTCCCTCTCAAAGCCCACAATTTTTCTGATCTCTCTTTGAGCTTTAATAGATCTCTTCACTTTTTTTTTCTCCTTCTTTTCTTTGGTTCGCAACCTCTCTGATCCAGAAACACTCATTTCTTCTCTCAACCAGACCTTGGGTGCATCTGGATCTTGGTTTAACACCTTAACGATATCATTTTGTGAGTTACCTCTTCCAAGAAAAGGTAGACTTGAACTCTTATTTAATCCTAAGTCCATGTCTAGATCAACAGTCTCCTCAGCCTCCTTATACATAATAAAATGAACGACAGGGTCAACCACAAATCGTGATAAAGCAACTAGAGTACCTAGTAGCAGCGAAAGTAAAGTATCCCGGCCAAAGACATGAAGCGGCAAATGAAAAGGGAGGGTTGAATCTAATGCTTGCACAAAATACTCAAAACCCTCAACAAGCAGCTGAGATTGCAGACAAGAGTCAACAAAATGAAACAACTGAACAGAAACGAATGGCAGCAGGATCATCTTAATAAATATTCGGTACGTTTCAGCGAGTACTAAACCTTCAAAAGTTTTCTGTGCCATATAAACAAAGGTTTCGCGCTTCATATGGTAACCCTTGACATTCTCAATTATAAATTTTTCCTTCCTTAGGGTGTCTTTCCTTGATAGAAATGAAGTCTGCTTCCTAAAAGGTACAACATCACATTCATTTAAATCATCTGTCTCCAAGTTGGTCGAGATTACGTGTTTTTTGGAACTGAAGGAGCGATGCTTTTTTACTTGCAAGATGTTACGCTTTGAGATCCATGGTGAGGATGAAGAATTCAACTTTTCTTTCACTTTCTCCCGGATTAACGGCGTTATTGATACAACACAAACGCAGCTGAATACTCTGAGTAACCCATAAAAAAATACTGTTGAAAAAAAATTGCTACTAAAAAGAATTTTTACCATGAGTAGTAACACAAGAACAATTACTTCATTGCAAACAAGACAGGCAGCAGAAAAAAACATCACCTCCTTTTCATGAAAATTAGTATCTTTAACACTTTTTGTTCTTACAAGATACGTACTTTCTTCTTTATCATTAAAATAAGCAGAGGGTTCCTCATCCTTGTTCCTAGGGGAGGTGTCTACCATTTCCCCTACCTCACCCTCTTCCACTTGAACAAAGTACCGTTTTAGCTTCAGATAAGCTTGATTAAAATCCACTAAAAAACCTGGGTTTAGGTCAGAATTCTGCCGGATTTTTTCTTGCTCATTGGCTATCATCTTTTCCGCTGCCTTTTGCATTCTTATATATTTATAAAACATTGACATGATGTGTTTTCTCTTTGGAAGCTTCGTTTTCCCGCCAAATGCGAAGGAGTTGAGCTTATTATATGTCAACAAAACTGCACAATAAAACTCCGAAGCATCTAAAAGTCCATTACCATCAACATCAGCTTTGTCAAAAATTTTATAGATCGTAGCCACAAACGTATCCGAAGAAACAAAACCATCCCTTAAACTTTCAATCTCCAGGTGTACGTTTATTCCCAAACGTGCCAAGAACAACAGAACATTCAGCGCGAAAAGACGCATATATTTCTCCACTAGGCTTTTTACATTTTCCAGTCCTTTTTGATCCATATTCGGTATCTTTTCCAATTATTCGTCTGTTGTCTTATTCTTCAGAAATTTCTGTTTTGTTGTTCGCAACTAACGGCTACATTCAAAGCAGTTTGCGATGTGGGTAGCAGTTTGAAACGGATAAAATGGTGTACAAAGCATACATTGAAATTATTGAATTTTGGGAAGAAATGGATAAAGATAGATCTCCTCGAGCTGAAGTGTGTGGAGAGAAATAGTATAAACTGGAACTAAGTGGATTCATTAAAAGACTTAAAGAACTAAGAAAGAATTACCACCATTTCCTGCACTTCAACTAGAAGGAAAATTATTCTTAGTACTCAATAATTATTGACTCTATCCTCTTGAAATTATTAACTAAACAAGTTATGTTTAATGCTATTTTCACAAAACCCGGAGACAAACCTAGAATCTAGTTTTGATTGCTTATGATGTTCATAACCTTATCTGGTTACTGGTTTGTACACTACATTACGATATCAGGGGATATATTGGAAAGCGTTCTTATGCAGTTGCTGTTCTTTGTTCACATGTTTCTGCAACTTTGTGACTCCAGCTTCCATTAAGTGACTTTGGTAGCGCGAATAATGACTATGTGTAAAATTTCGTGGTATTGGTACAACAATGTTTCTTTTCATATTTTGCAATAAGTCTACATCAATACCTAAGATCTACGAAAAATTTGTTCTTACATTACAAGAGAAAGGTAACAAGAACATCATCAACTCCAATTGCTAATTTAGATCGCAAAGGAGACTATTGCGAAGTAAATTTTATCCCAAAGGGACAATAGAAGGAGTAAAAATTCGTTATTTTGCATTGCTCTATTAGATATGTTTATATTGAGCATTTTTTAGGCGTCTTGGTACAAACAAGCTCTTTCCGCACATGGAAAACTCCCGAATAGCATTCAGTACACTACAATATCTGTTTTATCTACAGACTTAAAAAGCGTTTGCCTAGAATTAGTATATATCTATCACCGTAATCTATAAAGGTTCTTTTGATTGAGGGATTGATTTTTTATTTGACTTGAAGTTTTTTGTCTGAGCAATGATAACGCGCATATGTTTACTTCAGTTTCATGAAAAGTTATGTGTTTCTTTTTACAGGTTCTACGAATTTTTGTCCTCTTGTTGTCGCAGTTATCTTGCAGCTTAAAACCCAATAACTTAATACAAAATTCAATTAGTAAAATGAAAGAGAAACATGCCACGATATATAAATCTAAGATAGAAGATAGCACTTGGTGGTGATAAGAATGGAAGCCTAATGCAAAATTTAATTATCATTTCTTCTTACTATAATTACTATATACTGCTCTTAGCTTTAAATCAAGCGAAACAATATTGCTCTAGAAGTAATTCAAAATTTGATTCTATTAAGAGGAACCTCAAAAATTAAACTAGATGCTGCGATCGCAACAAACAAGTCTACAAGATGCAACCAATGCATTCTGTCCATGTTTAGAGCATTTCATAATTGATCTTATCTATTAATGCAACCAGGAAAGGTGGTTTTCTATTAATTCTGCTGGAATCAGATAATATAACTTCTTCAGTCATAGTTCATAATAAGAAGTCAGTATTCGAAGAGGGCTGTGAAAGCAGAAATGAAATAGTAAATGAAACTTCAGATGATCAATCTAGGAAAGGGCTTGCATATTAGTTTCTAGCATATATGCAGAATAAGATACCTAAGAATGAATAACGTTAAAGAAAACATAATTGAGATACTTCAGGTTCATATAACTGAAAGAGAGTCAAACCATTATTTTTCATTTTGAGGATGCAAGAAAATATTGAAAAGTAAACCATAGTATTACTCAAAGTTTCTCATACTTCCCAAATGCAATTTCATGAAAATTTTTGAGGCACTTTGTGATGTCATCGAATATGAAAGTTCTATTACCACGGTACCGTCAGTCATTATGTCTCAGATATCATATTCAAAGACTTTGGAGTATTGTGTAAAATAGAAGTTCACACAATACTAATGACTGATGTGAGGTTCAGTATTAGTATGGTAATGATATGGAAAGAAGTACATTTAAGGATAGGTGAATGAGAGCTTTTTTATTAAGATTCGCATAGCCAAGACAATATTTCAAATATTTTGAAATGAAAAACTAATAAGCGTAAGTATTCAATGCTAGTGCAAGAAAAAGCTCTAACTAGGATTTATAATCGAGAGATAATAAATGGCATATACCAGTAGCCTTCAATAAGAGCTCTCAATATTAATAAGTGTTTATGAATTTGAGTAAACGGGATGTACGGAAGTTTTGAATTGAGATTTTGGTGTAAATTCATGTTCCATACATTTTTGAGCTTCATCAAATCATGTGTATTTTTTTCTTGAAGCCAAAGCCAGACAATGTTAGAGAATAAGAGAAAAATCACTTTTGATGAATGAGAAAGCTTGAAACCAACAAATCATATAGAGTAACTCAGGAGGGAGATACCCCGAGTATATAGCTGCAATTCCAACATAGGTTTCTACTGTTAACTGTAGTTGTTCTCAGTCAATGTGTGCAACCAATTTGTTCTTACTCAGGAGAAAAACTATATTAATAATCAGTTGCACAAGGCAACAAGAAGCCTTTCCAACACGAAGATGAAGCATGGGCTTTTATTCAATTGGGATAAATTCAATTACGAATTTTCAGTAAGACCAGTATTGGTTTTTTCTGAGCTAAAAAATAGAAATAAATAAACGATATTTCCTGATAGCTAACACTGGAGAAAGTGTATGCTAGCAAGTTGAAAAAAATGTTCAAACAGATGCATCTTGTGTTTTCAATCTTATTCTGGGTTCTCTTTATTTGTACTGTTTAATGAACTAACTCATACGAGACTGCTTCGACATTTGAGCGAGAAGAGCTTCTCGGGTTTCAAGAATCATCAGTAAAGTCGTATTAACGGTTTCATTACCAGTCACATTCATCAAGTATCTTTAGGTAACATTTACAGATAATTATCGTCCCTCACTATAAGGAACCCCAACTGTCTTCTAAGAACAAGTTACATGTTATGGTCATTGTACTTAGAACGCTACTGTTATTTGTAATATAGTTGAATTTATGGCATAGATCCGCTGACATAGCGTGAAAACTTAACCGGCAATGACGTATTCACAGATTGATTAATGATTCACAAGGTTTACTAAGAGGGCACAACCCATTCAAAAATTGGAAAAAAGGCAAGAAAGTAACAATTACTGATGTATGCTGCAAATTTGTAGGTACTCTGGAATAAATATAAAAATATCTTGGTTTATAAATTATAGAAAAATATAGTACCGTGTTTTGGAGTGAAAGGAGATTTGGAGTACTTCCCTAGCATCGTGTTTTTGGACAAGCTTGATATGTTATGGTGGAAAGTAGATATGTTATACAGGAAAAGAGTGATTAAATTGAAGCATTAATGGTTAGCTCGTAAATAATTGAAAATAAATTCTTATCAGGTGAAGATTATAATTAATTGAAAAATGAAAGAATGATTTAATAAGTCTCTCATTCTTTTTTATTTTTCTTGGTCATAAGTTAGCGCTTGAAATGTGAGTTATATTATGTTGCATTAAACCCTTCCTTTTCTCTTTAGGATTAAAATTACCTGTGATATACCCACACTTGTTTATTCTTAATTTTTTTCTCCTTAAAGTTCCAATTGGTTAAAGCCAGATTCGGTACCTTGGAAGTATTCATTATAGAGAAATTGATTCTGTTTATTAAGCAGGAAAGTCTTTGAGAATACTTTTCATTAAAATGTTAACTGGAATATCTAAGTCCCTCTATCCATACATAAAACTTCAGAAAAAATCTTTGTGTACATTCAACCTTGCTTTTGAGTTCTCAAATCTTGCTTTAGAGTTCTCAAATCTTGTCTTAAGTTCTCTTGAGTATCTCAATCGGTAGCTCTGGAACAAAATATGAGCATGGATATGAGAATCTGCCCAAAGTATGCACGCCCTGAAACTAATACAATAAGATATAATGAAACCAGAGGAAGATCAAAGTCAATTCAAGCCAGGCCTCGGTACAGCACTGGTATTCGCAGCTTCTTCTGTTGGTTTACTATCTGTTGGATTTCAAATAGGAAAATCTCGAATTGTTGAAAAACAACTGGATTCCCTTATATCTACTGGCAAAGAAAAACACTTCTCTAAACCTCCTCTGGTGGAAACGCTCGAAAATGGAAGAGCTCTAAATCTGGCAAAAAGAGCTCTTGGATATGGAACTCTCTTAAGTATCAGTGGATTTTCTTTACTTGTTATTGGCTCATTCTATGCTCTTGATGTGCAGAACCATCGACAATTCTCCCAAAGGATGAGGGAAAAAATTCCCTTGGTTTATCAAGCACTAGAAACTAGAACTCTCCCTTTTCTCTCTTCGGTTAAGACTACTTCATTCAATATTGTTGATAAAATGGGGTTGCGGGAAATATCAATAGTAAAAAAGAATGTCGAAAAACAGAACCTAGATCCCGATCAGCTACAAGCTGAAAAGCGTGAGCTTGAGAAATATGGGTTTGATCCGAATATTTTAGATCCAGTTTCGAAAAATGGAGACAATAAATAAATATTTCCGTTAAAGGATACGGAAAGAAAGTTAAAGGGACAAAGGAATGAGTCGTTCTCCAGATAAGGCTATACTGCGAAAAGTATTCTTTTGTCAGATTTCATCATATAGGCTATAAAAGCGGCTGGATTACTTAAAGGGGATTTGGAACCAAAGACATTGGATGATTTTTACGAATCTAAGATAAATCCTGAAGTTCAAAGGATGAGATTCGAACAGTATCAGAGATCGCTGGAAGAAAAGCAAGATCTACTGAATAGAACTATCGAAAGTTTGGAAGAGGAACGCAGAAGGACTCAGAAGTTTTATGCATCACCAAGTTCTGGATCTCCTGTGGGAAGACCGGAGTCTAGAGCATCAACGGCGGATCTTGTGGAAAGGGAAAGAAGGCATTTAGAGAAATTAAAACTCCGACAGAAGCAAGAGCTTGAGCAGAGATTAGCTTACGAGCTAAAAATGAGTCAGATTCAACACGAGAATGAGATGAAGATGAAAAAAGAACGAGCTAGAAAGGCAGAGCTTGAGAGGTTGAAAAAGTTAAAACAGAAAGAAAATGAAGAAGTAAGAAGAAGGCGCGACGAAGAAAAAAAAGAAATGCAAAAACAACTTGAATTGCGTCAAAAAGAAGCAGAGAAAAAAAAAATAGACGCTGAAAAGAAAGATGCGCTTCGGAAGCAGCAGCTCGATGAAAAGAGGGCCGAAATTCGGGCAAAGCACAAACACAGAGCGTTGCAGGCACAGGCCAGGGTTGCAAATACTCGACAGAAACAAAGGGATTTGATGAAAGCAAGAAAACAGATGTTTCGACAAAGGGAGAGGCAGAGGAGAGCACTTGAGAGGAAGAAGGCGGAAGAAGAGAGATACAGGCAAGAGATTGAAGATGAGAAGAAAAGGTTGAAGGATCTGGAGAGACAGGAGCGGATGCAGCGGCATTTTAGAGCAAGGCAGTATAGGAAAGAGCAGATGTTAAAGAGGATAGAAAAAGATAGTGAGAGGATTAAACAAATGAAAGAAAGTAGAGAGGATATATTGAAGATGAAGCAACAACACAGGATTAATGCCCGGAAGGAGAAGAAAGCACTTCTACAGAAGTTTGAGAGAATGAGATTGAAATCTCCAGTAGAAGAAAAAAGTGGGAAAGTTGACACCTGATACTGTATTAGTGTCAATTATCTTATTTAAGTAGAAGCAACCTCCAATCAGGTCGGATTTTCTAATACTGGTTGTACTGCAAAGTTCCCTTAAAGGCTATGTTTTATATTCAGTGGTTGCTAAGACTCCATCTAAATCTGCTCCTCATATTAAAACTTCATGGCGTTCTCTCCAAACGATTCGGTGATATCTATCTCGTATTCATTAGGAACATTAAAATGGAGAAACAAGTTCTGAAGTTGTAGTGCCGCAAGATACACAACATTCGTAAGAAAAGAACCATTCATAGCTTTAAGGGCTTCTGTGTAAGTCTTCCTATTATAAACTTCTAGTTGCTGAAAATGTAGGATCTACAGAATAGACAACAAAAATAATATGGTTAAGCGCAAAATTTACCGCTAAGGCTCATTTTTATTTCCAGACTCTGACCTTAAAAGATTTTGCATAGCTTATACACCAAAGAATACAAATTATTGGCAATACTTAACTTACTGAGATAAAAGATATTTTGGAGTAAAATACATGGAATAGTAGCTCTACTTCTATAGCAGAAAAAAACACGCCTCCAAAAATCTTATACAATCTTTGCGAAGAGGTCCTGCAGTAAACTTTCATCTACCAATTCTGCCTGTACGAGTAGACAATAATTCAATGCATGGCTTCAGGGCTTCAACGCTTTGAGGATCATATCCTGAAAGTGACTGTCCTACAGGTGATATACAATGTAAGAGCCCTTTGCAATGGAAGCTCTAATTCTCCCTCAGAATAATCTAAGTTGGCCATTGAGTCAAACACGTTTTCACATTTCACAGTAATTTGTCATAGACTAAGTCAACTTGAGCTAAATTCGTTGCGCTTGGTACTAACTGCTGTTGGCCTATTGTTGTGAGAGCTCCAGAAGATATTGAAGTTCTATTAATATAGAACAACTGGAATAAGCAAGGCTTCAGTCAAAATATTTAACACACGGATTGTGTCTTCATATGCTTTATTCAACGGGTTCATATTAACAGATACACAAGAGCGAACATCCCAACTAATCAGAAAAAAGATTTTAAACTTGAAAGAAAAAACCAGCTATGTGAAGTTAATTCTCTATGAGTAATAATAATAATGGTCCACAGCTATCAAATGCAATTTTATCAGAGTTCAAGTTCTAGCAGTTTGGGTGTTTGGCAAGAATTAACTTTTTTGATTTAGCAACCCAGTTTGAATTACATGCTCTAAGTAGGGAATTGTTACCACTGAAATTTTGAAATGGTATATAGACTTATTATGCAAAATAAAGCTTGAATTACTTCTGTTTATAATTATACTATACGTGTTTCTTTACCAATATAACGCTTTAGCAAGGAAATGAAAAGAGTAAAACTTTCAGCATCAGTAGGAATCAAAACTAATATTATTTAGGTTTAATTTGAAATTTTCAGATGATAGATGCTTTAATTATGCACATTACGTAATTATTGGCAGATAACAAAAACATTCTTAATGCACTTATGAAAAAATAGTAAGGCTTTTTCAACAAAGTGGGCTGTTCTACCTGTGGGAAACCAGCTTTGCCTTGGTTTCTATAATCTTATACCGTACGGTAATATTATTCAACCCATAATAATTACGTTTGGTTATTACATTAATTTATCAACCATCATCAATTTTTTTTTTTTTTTTGGGGGGCCTACTTGGAGGTTGAAAACCCTTCGGTCTTACAAGGAGAACACATGACCCTAGCCCTTTCTTGCGTCGTGTGGGACTTGAACCCACTAAAACAATCCCCCGGCACATTTTCTTGCCATGGCACTGAAAACTTGAATCACTCATACTCCAAGGAGCCCATCATTCAAGACAGTACCTTACCTATAAGGCCTTGACGACTTGGGGAATCCATGGGGCATTAGCTGCCGCACTAGCGCACTGCGGGTTCTCCATGACTTTTCAAAAAAGGCTACCATTGGGTAGATATTTTTGATCATGTGAGAAATTCGCTCATAGCCCTCTCTGCAGGTAGCTGACTTTAACTCACGCTGAATTGCATGAGCCTCTTTCAAACTCCATACAGAGAGGCGACCTTTATTAGACAAACACCCTCCTGTGCTTAGAATAATATAATCGCTTTCAGGGCTCGGTAAAGGAAAGAAAATAGTTTCTGACCTTTCTATTTGGAATGCCTTACACCTAAACACATTAACTTATTGGTTCGAATAGATCAATGTGCTCTCCTCATGAAATGAACGAATGTATTTTAGTGTCCGTTTTGTGATATCCCAGAGCCTGAAACCATTGAACACTAAGTCTTTAGGTGTAAGGCATTCCAAACAGAAAGGTCATCATCAATTTCCTCTACGAGCCCAACCAGTCCACTAAAGAGGAAAGTAGCTTTTTCCATTCATGAATATTGGTAGTATATGCAACGTGTACATACTTAAAAAAGAACAACTGCATGGATAATAGAATAGAAGAAGTCTGAAAACAAATATAGAAAAAAAATTCAGTGTTTGGAGTGTTACTTTGCTGCTTTGTCTTTCACTCCCTCATGTTATATTAACTTAACAACACTTTCATCATGCCACGTCATTAGTCTTTTTACAGCTTTTGGATGAGTGAATTGGAGAACTTGAATAAGCAGCTTGCAAAAGCAAACAAGCTTTTATCCGTTGCAAAGAAATCTATTGATTCGTTAAAACAACAATGTGAAAATTTAAAAAGTAGAAATCAGATTCAAGAAAATGATCTCAAGGAGGTTAAGATTAGAAACAACAAACTAGTGCAAATAGCCAAGAAACAAAAAGCTGAAATCGAAGTCATGAAAAGTGCGAGATTGCAAGAGAACTCAACTGGAAGATATTTTGTGGATTCAGAAGACGAAGATGAACATTTAGTTGATAGAAACGTTGAAGTAGTTACAAAAGAAATATTCCTTGATGCCCAAATTCAATCAACCGGTGGTATTAATCATTTTCGAACAAAACAGAAGCATCAAGGTGGGTTCAGCTTTCTGAGTGAAGCAGAACTGGAGGCTCAAAGGAACGCGGGGGTATCTATAAAAAAAATTAATGAAAGCCTTCCTATTGTAAATCTGGATCAAGTTATAGAGGGCAGCTCTGCTTCTGAAAATGTTCAGTACGAAGTAATTTTAAAGAAAAATGAGGCTGAGCTAGAGGCATTGAGAGGACAAAAGCAGATATTAGAAGCTGAATCTACAAAATCAAGCATGGCTTTGGCCGAGAATGAAAGACTGAAGAATGAGGTAAGCTCATTGGAAATACTAGACAATAAGAACAAGATGAAAATAAAGGACTTTGAACAAAAGTTGGTGCAGTTGGAAACAATTCGAGCAGAGAATGACGAGTTACTTCAATCAAAGGATTTTGTGTTTGATTTGGAGAGAAAACTTGAAGATATGAAGCAAGAAGCGGAAGAAAGTGAGGAAAATTTGCTTGGATTTGTGTATTTCATCTACGATTACTTGAAACTTACCAAAGACAAAGGAGAATTGGTGATGGATGGGCAAAAGACCAGAAAACAAAGGATACAAGAACTGAGGGAGGAAATTATCACCTGTGTCCGCGAGGAACTCAAGGAAAAAAAGGCTTTTAAAAATATTGGGAATGAGAACGTATTAAACTTAGAAGAAAAGATCGATAAGAAGGAAGTTAAGTCTTCTAGTGACAGTTTCTCGAAAGTGGACCTGGACTACCTAAGGAACTTAATCATGAAGTATTTGAGTCTGGTCAATGACGAGAAAAAGCGCAAACCAATGGAGACAGCTATTGTGACGATTCTCCAGTTCACCGATAATGAAATAAAGTTTATTGAGCAGACGAGAGAAAAGACTGCAAAGCCACTATACTCCTTCTTTAGTACATAGGATGGCCATTTAGTCCAAAGTTGCGGCTAGCCGCAGCTCGTTTCACCCTTCTTTTACTATGATTCAGCTTATTTCGGCGGAGTTTTTTCGTTGCAATTTGTGATAACAAAATTTCCGATGGAAAAGTACAAAGAAAGGAAGCGATTTGAAGTGAACCTACCTGCTACAATTCCCAAACAAAAGAAAGATGACAGGAGGGAATCCGGTGATCTAAGGTCGAGATTTGGATCGAGTGGGTCTCATAGCATCTACACTCAGGAATTCATCAAGTATTCACTTTTTTGTGTCTCACCTTATAGGAAGAAACTCGATGAAAATCTCAGGAGAAACTATAGAGTTTTGAGAAGGGAAAAGGCTGGATATAAATATGATAAGAGATATGAATATAATTTTGGTAAAAACTATTCCCTGCCCTATCATGAAACAACTCTTCCGGTCTTTGAATATGAAGAGGTGACTCCATACCAGCAGGCTGAAATTGTATCAATGAACAAAGAGATTAAAAGTCTCAAGAATGAGTTCGATATATCTACAGAGAGAGACAGATCAATTGAATTGGAGCTTGGAAAGAAACTGGGCAATAAATCTAAATGGCTAGAAGCAGTCAATAAACAAATTGCCGAGGATGATGACCTTTCCAGTTTATGCTCTCGCAGTCAAACCTCTGAGGATCAATTCCAGGACAATTTGAGTGATGTTTGTTCGGTGGACAGTGATGCTCTCTATGATTTAATTGACATTAAAGGGAAGAAAGCAAACGAGTTATTAGATGATATCCGTCGTGAGAAGAAACAAAGAAAGATTAAAAATTTTGAGGGATTTGATGTCTCTTTGGAGGAAATCTTAGGAAAGCAGAAGTTTTCTTGGAAGAGGGTTAAGAGTAAAAGGAAAAAAGGCAAGAATTTTGGTGTGTTCGCAGCAAGAAGAAATCTGAAGGCCTGAGTGGGGTCGCCAGCTAATTATGTTTAAAGTTAAATTGTTTAAGGAGTGCCGTGACATTTTCCTCAATATGAGAAAGGGTATCTAGAAGCCTCCTGCGCTCTTCCAATGCATCAGAAGAGGCATTCTGTATATCTGAAAGTCCACCTTTCAATGCCGTTATCATAGAGGACAGTGTTCTAGCTTCCAACCTGGCATCAACTTGATCAGTAATGAGACCGGATTTGACACGAGCTTGGAAGGATTCAAATTCCCGTTGGATAGCTTCGAGTCTATGGACAGCCACTTGGTGAATTTCTTCATCATTTTTTTTCTTATCCCTGTATTCTTTTTTAATCCTTGCGATTGATCTCTTAATAATTTTTCCTCCCTTTGACAATTTGGTTTGCTCTGCCGTAGTCAAACATTCAAAAATTACTTTTTCTGTAGAGTCCTTTGGCCAAAATAGTTCTATTGTTTCAACTAGAGTTTCCAAAGATTCAGCGAGTGGCTTAAGTATAACTTGATCAACATTAAGCTGCTTAGATTCGTCAAAATTTAATTCTACAATAAAGTCATCCCGTTTTGGAGGGCCTCCGGTTACAAGTTTATATCGAAGCGTTACAGTACCTAAATTATCTTCCGACATAGTTTTGCCGGTAATGCCATCTGGTGTTAGGAAGTGCGGTTTTAAAACGAGATGGTGTTACCACGAACTTAGAACTCTAGTTCCGTTACAGAGAGCTAACAAAAGTCACTTGAAACTACTCTTGGAAAAGAAAGCATTCGAGAAAAAAAAAGATAGATTATAATTCTTTAGGTGATCTAAAGATTCTTTATTTCTAGGAGTTTACGTGGAAATATTAAATGCCAAAAAAAGGCAACAACAGGGAACACCGGATCACAATATTCTTTCAACAAGAGTTCCTTTAGATTGGAAGTATTCTTTATATCGAGCAGTTTTTGTAAATCGTTCAAAACTGTCGAGTGACATTAACGCGTACACTTCATCAACTGCCTCATCAAAAAGATCTTCATCCACTTTGTTTTCTTTGAACCTCTTTAGTATTCGCATCTTAAGGAGATATCCAATATTAATAGCATAAGGAGCGACAACTGAATGGTCTTCTAAGTTTCCAATCCACTTTTGAATTATATTTTTCGCTGTCTTTTTATTAAACCGAGCATTTTCAACAAATTTCGCTCTCCAAGTTTTCGCAACTAAGTAAAAATTCAAGTTCTCTACTGATAGCTCATAAACTAAGTAACTTCGAAACAGTTTTAGACCTATTTTTGTATCTAGAATTGAAGCCAAACAAACTTCGTTCTCTGATTTTTTTCTGGAAGATTCAAGAATTACTCTCAATGGAAATACAACTACAAGAAGAAAGGAGAGAAACAATCCAATATCAGCAATGAAGCCAAATTCAAATTTTCTCTTACCGTCGATTACGGGTATAGGAACCGTAAAAGTAACACAACTGTAAACAAAAAACATTGTCAGTGTAATCATTATAGAATATTTGATCTCAAACATGATTCCATAGGGATCTGGGAGCGAACTTGTTTTCTTATGAACATAGAAGGAAAAAGCAATCCCTACGATTCCAATTACACCAGAGTACATAGAAACTGCCATCCACGCTGCATCAGAGAGGACTTCACATCCGCTTCCAAATTTACAAAACAGAAAAGCAAAGAAAAACGCGACTGAGTATGTGAAAAGGGTTACTAGAATCATCTGCTGATTCGACGTTTCAAGTGAATGAAATTTTCGAAGTTTAGAAATTTTCTCTCTAAGTTTTGCAATATCAGAACTTAATTTAATTGTGTTATCACTTTTTTCTCGTAGAAATAATTTGGATGTGCTTGGAGAATTTCGTCCCAGAGTTTTTCTACTTGGGGCGTATAAAGAAAAGTATAATCCTTTTGCTTCTTTGTCAAATAATTCAGTGCTTACTTGATTATACTCTAAATTTTTAAACCATCTATAAACTCTTAGCATTTGTATTCCTACTAAACTCAAAGCTATTGTAGTAAATAAGAATACGTAAATGGTGCAACTCATGTACTTTGTAAGATTGTATCCAAAACGATTAAGAGAACCAACAAATAAATGAAATGAAAATGTAAGTGATGTGCATAGTATTTGAACAAATGTTCTTTGGTAGAGACTTGGGAACTTTTCTGTAGCAAAGATAAACCATAGAGTTAAGCAGACGATTAGGAGAAGAGAGCAAACAAGGAAGTAGATGTAACTGAACAGAGCAAAAGAACGAGGAGTATTCAGTTGAGTGGGACATGTGGAGTTCATTTGATCAAAACGTAAATTTTCTCGCTGGGTTTTGTGGGAAGATATAGGTTTTCTGAAACATTTCAGAAGTTCCTGGGGACAGAGTTACTAAATATTGCTGTGATTATTTGGAGTTGGGATTTGGGATTTTGGTGAAATTTCTACAGTAATGCTGGATTAAGTTTTAAGAATACGAATGCTTTTGTGTGGAAAAGAATAAGGGGGTCTATAAATAACAAGAAACTACATCAAAACATAAATAACTAAACAAAAGTTTATTTCAAGAATTATTCAAATTATTTCATGGATTCTTTTCTAAATATATGTCTGTTTTTTTTTGTTAAGAATGGCTGAGATCTGAGTAGTACTTAAAAAGTAGGAACACGTGCAATGCTTCCTGTTCAATAGAAAAATAGTTATTCAACACCGAAGAAACAAAAAGGTTTACATTTTCATTAAAGTTAGAAAAAAAATAAGAGTAAGGATGATGCTGATCATCTAGAGCTGGAAAAGATATAGGAGCAGACACAGTATTCTGTGAAAGATCTTAAACTCTAGTATAGTTATCTATCTCTTCATACTCAAATATATTAAACTTTATTAATGAATATTATAGAACAATCTAAATCGAGAAAAACTTCCCATTAGATATGTATTTTGATGAAACTAACAATTGTTTGATTCAGTAGCCTTACTAAAAGAAATCGAAACAATTTTCTTTAGTTCATTATAGAAAAACTATTATCTGCTTGATCCTTTTGGTTGTATATTTAATTTAAGGAGAAGTGAATATTTCCCTAAAAGAGATAATTCTTAACGGATAATAAAATATTCCAATATTTGAGTAACTCTTATTTCAATCATGGCAGCAGCTACATAATTGAGTTCCTTTTTCTTCATTGATCATGTTGTATGAGGGGATACTCGAGCACCCTGTTAATGTGTGATACCTGATACGTGTAGCATAAATAGTAAGTTAAATAGCACTAATGCCTATGGTAATTTTCTTTTCAATTAGTTACGAATTTCTTACTTTATCCAATAATGCTAAGGATAAAATAAGTCTACCTTCTTTATTAAACATTAAGCCTAGAATTCTCTGTAAGAGAAAAATCTTTCTATTACAAAACTAAATAATTTTATCCAATAAAGAAATCCAGCAAAGCTATAACTAGTACCCATAAGGGTATTAAAGTCATGGTCATATTTGAAACGTATGTAAGCCAATCTATTAGCCTAGTACACTTGATGAACTTAAGGTATATACTAGTGATTCAAGTTGTGCATATAGGTCGATAATATAAGCCGAAGTAATACAAGCGAGTATAGAACCTTACTATGTCAAAATTGGACATTAAATCAGGTTACTTAGCACAGTTTACTACTCCCTCTACAGGTGTTTAACAAATTACATTTGCCCAATCTTCATCAGATTGTAATTATCAGTTGGCCAGTCACTGATAAACTGTTCAGCAAACTTTGGTTCGGATTCATGAGCTAAATCATGTTAAGCTCGAGATACTCCGATCCACCTACAAATCATCCTTAGTCTATGCTCCAATGTTGCTACCGACGTCTTCAGTAGGAAGAAACAAGAGTTCGAAATTAAGAAGAGTTTAAAGTAATCTAAATGCAAATATGTGCTTAGTTTTCCTCAATTAAGAAATCCCATTTTTCAATGAAAAGAGTTTTGGATCAATTAAGTCTTCCATCTAAAACCAAAGGATTTCCAACCTCCAAGTGGCCCCAAAGAATATTCCCATGAAGTTAAATATCAAAATACAAATAAAACTACTACGGAAGAAAGCAAATTCACTTGACCACCCCACATGTAAAGTGTGGTGATTTACTTCTGACGCAAAGTTAAATTCCTAAAGCGAAATACCTGAAGAAAACATACTTGGCTAGTATCTAATTTAGAATCAATAATAGCTCAAACGTGTAACTAGCTGAACCATCTTATCTAAAATCTTCTCTACTTGATGGCGATTCTTGCTTATCTGTCCCTTTCCTCTTACCAGGACCTCGGAAATAGCAAATTTTGTAAAATCAGAACATTATTTACCAGAAGTATTTAGCGTTAACAATTAGAGTAATTACTATCAAAAGTCTTGACTAACAAACATTAAGCTAACCAAATGACCCTAGAGATAAAACAAACAACCAAGGCATGCATCAAAACGAAATTATCCTGCAACTCTATGACTAAAACTATTTCCCTGAGTAAAACAGGATTTTATCAGAATCTGTACATTGTCTCAAGAGAACAAGTTTAAAAGTCCATATTTTTTTTCTTACCTTAATCCATTATTGACTGCTATGTGCAACATCATTTTAAAGTAGATTATATCGCAGTTAGTTATATATTAAAGCAGATATAACCTTTGATACACTATTTGATAGATACTACCACTGCATGTAGGTTGAACTACACCGTTCTTGAGGGAAGATATTCGACCGTTATGTCGAGGTTCGATATCAGAGAATAATTTAAATGGTAGGAATAAGAGCAATCAGGTTCTAATTAGCAAATTATTTATTAATAAACCCTGGTATATTTGGGTTGTTAATGGGGAAATTATATTGGCGCCATGAATTCCATGAAGCAGTTCATGTGTATAAGAGTTTTGTTGATTATGCTACTGTTTAGTCGCAAGATTCCTAAATCTACCTTTAGCACTATCCAGTTCCAAACTATAAGATCCAGGACATAGTTCAGCCCCAAGTTGGGGCCACTAACCAGAAAAAATAAGTAGGAGTCAGCATTAACCATTGGTATTACTTATCTGAGCGATAATTTCACCAGGTACTCATATTATCTTATCATTGACGAGAACTTGATAGATAAATTTTCTTTCGGAAGTTCCAATAGAACCTAATAAGAAAAATTATATTGTTGTTATTTCCTTTAATAAAAATAATACATCTTTCCCATTTAAATACATAGATAGCTCTACAGGATATATTATTAAAAGAAATTCCAGCGGTTTCTGATAAGTCTTCAGCTCACTAGCACTTTACTTGAATTTATTCGTGGTAACAGCGGGAAAAGTAAATCAATACTATAGAGTTTGATTATCTGGGAAAGACTTATTTGATTTATGCAGAGCCTATAAACATAGGATGAATCCAGGGTTTTGAGAAATTCAATACCTGAGAACCTATGGTGCACATGCATCGCATATAGGTAGCCTAAAAAATTTCTCTACGGTTGTTAGTAAGACGTGTTAATTGTAAACGATATCATCTGCTCGCATGGATAAAAATGCCCCTAAGTTCAGGAAATAATGTTTGCTTTGGTAATGGGTTCAAACACCAAGATAATCATATGAGGGATTCTAGAAGCTTAACCCATTTTGAATTTCCAGGTTCATATCCGCCTTCTTTGGCTGTCCAGTAAGTACTTGGCTACTTTAGCCCAAAACCCAGCTTCATCAGCCAATAATCTTCTTCAAGCATTCCCAAGTGATTTGTATAATCAAGAAAACTATATATATGTAGCATATATATACTTCATCGACAAGTAATGTAGCCAGGTAACCAGCAAAAAAGTTATCTAATCTGGCGTCAAAATTACATTCTGCCTTGATAAACCCTTGTAACTCATGTTACATTTCACAAAATTCACTTCGTGATAGTGCAACAACCAAAATGTTATCAGATAGCATCTAATTGCTGTATGTGGAGAAATTTTTGTTATAATAGTCTTCGCTACATGATATAGATATCTATGTTACAGAATAGATAGTTGAGTTAACAGTTGGATTCGCTAATCGCTTCAATCTTAGGAAAAATTCAGTTAAAATAATAGAACCTTATCCCACAAAAGTGGTTAGCTAAGTTCGGGACCTTGTCTTATCGTTATGTTTGTACTTTCTAGCTATGGATAAAATATCATGGTCAGGGAACAAAGACGCACATTCTGCTTCAATGCCCAAAAACTTAAGCAAAGTGATATTACTTGATTTCTTAGGGAAACAGGTTAGAATTGAGGACGAATAGAGACATCAAGTAGTCTGGAAGATAAGATAAACCATGGAAAGTTATCGCTTAATAGACCAAGAGCAAAAAACTATGCGTAATAGAAAATTGAGTTATCGAGTTCTCACAATTTTAACCTTCACAACTGGAATTTTCCTGTTTACATTTTTCGGACAAGGAAAAGACTTTGAACTATCAGACGAACAAACAAACACTGATACAACAGCGTATATCTACTAAAGATATTTAATTTTAGGAATATTCGTTCAAAATCATTTGATTTCGCTCTTTCAAAAGAGAAGTTGGATATAGGTTTCAGTTGCTTAACGCAATGTGGAAAGATAAAGACAGAATTCTCTTCTCCCGAACAATTCTCGAGCAACATAGAAACAGATCCAGAGATTTTGTTGCAGCATTATAATGAGCTTTTGTTTTCTGAAACATTAAAACCATTCAGACCAAATTTTCGCTCGGAAAATGTCCTCTACCACGGATATGCAGGGCCGAAAATGGAAGACCACTTCTTTCAACACTTCATGAACCTTGACGAGACACATATTAGAACTTTCTTCCCTTTCGTTCCTTTATATATTCACTGGACAGAGGTTCATTTTAATAAACAAGAAAGAAGTTGGCGATTTCTACGTCCTGCTCTTTTTTCTTCCTTAAGGAAAGATGTATTATATTTAACGGTCTCATCAGATTGGAGCAAGAAAGATATCCGTTTATTAAAAGGGTTCAATATTATTTTCGCAAATTCAAAAGGAGAAAGCGTATCACATATAATTCTTCCGCATTTATTTACATATCAGCTTCCAGCTTTTAATGAAACAACTTTGGAACCTTTATTTCTTCAGAAAAATACAGAAAGAGTCATAGAAAATGGTTTAGCTGAGTTAAAATCACAAAATTATCAGTTCGAGGGTTACCAAAAATATCAAAAGATGAGTTATATGACTGAAAATGATCTAGTAGATAAATTGGAAGTTGATTTTATGCCCAAGAAATATAGTTTTGTTGGCAATTTACGGACACATAAGGGAAGAAACTTGCTAAATGCTTTTATGAAAAGAAGATACAAGTCAGAGTATTATTATGGACATTTTGATGCAGAGGATATGTGTTTGGACTATTCCCCACAGTATTTTTACGATATCAAGGTAGAAAAAACATATTCACCCTGTTGGAGAGTTGCCATTCTGTACTCAAATTATACCTTATGTCCCGTTGGGACTGCCCCTGTTAGTTATCGCTTATATGAGGCTATTCAAATGGGAATTGTTCCAATCTATTTGCATGGAAACAAAGGTGCTTATGTACCTTATAAAGGAGGTGACATGGATGTCTATAATCTTGGTTATGTTACTCATTTTAGTGATAGAACAGACTTTTTTAAGGAACTAGAGGAGGTTGATCCCATTATCAGACTTGAGAAACAGAAACTGGTTCTGAAGTATAGAGATTCGCATTATACGCCAAAAGGTGTTATGCAACAGCTAGATGCGTGGATGAAGAACCCAGAAGGGTCGGACTTACAATGCTGTGAAAACCCTGAAATGCTGAAACCGTGAGTTTCCAAAACATATCTCGTCGTGGTTTCCTCCCTTTGAGTTGTATTTTCTTCGTAGGCGTAGAGTTTCTATGTATCACTGGAGAGAGGATATGAAGATTAAACTCTAAGGCTTAATTAGCTGGCGGCGAATGCTCCAAATTTTAGCAAGACGGTTTCTGCTTCTACCCATGAAGGTCTTGCAAACTGGATGGACAGTTATGTTTCAGGAAGGATTATTCCTTTGAATGTGAATTGAGGTTCATTTAATGCTCAAAAAGCACACACTCCTTTTGGGGTCATTTCTTTCTATCCAAGACCTATCCGAGGTCTGTTGTAGACGGAAAGGAGATAGTATTGTATTCAAACTAGCTAAGGCTTTATATGAGTGCTTATCTTTTCTTGATAGTTCTGTTGAATACGAACCAGTTCACAAAGGAGCTCAAAAAAGCAAAAGGATATAAATATCTCAAGGAGGAGCATATTAATACAAAAAGGTCGCAATTGTCTAGGGTAATTTCACTGGGAGTTTGATCTGACTCATTATGACAAGTACTGAGTATGAACACATTAGTTGCTAACTCATCACGTACCAAGATTGAGGATCAATATTGCTTCAACAATTCTTCGAATGGTTCTTCCTGTTTCTATTATTCCAACTTACTCAAAAAAACTAGAATTCATACGCAGTCAACCCCAACCTTCTTGCATAGTGTTTTTCTCCTGACCAAGAACCCTGATCAAGTCCAGACTCGACTATACAACAGCCTTCGATTTCAACCTTAGGTACCTTCTCTTCTGTTGCCATGTGCCTATTAGATGTGATGGAATTGTTGTATGGTATTGTTTATATGTAGCTAGTAGTTTGAGTTGAATCATTATTGTTGAAGTATTGAAAATAAGAAACAACTCTCTTTATATTAAAAGTCACTGCAACAGGTTAAGAGCCTAAAGACTCCAAATAAAATACAAACATTTTTTAACAGAATTCGTTCACTAAGAGGTCTTGAAGGAAAAGACAACAACTCAAGAGGGAAGAATTCAACTAGACAAGAAACAAAAGGACATCTTTACTTCTCTTCTCCTAGCTTCATAGGTAGCTATATAGTACTACGAAGCCTTCTATTATTACTTTATTTAAATAAGTTCCCAAAATTTACACAATTTATTTATATTTCCGTATTTCTTCTGATATTGTGTGTATTACCGGGTACCAAACGATATAAAAAGATAACAAAAAAGACAAAAATATGAATACTTATGACTCAAAAACCCGCGAACTCCCAAGACTAGGTTCCTCTAGAATTATTTTTAGAGATTGGGAAGCCTCTTTGAGGGCATACCTAGGCAAGAAACATCTTGCACTATTTATTATGTATGAGGTTGCTGCACCGATGTTGATTAAGCAGGAGAAAGAAGTGAATAAAACTGAGCTGGATTTGGTTAAAGATTTACTAAAAAACAACAATTATGATATTAATAAAAACACTTCTATAAAAATCTTTACAAAAACATCAAATGACACTCCAATGGAGTTGATGAAGTTATCACTAGAATGTAACATCTATGTTTTTCAACACTATTTATTTATGATTTATAACAACGAAGAAAAATTTTATCAAGCACAAGTTGAGTATGCGAGTAATGTACAGTCTGTTTTACACATTTTGAGATCTACTTTAAGTCTTGAACTTATTCATTATATTGAAGCTTCAAGCACTTTATTTAATGGTTTTTTAGCTATTAAATATCATTATGAAAAAGACTCTGAAACTGCTCGAGTAGCAGCTAAAAGACGTTTAAATACTATTCAGTTTAGAGAATTAAACAACTACATCAATGTTTTTAGAAAAAGGTACGCTGAATTTGTATTTCATGGCGGTTCAGAAACGCGTGAAATACGAGAGATATTTTTAATGGGTTTACCCGACTCTCAATTTCAAATACATAAATCCATCTGCAATGCAGAAACTTTAGACGAAACCATTAAATATTTTCTTACAATAGCTTCTAATTTATCTTTACGTTGTAGTCAAAATACAACTCGTAACCCTATGTCTAGGATGAACATTAAGGTTGCTGAAGTGTCTAACACGAACAACAAAACAATTTTTCGACCGAACAGACGTTGTCTGAAATGTGGTGGCTTTGGCCACAACATTAAACAATGTCCTAACACAGATTTTACTTGCTGGAAGTGTGGAGATCCTTCACACAAATCCAGATCTTGCAAAATTCAAGTTCTTAGAATAAACACTGATAGAATTCTCCCAAAAGAGGAAGAAACTATCGAACACGACAACAAAAACGATGAAGATATCGAAGAAATAGAAACTGATGTTCAAAAGTTAGATATTAATAACACTTTTCAGGAAGAAGATGAAATACAACCAACTCATTTAGATTCCTTCATCATGAATTTAGACATCCGTATTAATACTACCTCAATTAACACATCAAATTGTTCTTGCAGGTTTGACCAAGAGTGCTTCCAATCGTTACTTGACTCCGGAGCAACACAGCACGTCGTTGGTAACAAGGATCTTCTACAAAATATCGAGCCAATTAATAACATTTCTATTTCAGGAGCTTTCTCCAAAAAGATCATTAACAGTGTAAAAGGTACACTAGATCTTCTTTTATTGAATAACGTTGTATTGAAATTGAAAAATGTCATTTTTATTCCGCAATTGCATGAAAATACAGTTATAATATCGGAACCTGCTCTAGTTGACGACGGATTTTCTATTGTAAAAACACCAACCGAATCTAAAATCACCCGCAACGGTTACACGTTTGCGAAACTTACAAAAACGATCAATAAATATATTCTCCACAGCATGCTTAACCCCAAAAATAGAATCGGAATATGTAAATACGAAGTAACTCCTGAACAATTAATCCACTGCCGTCTGGGTCATGTAAATAATCAGTATCTTATTAATTCTGGCTTTAAACCGATGAAGAAATCTTTTTGTTTAGGATGCGCAGCTGGAAAACTGCGAGAAAAATCCAAAGCTAAAGAAATAAATAGAAAAACTACTACCTTGTTTCAGCCAAAATATCCTCTTCAGAAACTGCACGTTGACACTCTTGGACCATTACCTATTTCATTTCAAAGATACAGATATATTGTTCTCATGGTATGTTCAACAACAGGATATATTATTCCTATTTTATTACATTCAAAAGAAAACATATCCAAGAAAATAATTCACCGTCTTCTTATTATTCAAAACAAATTCAATTTTCGAATATCATGTATTTTTTCAGACCATGGATCCGAGTTTTCAGCTTTGAACAAATATTGTAGCACAAATGGAATAGTTAGAGAGTATTCTAACGAATATTTTCCAGCAGAGAATGGACGAATCGAACGTCAAAACCAAACTCTGGTCTTCATGATGAAGAGTTTGTTATTTCAAACAAAAACTCCTATTCGCTTTTGGGACTTTGCAGCTCTTCATGCTTCAAAAATTATCAACTTTATTTCAAGAAAGAATAAAATATCTTCCTTTCAGCAACTCACCAATACTCCTCCACCCATTTCTGATATCAAATTATTTGGATCCAAAGGTTTTGCTTTATCTTCAAAACGTAAAAAATTACAACCTTCAAGAAAGATCATCTACCTTGGCATGGATACAGAATCCAAAGCTAATATTTGTTTTGATATTGAGAAAAAGAAGATATATCATTTTCGAACTGTCAAGTTAGATGAAGAAGGCTCTATATCTCATTCTTACAACGACTTTCATCAACACACTTTCATTCCAGAACTTGAATACTCATTTACCAACAAATCACAACCTAAAAATGAAAACAAAGATAGAAAGGACTTAGTTATTGAAGAAGAAACACCTTATCAATATGTTGAAGAAGATTCGGCTTCACCAAACAGCATACTGGAGAAAGAAAAATTGTCTTCTTCTTTTACTCCCTTTTTGAATTCTGATTCTATTAATTATGACACGTCATTACCCAATTCAAATTCTGGAACCAAACATCCTATCGGCGATTTCGAAATATCGAACTCTAATATTATTCAAGGCAAACGTATTCGTAAACCCCGAATTCTCAAATTGGAAATACCACCTACTAAACTTGATTCTGATAATATAATTCCTCCGAGAAGATTCAAAGATATCGAAGGGCGTATTGATAGCAAAGTATGGGTTGCCGCTTATCAAAAAGAGCTCTCATCTCTGGAAACTACAGGAATATTTGAAGTAGTTCCTAGATCCTGTGCAGATTCTAGAATTATTCCATTAGTAGAAATTTTTCGCACTAAAAAAGATATGTACGGTCACGATATTGCTAAAGTCCGTTTCTGTGCAGACGATAACAAATACGGGGAAGGCAAACGCCGTAAATGTCCCGAATTTTATGCACCAGTAGCACCAATTTCTACTATACGTATTTTTCTAACTGTGGCTATACAGTTTGATTCTTGGCTGCGTCAGCTTGATATTACAGCAGCTTTTATTTATGGTTCGTTACCGAACCCTATTTATTTGGAATTGCCAAAGGGGCATCCGAGACGTCGAGACAAATTATTTATATGGAAAAGCTCGACAAGTATTTATGGGCTTAGACAAGCACCGAAAATATGGCACGAGACCCTAACCGATGCTTTATTATCGATCAATTTAAAACCATCTACTTGTGATCATTGTTTATTCAGTTCCTCGAATGGGGGAAGGATAAATATTATAGTACTCGTATATGTAGACGATTTACTATATGCAGGCGAGAAATCCTCGATCGAGACATTCGAGAAACTCATGAAGGACAAATTCAAACTGTCTTGGACTCCAGTAGCCGAGACATATGTTGGTTTGAGACTCAAGAAAATGAAAGACGGGAAATGTTCTGTAGATTTATCTAACAGAATAGTTCAAGGAGCAAATACTCACCAACTTTCGTCAATAACAGGCAGTTTTTATTCTCCTTTAACCAAAGATTTAGAAGAAGATCAAAGCAAGAAACTTATCAATATTAAGTCTTATCAAAAAATAGTGGGACTACTAAATTACATTGCTCTTCACACGAGACCTGACATCTCGTACGCTGTTCAATCTCTATCATCTAAATTAAAAGAACCGACTCAAGATGCTTTATCTCAAGCTAAAAGAACTTTATCTTATTTATTGCAATATCATAGTAATACGATGATTTACGACAAAATAAAAGAAAAAGGAAATATTCTGTTTCTCTTAACCGATAGTTCTTTTGCTAATTCAGTATCAAGAAAAAGTGTTTATGGAAACTTAATTTTACTCAATGATAACATTATTAGTTATCGTAGTAAATTAGAACCAGTTATTACTTTATCTTCAACTGAAGCAGAATTTGTTGCTATCAGTATTTCTATTCAGGATTTGAAAGGCAAATTTAATTTACTCAAAGACTTAAATATTGATTTTAAAGTTGTAGTCTTGGTTGACAGTCAACCAGCTATTAGATTATGTTTAGGAAGAATAGCTGTCGGAAGGTTAAAACACTTGGACACAAAATTTAAATATGTATCTCAAGAAATAAAAACCATGAATGCTGTTATTCATCACATTCCTACTTATGAAAATTGGGCGGATATTTTTACTAAAAGAAGTACAAGGTCGATGTTAAAGAAGTTTAGGGATAAGTTTTATATGATGAACACAAACTAGGGGAAGGTGTTGTATGGTATTGTTTATATGTAGCTAGTAGTTTGAGTTGAATCATTATTGTTGAAGTATTGAAAATAAGAAACAACTCTCTTTATATTAAAAGTCACTGCAACAGGAATATCTGATAAGTTAACTTCAAATATTTTCTACACTTCACTATGAGTACTGATGATTGCCGCAAACTACGCTCAGGCTCCATTCAGCCTATATAGAAGCAACGCATCTTTCGTTTTCGTAATATGACTGAATTTCTTGTTATTCTACTGCTGCATGCGCCTTGCATGTTCCCTTCTTGTTTAATCCATGGTGAATACCCAGGCCTTCCACTTTTGCTCACCAACAGTGATTTCACGGGTAGTAAAGGAAAGAGGTTGTGTCGAATGTAACCCTAGAAGTAAAATTATAATCTCCGTTCGGCAGTATTAGGAAAAAGAGTTCTCCAGTTTCTTCGAATTAACCTTAGGAACAAAGATTTCAATATAAATATCAAAATATTAGCTAGTTAACAAACCAGAATACGGGTTTCTAGTCCACAGACTACTTTCTTCTTCTAGAGAGCAGAAAAAAGACGCCTAGGAGAACCAACACCTTTTTTTCAATTGCCAGATCATCCCATTTAGATAAAATCAAAGCAAGTAAAGTCTCGAGCTTGTCTAATACAGATTGAGTCTGATTTTGTATGGGCTTTACCTCAAGCTGTGGTTTCTCCACTTTTAAAGTGTCCTGAATTGCAGTAAAATTAAATAACTTGTGGACAAACTGGGGTATTACACTGCGAATCATGTATTTGCTCATCCAAGGCGGGATTGAGTGTTTAACGTCAACATTTGCAACATAAGTCATACTACTTAGGTTTTCACCAGATTTAACTACATGGATCATGAAGATCTCGCAAGTTGCAGCCCTTGAATTCTTTGGAGTAGCTTGATCGGTAAAGTCTTGAACCTCAAGCGGTGAGTCTTCCACTGAAGTCATTAGCAGCATGAACTCGTGTTCGGATATTTCATACTCCTCCTGAACCAGCAGGACATGCCGAGGTCCAATAGGCCAAAATGCTTTATACGAACGGAAAACCAGTTTTGAATTAAAAGCCTTGGAAGTTGTTGGCGCATAATTTACTAAGGTCTGCTCTTTGAACTTGGATCTATTGGGATCATACTTTTTTTGGAGATCTCTACATGTTAATGCTGCAAAAACAGTTTGAGGTTCTTGGGTTAATACGCATTTGAATTTGACGAATGTATCCCCGGCAGTAAACACTTCATATGGTGGGACTTCATTCTTCAAAACTGAAGTAAATTCATAACTTTCGTCGTCTGATAGTAACTTCTGCCCAATATTTCTTGCCGTTTTCAAAGATTTTTGAATTGGTTTTGGCATAACCTGTACTTCATCCAAATTTAACTTTTTCTTAACCTCATTCAGCTTTTCAGTTTCGACATCTTCTTCAATCATCTTTTTCATTTCTTTCCGTTTCTCAATTTGCTCCTCTTCCCCATTATACTTATATATCCGTGCAACAACTAAAGTTATTAAGCTCAGGACCAACGAAACAAAAGAAGAAGAATATCTCAACTCATAATCTACTTTGTCATCTTCAACGGCTAGTAATACTTGATAGGAAACCAGAACCTGAAGAAAGCAACTTAATAACGAAATTTTTGTCTGTTTAACAGTTCTTCTAATCAGGAAAATTCTAGAAGAAGAAAACAGAACCGAGGATATGAATAAGAGAAACTTTGTTTGCGAGAAGGTTGGAGATGGAAGAAGAACTACTGATAACGAGAAGTAAATCAGAGAGATTATGAAAATAACACCGAAAAGTTTTTCTGAGATTGTAACTTTATCAAATTTATATTTCAGAAAGAGTAAGACAAGCAGGTTGGCAAGAAGAAATGAGTGAAGGTATGTTTCAGGTATGTTGTTATGGTTGAAGTAGTAAAGCAAGGAACAAAGTGTGGCGTAAGATTCAAGATAGATAGTTGTGGAAGGAATGGAGGAACATGAGGATAAGGATATTATATATATTGTATTCGGAATGTGAAGGAGGATATGAACAAACCATGGAATCGGAAAGATGGTTTTTGCTGAGATATTTGTTAGATCTATCATTTACTCTTCGACCGGATTATTTGCACATATCTTATGTGCATGAACAACTCATACACAGACTCGAAACAATGGATGAAAAATTCAATTTAGTTGTATTTGGCGGATACTTGGCTTTAGCAGCAGTATTCTTGTTCAAAAGAAGGAAGCAAGAGAACGTTCTCTCAACCTCTTCTGAATGTTTAAATATTAATGAAATACTTTTTTACTCGCGCCAACTGAAACTCTCAAAGGTTTCTGTGCATGAACAAGATAGGTTAAAAAGAACAAAGGTTGTTGTTGTTGGCTGCGGTGGTTTGGCTGCTTCGATGCTACCTATTCTTGCAGGAAGTGGCGTTGGAAACATCTATTTATATGATGATGATATTGTTTCCTACTCAAATTTACACCGACAAACGCTGTTTACATTAGATGACGCGGAGAATCGGAGATTAAAAGCTCAAGTCTGCAAGCAGAGATTAAACAAACAGAATCCATTTATCAACATTGTTGCAAACGTGTTGCGAATATCTGAGAGCAATATTTTTTCTGTGCATTCTCTCAAAGAAGCGGACTTGGTAGTAGATTGTTCTGATAATCTTGACACAAAATATTTGTTGAACAATTATTGTAGAGAAAGAAACATCTCCATAATTATTGGCGCTGCGCAGGGTTTAAGCGGTCAAGTAATA
This sequence comes from Labyrinthula sp. Ha, assembly GCA_015227615.1. Classification (NCBI taxonomy): domain Eukaryota; class Bigyra; order Labyrinthulida; family Labyrinthulaceae; genus Labyrinthula; species Labyrinthula sp. Ha. The sequence goes on along the minus strand of JAALGZ010000042.1, from coordinate 1,225 downwards.
TCCATTGATAACAAAAATGTTTTCAAAGGTAATTCTGGGTGTTATAGATGCCTGTTTCCTTCAAAACCAAAGCAACTTCAGTCATGTGCAGACAATGGGGTTCTCTCATCTGTTCCTTCTCTCATTGGAACATTACTAGCTCACGAAATAGTTCGCTCGATAATTTATAATCAGGAAAAAAGTTTTTTTATTAATTTCTCAGCGTTAGATTTTAGGTTTCTTACGATGGATATACGAAAGCGAAATGATTGTGCAGCTTGCGAAGGAAAAGAAAGAGCTGTTAGTATATTACGAAACTCTTGCTCCTCATCTCTTCAGGAGCTGGATTTGCACTGGCAGAAGCTGCTTCTAAACACGAACAAAGAATGGAGCATAAATGCTACAGAAATTAACTTTGGGAGTGATCTACTTATCGATGTTCGGGACAGAAAATCTTTTGAAACAGTTACTCTAAGGAATGCACTGAATGTCCCTTTCGCTTCCCTCGATACAAGGTTTTTTTCTATTCTAAAGAACCATAAGAATGAGAATAAAAAGATTGTTCTATTTTGCAACAAAGGAAATCTTTCTCGAAGTGCAGTATTGAAAATTCTTCAAATGGATGCTTCATTTACTAGTTCAATAGCAAATATTTACTCGCTTAAAGGAGGTATAAATCAATTTCAACCTCGAAATTGAAACCGTTAGGGTATCAAAAGAACATGGATGAAAAACAATACAAGTTTCGCTGCCTTTACTTTAATGCGGAGACATCCTTGACCAAGAAATTCTTGCTTACATTCTATGAAGTTACAGATGCATATAGCGGGATAAAAAAACCTGCCGAATTATCTCTTTTTGATGTGCAGTGTAAGAGAAGCTTTCTCAAGCGAATAGTTCCTCCGTCTTGTTTCAAGCTTCATGATTTCTATCTCGGAGCAACTTTTGTTCTATACAATAGACAATTTCAGGTAGATGGGTTTGCAGACGAAGTTACAAAACAATATTTTGAAAGTAGAAAACTTCATGTGAGGACTCGTTTCTCCTTGCCTTGGAATGACACTACTGCTAAAAAACTAACACTGCTCCAGGAACAAAGTAGAATCACATATTCTGTCCTAGTAGAACAGCTTTTATATATAGAGATAACTGGAATGCTCTCTTCTAATCTAACTGAGGGTATTACCTTTATCTCAAATACTCAAGCCCTTCCAAGTACCACATTTACCTTGAGTGACGGGATGGA